>VZQC01002804.1:0-33577 GCA_009823505.1 Rhizomys pruinosus
TGTGTGTGTGTGTGTGTGTGTGTGTGTGTGTGAGTGTGTGGTGTGTGTGCGTGTGTGTGTGTGTGTGTGTGTATGTACCTGCACATGGTGGTGATGTGTGGTCAGGCAGGCAGGTTTGCACGATTTGGGATCTGATGCACAAGGCTTGCCTGTTTCCAACTGGGTTCACCTGCTAATTTAATAAGAATAAATTTATTGTTAGTGGAAAATCAAAAGTCCTTTCCTTAAGGGGAGGCAGCCAGGTAAAATTTTGCTGCCTGAGGCAAGATCCAAATGCCAGCTGGGACAGGGTGTGGTGGACATACCTTCTTAACCTCAGATACAGAGGCTTGTATCCAGAAGCAGAAATAAAACAGATTTCTGAATAATATGGGATTTATGAAGAAAATTGATGAAATGGAAAATGCCAAATTCTGAAATAGTACCTTAAATATAGGTAAAAGTCCTGTAAACAAAAATATACAAAAAAATAGCATTTGTTAAAAAACCAGTACATGAGGTAAAAATCTTAGCAATAACCTGTACATAAAACATTACCCATACAAAAGTAAAAATGGAAAAATAATTTTATTTTCAAACAGATGAAAAACTGGTAAAAAACAAAACTTGGCTACTTTGACACAAAAATGCATTTAATTTAAACTCACTTGGGTTGTTACAATAATCCAATATAAAAACCCAGAAACCAAAATTGTGAAAAGATCAGAACATGACATTAAATAAATTATAAAAGGATTAGAACATGGCATTAGTTGTTATAAGCTCCACTGTAAAAGTAACAGTTTCCAGTAAGGTATTCATGCCAGGTAGTGGATGAGGATGGTGGCTGAGAAGGAGTGGGTGTGGTTTAGGTACCATGGAAATGGCAAAGATATCTATGCACATCTGATTACTAAATGGATGCTGGCAAGGAGTGGGTGTGGTCTGGCTCAGCTACAATTGAAACTGGGCACTGCACTCCACCCTTCCCTGTTTGAATGAGTGGTGGGTAAAGGCACAGTAAAAAAAAAGAAAAAAAAAAGCCTGATTGAAAGTTTGGTAGAATTCTGTGTTGTATCCATCTGGTCTGGGCTCTATTTATTTGGGAGATTTTAGTTACTGCAACTATCTTGGTTGTTTTCATGGGTCTGTTTAAATTATTTAGTCATTTTGTTTTAACTTTGGTAGGCTGTATGAATCTAGAAATTCATCTATTTGTTTTAGATCTTTCTAGTTCAATGTAATATAAAATTTTTTAAAGTATGTCCTCATGGTTTTCTGAATTTCTTTTATTTTCTTCTTATTTTTTGGCAACAGGGTCTCCCTTTAGTCCCAGCTGGCTTGAAGCTCACTCTATAGACCCAGCTGGCCTTGAAAATCCAGAGGTCTGCCTGCCTCTGCCTCCTAAGTGCTGGGATTAAAGGCGTGCACCACCATGCCTGGCAACTGGATTTCTTAAGAAGATATTTTAATGTATCCCTTTCTATCTATGAGTTTATTAATATGTCTTCTCTCTCTCTCTTTTGATTAATCTGTCTAAATGTGTCAGTCTCGATAATCTTTCGAATAACCCACTCTTTATTTTATTGATTCCTTATATTTTCTATTTTATTAATTTCAACTTTAGTTTTATTAATCTCTTACCATTTCCCATTTTTAAGTGTTTTACATTTTGATCTACCTGAAGTACTTCAGGTAGGTTCATTACTGTTTATGTTTTTCCTAATTTTCTGGTGTCTGCACTTAATGCTGTATATATTTTCATCTCTGCCTGCTTGCATTGTACCCCAAAGGTACATATTCATTCAATTTCTTTTATTAATTCTCCCTTGATACAATTTCCACTCAAAATTGCATTGTTAACATCCATAGATTTGTGTACTTTTCCCCATTTTCATGTTGGTTGAATACCTACATTTATTTGTTTGTTACCAGATAAAAGACAGGATAATAATTCAATTTTCCTACGTTTGTGGAGACTTGTTTTATATCCTTATATGCGATCCGTTTTGGACATAGTACTATGGTCTTCTGAGAAAAGAGTGTATTCTCTGGGGTTTGAATGGAATGTTCTGTAAATATTTGTTAAATCCATTTGATTTATGGTGTCAATTAACTCCAGGATATCCCTATTTAGTTTTTTTCCTCATATTTTTTATTTTCTTTTTTCCTTTTTATTAAAATTTATATATAGATATACATATATATATATATAATAATATATTTGCTATAAGATTATGTTTTACAATCAAATATAGAGCCCTGTCCCCTCCCTTACCCCTTTCCACCAGATTTACTCTTTCAGTCAGTTCTTCGACACAGTTTTTCTGTTGTTGTTGTTTTCTTCTTCCAATATGCATCAATCCCAAACACTAGACAAAAGCTCAAGGAGCCCTGCAAAGAAATACTTACAACTAGGTGGTCATGCACTAGCATCCACAGGTGGGTGATACCATTTGTCATTTGTTTTTCTGGGACTGTGTTACTTCACTTAACATATCTTCTAGTTTCATCCATTTTACCTGCAAAGTTCATGATGTCATCTTTCTTTTACTGTTCATAGAACTCCATTGTGTAGATGTACCACATTTTCTCTATCCACTTGTCAGTTGTGGGCACTTGGTGGTTCCAGCATTTTGCTTATTGTGAAAGAGCTTCTATAAACATGGATGTGCATGTATCTCTGCAGTAAGATGTGTCTTGTGGGTATCTACCCAGGGGTGGTATGGGCTGGGTCAGGTGGTGGTTAAGCTCATTTTAGTTCTTTCTCAAATGGTTCTCCACAACTGGCTTTACATTAGTGGCTGTACAAGTTTACATTCCCACCAGCAGTGGATTAGTTTTCCCCTTTCCCCACTGCCTCTCCAGCACTTGATATTATTTGTTTTCTTGATCCTAGCCAGTCTTATCAGAGTGAGATGATATCTTAAAGTGGTTTTAATTTGCATTTCCTTAATTATTGAACATTTTAAAGATGTTTCTCAGCCATCTTTAATTCCTAACTTGTCAAGTTTCTGTTCAGCTCTTTGCTTCATCTTCTGAGTAATTCGTTTGTTTTCTTTCTTCTTTGTTTATTGAGTAGTTTATATACTCTGGAAATCAATGCTTTGTCAGGTGTATATGCAGTGAAGGTTTCTTCCCATTCTGTGGGTTTTCTCTTTGCTTCCTTGATTGTTTCTTTTGATGTACAGAAAAATTTGAGTTTAATGAGTTCCCATTTGTCAATGGTCGATCTTATTTCTTGCACAGCTGCTGTCTGATTTAGGAAGACTTTTCTTATGCCTATGTCCTTTAGGCTGCTGCCAACTTTTTCTTCTATCACCTTCTGAGTTTTGGGTTTCATGTTGAGGTCTTTGATCCATCGGGAGTTGACTTTTGTACACGGCTAGAGGTAGGGGTTTAACTTTATTTTTCTACAAGTGGTGATCCCAGTTTTGCCAACACTACTTGCTGAAGATGCTGTCTTTCCTTGATTGTGTCTTCTTGGCCCCCTTGTCAAATATGAGGTGGCTGAAATTGTATGTGCTCAAGTTTGGATATTCAGTTTTATTCCATTGGTCAACAGGTCTATTTTTGTGCCAGTACCAAGCTATTTTTATGACTACAGCCCTGTAGTTTGATGTCTGGTATAGAAATCACCCCCCATATTTTTCTTTTTACTCAGGTTTGCTTTGGCTATTCAAGATCTTTGTTTTTTCAAATGAAATTAAGGACTTTTTTTTCCCAAGCTTATGAAGAAACTCTTGGGGATTTTAATTGGGATCGCGTTGAATCTGTATATTAGGTTTTTTTAGAATGGACATTTTTACTATGTTAATTTTCCCAATCCATGAGCATGGGAGGTCTTTCCATCTTCTGATGTCTTTTTCAATTTCCTCCTTCAGGGGTTTAAAATTTTTGTTGTAGTCCATTTCTCCTAGGTTTTCAAACTTAAGAGTATATGTTTTTGAAGTATTACCATATGATTGTCTGGATCTTTACATTGTCTGTTGTGATGTTTCCCTTTTCATCACAAATTCTATTGATTTGTAGTTGCTTTTTCTTTCTTTTGGTTAACTGGGTTAGAGGTCTGTCTATCTTGTTTATTCTCTCAAAGAACCAACTTTTGGATTCATTGATTTTTGTATTGTTTTCTTTGTTTCTATTTCATTGATTTTTGCTCTGATTTTTGTTTTTTCTTCCTGTCTGCTGTGTTTAGGATTCATCTGCTTTTATCTCTCAAGTGTTTTTAGCTGCAGTGTTAGATTGTTCACTTGCATTCTTTCTGTTTTTCTGATGTAGGCATTCAGGGCTATAAACTTCCCTCTTCAACATATCTCCACCAGATATAGGAGCACCCAATTTAAGACAAAAAGCTTGATTATATCTAAAGTCATGCATTGACTTCAACAGAGTGATAGTGGTTAACTTCATTACTACGCTGTCGACATTAGACAGGTCAACTAGACAAAATTGTAGAGAAAAATTCATGTAACTTCAGGTGTTAGTTCAGAAATAGAAGAAAATAGTGTAGAACCACTAAATAGTAATGAATATATCTACAAGTTAAACAAAGTTTGATAAAAAGTAATATTTTAAAAAATAATCTGTAATACTACAGTAAACTTCAATGGTATTTTAAAATAAAACTCAAGAATAATTGTTATAATAACAATGAATGAATATAATATTCATTCAACAAAGATGGAACAAATGGAGTAATGTGTCCTAGTTTGTCTTCCATTGCTATGACAAAACACTCTGACCGACACCAACTTGGGGAGGAAAGGGTTTATTCAGCTTACATCTCCTGGGTCACAGTTCATCACTCAGGGAGCCCAAGGCAGGAACCTGGAGGCAGGAGCTGTTCACTGGCTTGCTCCTCTGGCTCATGCCCAGCCCTCCTTCTTATATGGTACACAACAACCTGCCCAGTGTGGTATCACTCATTGCGGGCTGGGCACTCCCACACTGCTCAACCTTCAAGACAATACTACACAGATGTGGCCACAGGCCAATCTAATGGAGCCAATTCCCCAATTAAGGCTCCCTCAACCCAGGTGTGTCAAGTTGACAATAAAGCTATCGAGCACACATAGTATTTGAAAAGAAATAAAAATCTAATGACTTCTGTTTGTCAGAGGTGGGGTATTGATGATTTAATATATAGAGAGACTTCTAGAAAGAAAAATATTAAACTTACACATGTGTACAAAAATGTGAACAAATAGAAATATGAAAAATGTCAGAGGCACAAAAGTGTAGACAATGAGCAAAACACTACATTACAGAGAATGAACAAAATATACAGAAAATAATATCATTCTAAAATACACATGAAAGACCTATTGTCAATTTGGATAAAAATTCCAGGACTTTAAGTGAAGTATTTAGAGACACAAGAAGTTGTTTTCAAACAGAAAGAAAGGGAAAATTAGACAAATTCTAAAATAAATTTGGCAAGTCTATATTCAAATGTGACAACATAAGATAGACGTTAAGTCAAATACCGAATGAAGTAATGTGTGGTAGATAAGGCCATTTTGTATAAGTGAAGATTAATTCATGAATAATATATACAAGCAGCTTCAATATTATATATAATAGCTTCATCAAATTATATGGACAGACATAGTAAATTAAAAACATGGCTTTATAGTCTTCACCTACAAGGAGCTGAATTTAATTTTTATGTAGAATGACTAACTTAATTAAAATTTTTGATTCATGTATATGACAACAGCATAAACTACATGCAAAATAGTCACTTATTTTTGGTACTTTCGAGACAGAGTATCACTTTAGTCCCAGCTGGCCTGGAGCTTGCTCTGTAGACCCGGCTGGCCTTGAACTGACAGAGATTTGCTTGCCTCTGCCTCCCAAGTGCTGTGTCTAAAGGCGTGTGCCACCACACCCAGCTAATAGTCATTTCTTACAAACACACATAGTTCTTTTAAAAGTTGAGCCAGAGTTTGATCCCAAAGAAGGACACAGAGCTGAAGAGATGACTCAGCAGTTAAGAGAGCTTGCTTCTGATTGAAGAGCATTGACGTTCAGTTCCCTTAACATATGGCTGGTCACCACCATCCATAATACTGGTTCCAGGAGAGCTAATGCCCTACACACAGACACACACACACACAGACACACACACAAACACATGCACAAATAGAATAAATAAATCTATAAAAAATGAGTTTCAAGCATTTGAATATTATGGCATGTATCCTTAAGCAAAAATACAATTGTGTCATAAGCAAATGACCTAAGATTTAACACAAAATTATATAAAATAAAATATTTGAAAAGTACTTTTAAAGTAATTTGTGAGTAATATAAGGAATTTATGAATTAACTTGTATAGAATTAAAAGTTATTGCAAAACTTATCACAATACTTGAGCTATATTATTCCCCAAAATAAGACTGAATAATGAAAATGAGATATATATGCAACAAAATATTTTAATCCACAAATAATGAATGTATGTCACTTACAGGAAAATGGGTACCAATGAAGACAATCATAGAAAGCTAATTAAATTTTGCCTCAAGAAGACAAATATCATACATAGTTTTTCCCCTTTGTGGGTGGTAGATTTCTCATGTAGATAGACAAAATTCTGTGTATACAGATGACATAAATGTAGAAGCCAAAGGGAGGCAGAGAAAGAGAGGCAATAGAAAGGGGAAGATATCTGGTTAGGTGGAGAATATGTTCAAATTACATTAATATGATTGCATGAAACTGATCTATGTGGCCCAGTCTAATGTAATTTTAGATGAGATTTGGTGAAGAGGCCACAATACCATGTGGGTCTAAATTTGTACCGAGTGGTGAACAATGGTTCCCAGCTCTCCTTAGCAGCATTTTGTCTCCTCTGCCTCTTTTGGTTCCCTAATTATTTTTCTAGGTAGAAGTTTTGACTCTTAGGTGGACCAAACACAGGGCAACTAACAGAGACTTTCTCAATCAAAGTTTTGTTGGAGTAATATATCTGACATTCAGGGGCCCAAAACACTTGGATAATTTTAAATTCAGAGATGCCAGGAAAAATGAAGGATACCCAATTAAAATCTAATTTCACATAAATCTGATTTTAAAAGAACACAAGCTAACCAGGCCTGGAGGTCCATATCTTTACTCACAGCATTGGAAAGGCAGAAGCTGATTGGATATCTGTGAGTTCAATGCCACCCTGTTCTACATAGTGAGTTCTAGAACCACTGTCTTAAAATATCAAAACAACAAGAACCAACTAACCAACCAACCAATAAACCAACCAACCTCTGGGCTACAAGCATTAGTTCCTATACTAAACAAATCACACACACACACACACACACACACACACACACATACACACGGTTTAGTCCTACCCACATAAATGATCTATATCAAGTAGTAAATCGGATTTACTGGGGCTTTTCACATATGCATATACTTCACAACATTATATTGTACACAACAAATAAATAAAATTCAATCCCCCACTTAAAAAACTAATAAAAATGTAAAATAGTATATATGGCATAAATTAGGGCATTTATTATTATTAAAGTATTTGGAATTTACATTTAACTGGGAAACTCGGTTATCATTGTGTCTTTTATTTCCCTTTCACTGAATATGCAAATAGTTTTCTTAAGAAAGCTGCTAAATTCTCAACATTGGAAGAAGTAGAGGAATCAACAATTTACAAATACAATGCATGTAGCAACAAAATAATAATTTATAAGATAATCATTTGCTTTATTTTCATAATATCTGAAAACATGAAGTATTTCATAACCAAATAAAATGAAACAGAGCAAGGAGAGATCATTAATCATTCCACAAGCCAAAAATTTATGGCAGCACATCCATCTCAATAAACAAATACAAGTGATGTGAAAATTAGGCACAGCAAAGAGAGAAAACAGAGTGAAGTGCGTTATAGAACAAAGTACTTGTTCCATTGAGAATATGGCTAGCAAACTAAAATACTAAGTTCCTTCACATTTACCTGAATTATGACCATGATGGGAAGAAAATCATTTTTTCATTTATGTAATTCTACTAACTTTCCAAAGAAAAATACTTATTTGAATGTGAGCATTCAACATTCACCTGTTGTTATTTTTTTTCATAATTTTTAAAAAATTTTATTTAAATTTTATTCATTTTTTTTATGCTGGCAATCGAACCCGGGTCCTCTGCAAGAGCAGTCGACGCTCTTTACAGCTAGGCCATCTCTCCAGCCCCCATAGCAAAATTTTTTGATTTTGAAAAAAGTTCACCTGTTTGGATTAGAAAAACCCAACGGTTGTTATATAACAAAATGATTATCCATGATTTTTACTGTTCTTTGTTAGGTCTGGGCTTCCTAGAATTCCAAGGGACACACAGATGTCCACCTGCTCTAGAGGCTGTCAATCTTCTGACTTCTCCCCCTGTTCCTGAGGTCCCATCCTATGGCTATAAATGGGTGGACAAAAAAAAAAAATAACCCAAAAACAAAATAAAATACAACAAAAAACAAAAAGAAGACCCCAAAAATAATTACAAAAGAAAAAAAACATGTTCCTTGAGTGATTTAAGTCATATGTGGCTTTTTATCTGTGAGATCACGCCTTTATAACCTAATATAATGGTGCTGTGACCCTGTCCATGGGTTGAGATATATTTTGCCCCCAAAAAAGAACCACCTAACTTTCTTTTGGACACTCCTGGAAACTTGACAGAAGTGTATTTCTCCAGAGAACCATCCTCCAGGCTTCACATGGAGGTACCACTCTCTCTGTTCTCCCACACTCTTTCTCCCTCCTTCCTCTCTCTATCCCCACTTCTGCCTCTTGGGCTTTCTCTACCCTCTCTCTGCTTTTCTTTTCAGGTTTAGCCCTCCACCATTTTGAACCCGCAGAGATTTGCAGACTCTCTCCCTGGGTTCCTGAGTCTGCCACAGTCCAACCGCTTTCTGCAGTCTCAGAATGCTGAAACTGCCACTAAGGTCCTGCTGAACTGACCTCCCCTTGCCCCCAGGATGCTGGGCTCACAGGCATATAGGTCCCATCTGTACTTCTGAGTTTAAGAAAGGGCGCTTCCTTAGAACTCAAAAGTACTTCTAAGGCTGAGCTTCCCTCTCCCACCTCATATGCTCTGATCCGTCTCTCCAGACATCCCAACCTCCCAATCTCCCTGCAGCCAGTACAACCTTTATAAACTGCTATCACCAAATTTATTTATTAGAACCTTATTTATAAATATTAAGTTGCCCATAAATACTAAAACTGTTTTATATATCTGTTATGTGTGCATGTATGATGTCCACCTAGCAGGNGCACTTGCCAAGTGTACAGTTGGTCTCTGTAGATACCAGAGAGTGTTACCAAAGAACACTAAACCAATAAAGCAAAATTATAGGTTGTCTCTTTGAGTTCAAGGAAGGCTCCTCTGTCAGCACCAGTTACAACTCACTGCCTGGAAAATGTGCAGCAGATGGCAGCCATATGGTCGTATATCCCAAATCTTAATGGCTATTAGCTTCTCTCCATTGGAGATAACCCCATGGCTGATGCCACAAGCTTAGTCCTCTAGTAGTTAGGAAGTGTTATACAGCCACAGTATGCACCTGTCATATTTTAGAGAAAAAAAACGTAATTCATTGATTTACATTACCATCCAAACATCTTTGTCTTATACCAAAGTAACCTTACCATAACCTTGTACTGTTTAAATACTCTAATATCTAATGCTTGTGGCCTTCATTAGTAGGATGGAAAGGTTATTCCTGGACAAACTCTCAGCCATAAAAGGGAAACAGCCAGAATTGACCAGAGTCCAAAACGGACAGATCCAGCGAAATTGACTGTTTCAACTTCTCGTCCACTGTGTCCCCTTTTCTTAAGCCTAGGAAACAATTGCTAAAGAGGCAGTTGTGGTCATAGATATGTAAGAAGCTGCGATTGGGGTGATGTGAATGGTTGAAACTTAGAATGTGGACTGGACACTTATTTGATTCAACTTGATTGTACATTCAAGCCCCCCCCCAGCTGGAGGTGGGCCCCTTGGTGTGTGGGTTTGGGCACAAAAAACGCTTGCAAATTGGTTTCACATGAAGGACTGCTTGATACTAAATTAAATTTATTAATGTTAAAAATAAAAATACAAGATTAAGAAAAAGAAATGCACAAAAATTCAATAAAAAAAAGAGAAAAAGGCAAAAGAAAAAAAATGGGTTTTTTCGCCCATTTGTTTCAACTGTTGGTAACAACCTGTTCAACTCCTGGGACAATTTTTAGTTACATTGTTTGCTTTTTGAAATTATTTTCTTAACATTTTTTTAAATTTTTTTTTTTTATTTTATTTTTATTCTTTGTGTAAATGAGTGTGTTTTTTTTTTTTTTTCTCGTTCTGTAGGTTTCCACTTCACTTAAATGATGGTGTCCTTTGCCAAACAGAAACATTTATTTTCATGAGTTCCCAATTATCCAATTGTGTCCTGTTCAATGGTCTTTTATTGTGCCTATGGTATCCATTGTATGCTCTATTTTCTCCATTATCAGACTTAAGATATCAGGTCTTATTCTGAAGTGCTAGACTCCATTTCAAGTTGGATTTTATGAAGGTGAGAGATAAGGATCTAATTTCATTCCTGTAAATGCAGCTATCCAGCTTGATCAATACCACTTGTTGAACATGGTCTTTTCTCCAGTGTGAATTTGTGACTCCTTTGTCAAAAATTAGGTGGTGTAATGACTGGATTGAGATACAGGCCCTCAATCTTATTCCAGTGTTTACTATGTCTGTTTTTAAGTCAGTACCATACTGTTTCTATTACTATCGCTATTATATGATTTGAAAATGAGATGGTAAAGGCTCAAGATATATTTTATTGTAAACAATATTTGTTCTGAGATTCTTATGTTTCCACATGAAATTTAAGATTATTTTTAAAACTCCTTTGAAGAGTTGTGTGGGATTTTAATGGGTATTTCATTGAATTTTTAGATTGCTTTTGGTACTGTGGACATTTTCACAATATTAATGTAACCGATCCACAAGCATGAGAAGTGTTTCCAATTTTGGTATATTCATAAATGTCTCTCTTCAGGTTCTTAATGATTTTATTGTACAAGTAAGCACTTCATGTGTTTGGTTAGATTTATTCCAAGTTATTGTATTGTTTTTGAGGATATCATAAATAGGACTTTCTCCTGTATTTCTTTTTTAGCACATTTGTTGTTGATATATAAGAAGGGCCCTTATTGTGGATTTTTAATTTTATATCACAATATTTTAATGATTATGAGGTCATAATCTTTCTAAAATTTTTGATGTGTTTCTGCATTAGATTTGTGAGCATATTATTGGGAATTTCTGAAACTATATTCATCAGGGAGACTAGTATAGTATTTTCATTTTTGGTGGATCTTTGTCTGGATTTGATATTAGAGCAACACTGAAATAATTTTGAAATGTTCTTTTATCTATTTTACCAAAATTATTCTGTTGGTGAATTTGCATATCTAGTTCTAGATTGAAAAGTTTGGTAGGAATTCTGTTGTTGTATCCATCTGGTCTTGGGCTTCTATTTTGGGAGATTTTAGTTTACTGCAACTATCTTGGTTGTTTTCATGGGTCTGTTTAACATTATTTGTCATTTTGTTTTAAATTTGGTAGGCTGTATGAATCTAGAAATTCATCTATTTGTTTTAGATCTTCTAGGTTCAATGTATATAATTTTTTTAAAGTATGTCCTCATGGTTTTCTGATTTCTTTTATTTTCTTCTTACTTTTTGGCAAAAACAGGGTCTCCCTTTAGTCCCCGCTGGCTTGAGTCCCTCTATAGGACCCAGCTGGCCTTGAAAATCCAGAGGTCTGCCTGCCTCTGCCTCCTAAGTGCTGGGATAATGGTTAAAGGCCGTGCACCACCATGCCTGGCAACTGGATTTCTTAAGAAGCATTTTTAATGTATCCCTTTATTCTATGAGTTTTATTACTATGTTTCTCTTCTCTCTTTTGATTATCTGTCTAAATTGTCCAGTCTCGATAATCTTTCGATGAACCCACTCCTTTATTTTATGATTTCCTATATATTTTCTATTTTATTAATTTCAACTTTAGTTTTATTAATCTCTTACCATTTCCCATTTTTAAGTGTTTTACATTTTGATCTACCTGAAAGTACTTCAGGTAGGTTCATTACTGTTTATGTTTTTCCTAATTTTCTGTCGTGTCTGCACTTAATGCTGTATATATTTTCATCTCTGCCTGCTTGCATTGTACCCCAAAGGTACATATTCATTCAATTTCTTTTATTAATTCTCCCTTGATACAATTTTCCATCTCAGAAATGTATTGTTACACATCCATAGATTTGTGTATGTACTTTTCCCATTTTCATGTTGGTGAATACCTACATTTATTTGTTTGTTACCAGATAAAAGACAGGATAATAATTCAATTTTCCTACGTTTGTGAGAGACTTGTTTTATATCCTTATATGCGAACTCGTTTGTGGACATAGTACTATGGCTTCTGAGAAAAGGTGTTTCTCTGGGGTTTAAGGACATGTTCTGTAATAATATTGTTAAAATCACATTGATTTATGTGTTTCAATTAACTCCAGGATATCCCTATTTAGTTTTTTTCCTCATATTTTTTATTTTCTTTTTTCCTTTTTATTAAAATGTATTATATCATGATATATATATATACTATATAATATATCTTGTATAAAGATTATGTTTTACAATTCAAACTATAGAGCCCTGTCCCCTCCCTTCACCCCTTCCACCAGATTTTACTCTTTCAGTCAGTTCTTCGACACAGTCTTTTCTGTTTGTTGTTGTTTTTCTTCTCTCCATATGCATCACTCCCAACAACACCTAGACAAAAGCTCAGGAGCCCTGCAAAGGAAATACTTACACTAGGTAGTCATGCACTAGCATCCACAGGTGGGCTGATACCATTTGTCATTGTTTTTCTGGGGACTGTGTTACTTCACTTAACATATCTTCTATTTCATCCATTTAACCTGCAAGTTTCATGATGTCATCTTTTCTTTACGTTCATAGGTAAAATTCCATGTGTAGATTGTACCACATTTTTCTCTATCACTGGTCAGTTGTGGGCACCTTGGTGGTTCCAGCATTTCTGCTCTATTGTGAACAGAGCTGCTATAAACATGGATGTGCATGTATCTCTTGCCGAGTAAGATGTGTTCTTTGTGGGTATCTACCCAGGAGGTGGTATGGAGCGGGTCAGGTGGTTAAGCCCCTTTTTAGTCTTCTTCATACGGTTCTCCACAACTGGCTTTCCATTAGTGGCTGTACAAGTTTTACCTATCCCACCAGCAGTGGACTTAGTTTTCCCCTTTCCCCACTGCCTCTCCAAGCACTTGATATTATTGTTTTCTTGTCTAGCCAGTTTATCAGAAGTGAGATGATATTTAAAGTGGTTTTAATTTGCATTTCCTTAATTATTCGAACACGACATTTTAAGATGTTTCTCCATGCCCTTTAATTCCTAATCTGTGATTTCTCTTTTCAAGCTTTTGCTTCATCTTCTGAGAATTCATTTGTTTTCCTTTCTTCTTTGTTTTTGGTAGTAGTTTATATACTCTGTAAATCAATGCTTTGTTCAGGTGTATCTGCATGTGAGGTTTTTCTTCCCATCTCTGTTGTTTTCTCTTTGCCTTCCTTTGATTGTTTCTTTTGATGTACAGAAAAATTTGAGTTTACATGAGTTCCCCATTTGTCAATGGTCGCGATCTTATTTCTTGCACGCTGCTGTAACGATTTAGGAAGACTTTTCTTATGCCTATGTCCTTTAGCTGCGCCAACTTTTCTTCTATCACCATTCTGATTTTGGGTTCATGTTGAGGTCTTTGATCCATCGGGATTCACTTTTGTTAACGGCTTAGGGTAGGGGTTTTTTTACAAACCAACTTTATTTTTCTACAAGTGGTGCATCCCAGTTTTGCCAACACTACTTGCTGAAGATGCTGTCTTTTCCTTGCTTGTGTCTTCTTGGCCCCCTTGTAATATTTTTTTTTCTTTTAATAAAAAGAGTATGAAATTGTATGTGCTCAAGTTTTTGGATATTCAGTTTTTTCCATTGGTCAACAGGTCTATTTTTGTGCCCAGTCACCAGCTATTTTTTGACTATCAGCCCTGTAGTTTTGATGTCTGGTATAGGAATCACCCCCCCATATTTTCTTTTTACTCAGGTTTGCTTTGGCTATTCAAGATCTTTGTTTTTTCTAAATGCAATTAAGGACTTTTTTTCCAAGCTTATAAGAAGAACAACTCTTGGGATTTTGAATGGGGATTGCGTTGAATCTGTTATTTGTTTTTTAGGATGGACATTTTTACTATGTTAATTTTCCATCCATGAGCTGGGAGGTTTTCCCTTCTTCTGATGTCTTCTTATAATTTCTCCTTCAGGGGTTTAAACTTTTGTTGGTAGTCCATTCTCCTAGGTTTTCAACCTAAGAGTATATGTTTTGAAGTATTATTCCATATGATTGTCTGGATTTTTTCATTGTCTGTTTGTGATGTTTCCCTTTTCATCAGCACATTCCTATTGATTTGTAGTCTCTTTTTCTTTCTTTTGGTTTAACTGGGTATGAGGTCTGTCTATCTGTTTATTCTTCTCTCAAAGAAACCAACTTTTGATTCATGATTTTTGTATTGTTTTTCTTTGTTTCTTTCATTGATTTTGCTCTGATTTTGTTTTTTCTTCCTGTCTGCTGGCTTTAGGAGTTCATCTGTTCTCTCAGTGTTTTAGCTGCTTAGTGTTAGATTGTTCACTTGCGTTCTTTCTGTTTTTTATGTAGGCCTTCCGGGCTATAAAATTCCTCTTCAAAATTATCTCCACCAGATATAGGAATGCACCCAATTTAAGACAAAAAGCTTGCATTAGATCAAAAGTCATGCATTGACTTCAACAGAGTGATAGTGGTTAACTTCATTACTACGCTGTCGACATTAGACAGGTCAACTAGACAAAATTGTAGAGAAAAATTCATGTAACTTCAGGTGTTAGTTCAGAAATAGAAGAAAATAGTGTAGAACCACTAAATAGTAATGAATATATCTACAAGTTAAACAAAGTTTGATAAAAAGTAATTATTTTTAAAAAATACTCTGTTGTATACTACAGTAAAACTTCAATGGTATTTTAAAATAAAACTCAAGAATAATTGTTATAATAACAATGATATTGAATATAATATTATTCAACAAAGATGGAACAATGGAGTAATGTGTCCTAGTTTGTTTCTTCCATTGCTATGACAAAAACACTCTCTTGACCGACACCACAACTTGGGGGGATGGAAAGGGTTATTCGTTTACATCTCCTGGGTCACCAGTTCATCATCACTAAGGGGCCCAGCAAAATAGGAATCCAGGGCAGGTAACTGGACTAGGAGCTGCTGCACTGGCTTGCTCCTCGTGCCATGCCCAGGCCTCTTCCTTATATGGTACCACAACAAACTGCCCAGAGAGTGGCATCACTCAGTTGGCGGGCTGGGCACCCCACACGGCTCAAACCTTCAATGGACAATACTCACAGATGTGGCCACAGCGCAATCCTAATGGAGCCAATTCCTTAGCCCAATTCAATTGGCTCCCTCAACCCGGTGTGTCACGTTGACACTAAAGCTATCCAACACACATTAGTATTTGAAAAGAACTAAAAATCTAATTGACTTCTGTTTGTCAGGTGGACCTGGGTTGATTGGGGTTTTCTTGGGGTATATTGATGATTTTAATATAATTAGAGAGACTCTTAGAACACCAAGAAAAATATTAAACTTACACATGTGTACAAAAAATGTGAACAAATAGAAATATGAAAAATTGTAGAGGCACAAAAGTGTAGACAATGAGCAAAACACTTACAATTACAGAGAATGAACAAACATATACAGAAAATAATATCATTCTAAAATACACATGAAAAGACCTATGTCAATTTGGAATAAAAATTCCAGGACTTTAGTGAAGCTTTATTAGAGACACAAGAAGTTGTTTTCAAATAAAACAGAAAGAAAGGGGAAACTTAGACCAAATTCAATTAAAATAAATTTGGCAAGTCTTATCTCAAATGTGACAACATAAGATAGACTTTAAGTCAAATACCGAATGAAGTAATGTGTGGTAGATAAGGCCATTTTGTATAAGTGAAGATTAATTCATGAATAATATATACAAGCAGCTTCAATATTATATATAATAGCTTCATCAAATTATATGGACAGACATAGTAAATTAAAAACATGGCTTTATAGTCTTCACCTACAAGGAGCTGAATTTAATTTTTATGTAGAATGACTAACTTAATTAAAATTTTTGATTCATGTATATGACAACAGCATAAACTACATGCAAAATATGTCCACTTATTTTTGGTACTTTCGAGACAGGTATAACTTTAGTCCCAGCTGGGCTGGGAGCTTGCATCTGTCGACCCGCGCTGGCCTGAAACTACTGACAGAGATTTCTTGCCTCTGCCTCCCAAGTTGCCTGGTATTAAAGCAGTGTGCACCACCACACCCAGCTAATAGTCATTTCTTACAAACACACATAGTTCTTTTAAAAGTTGAGCCAGAGTTTGATCCCAAAGAAGGACACAGAGCTGAAGAGATGATCTCACACATTTAAGAGAGCTCTGCTTCCTGATTGGAAGAGCATTGACGTTCAGTTCCCTTAACATATGGCTGGTCACCACCATCCATAATACTGGTTTCCCAGGAGAGCTCTGATGCCCTACCCACAGACACACACACACACGGGGGACACAAAAACCAACAAGCACAAATCGATAAATAAATAAATTCTATAAATACATGAGTGTTCAAGCATTTGAAGTATTATTGGCATGTATCCTTAAGCAAAATACAATGTTTCATAAGCAAATGTACCTAAGATTAAATATCAAACATTACTATGTGAAAATAAATATTTGAAGTCTTTTAAAGTAATTTGTGAGTAATATAAGGAATTTATGAATTAACTTGTATAGAATTAAAAGTTATTGCAAAACTTATCACAATACTTGAGCTATATTATTCCCCAAAATAAGACTGAATAATGAAAATGAGATATATATGCACAAAATATTTTATCCACAACATAATGAATGTATGTCACTTACAGGAAAATGGGTACCAATGAAGACAATCATAGAAAGCTAATTAAATTTTGCCTCAAGAAGACAAATATTATACATAGTTTTTCCCCTTTGTGGGTGGTAGATTTCTCATGTAGATAGACAAAATTCTGTGTTCAGTGACACTAAATGTAGAAGCCAAAGGAGGCAGAGAAGAGAGGCAATAGAAAGGGGAAGATATCTGGTTAGGTGGAGAATATGTTCAAATTACATTAATATGATTGCATGAAACTGATCTATGTGGCCCAGTCTAATGTAATTTTAGATGAGATTTGGTGAAGAGGCCACAATACCATGTGGGTCTAAATTTGTACCGAGTGGTGAACAATGGTTCCCAGCTCTCCTTAGCAGCATTTTGTCTCCTCTGCCTCTTTTGGTTCCCTAATTATTTTTCTAGGTAGAAGCTTTGACTCTTAGGTGGACCAAACACAGGGCAACTAACAGAGACTTTCTCAATCAAAGTTTTGTTGGAGTAATATATCTGACATTCAGGGGCCCAAAACACTTGGTAATTTTAAATTCAGAGATGCCAGGAAAAATGAAGGATACCCAATTAAAATCTAATTTCACATAAATCTGATTTTAAAAGAACACAAGCTAACCAGGCCTGGAGGTCCATATCTTTACTCACAGCATTGGAAAGGCAGAAGCTGATTGGATATCTGTGAGTTCCAATGCCACCCTGGTCTTAACATAGTGAGTTCTAGAACCACTGTCTTTAAAAATATCAAAACAAACAAAACCAACTAACCACCAAAAACCAATAAACCAACCAACCTCTGGGCTACAAGCATTAGTTCCTATACTAAACAAATCAACACACACACACAACACCACCACCAAACACCACACATACACACGGTTTAGTCCTACCCACATAAATGATCTATATCAAGTAGATAAATCGGATTTACTGGGGCTTTTCACATATGCATATACTTCACAACATTATATTGTACACAACAAATAAATAAAAAATTAAAAAATTAAAAAAAACTAATAAAAATGTTAAATAGTTATATGGCATAAATTAGGGCATTTATTATTATTAAAGTATTTGGATTTACATTTAACTGGGAAACTCGGTTATCATTGTGTCTTTTATTTCCCTTTCACTGAATATGCAAATAGTTTTCTTAAGAAAGCTGCTAAATTCTCAACATTGGAAGAAGTAGAGGAATCAAAAATTTACAAATCCATGCATGTAGCAACAAAAATAATAATTGTAGATAATCATTTGCTTTATTTTCATAATATCTGAAAACATGAAGTATTTCATAACCAAATAAAATGAAACAGAGCAAGGAGAGATCATTAATCATTCCACAAGCCAAAATTTATGGCAGCACATCCAACTCTCAAACAAATACAAGTGATGTGAAAATTAGGCACAGCAAAGAGAGAAAACAGAGTGAAGTGCGTTATAGAACAAAGTACTTGTTCCATTGAGAATATGGCTAGCAAACTAAAAATACTAAGTTCCTTCACATTTACCTGAATTATGACCATGATGAGGAAGAAAATCATTTTTTCATTTATGTAATTCTACTAACTTTCCAAGAAAAATACTTATTTGAATGTGAGCATTCAACATTCACCTGTTGTTATTTTTTTCTAATTTTTTAAAAAAATTTTATTTAAATTTTATTCATGTTTTTTATGCTGGCAATCGAACCCGTGTCCATCTGCAGAGCAGTCGACGCTCTTTACAGCTAGCCATCTCTCCAGCCCCCATAGCAAAATTTTTTGAGTTTGAAAAAAGTTCACCTGTTTGGATTAGAAAAACCCAACGGTTGTTATATAACAAAATGATTATCCATGATTTTTACTGTTCTTTGTTAGGTCTGGGCTTCCTAGAATTCCAAGGGACACACACAGATGTTCACTTCCTCCAGAGGCTGTCAATCTTCTGACTTCTCCCCCTGTTCCTGAGGTCCCATCCTATGGCTATAAATGGGTGGCCTCAGTCGCATCTTGCCCCTGCTCCTGCTTCTGTTCCACCACGTGTCTGCAGGTGGCCCCCTCTGTTATTTCCAATGGAAGTAAATCATGTTCCTTGAGTGATTTAAGTCATATGTGGCTTTTTATCTGTGAGATCACGCCTTTATAACCTAATATAATGGTGCTGTGACCCTGTCCAGGGGTTGAGATATATTTTGCCCCCAAAAAAGAACCACCTAACTTTCTTTTGGACACTCCTGGAAACTTGACAGAAGTGTATTTCTCCAGAAAACCATCCTCCAGGCTTCACAGTGAGGTACCACTCTCTCTCTGTTCTCCCACACTCTTTCTCCCTCCTTCCTCTCTCTACCCCCATTCTGCCTCTTGGGCTTTCTCCTACCCCTCTCTCTGCTTTTCTTTTCAGGTTTAGCCCTCCACCATTGAACCCGCAGAGATTTGCAGACTCTCTCCCTGGGTTCCCGAGTCTGCCATCTCACCGCTTTCTGCAGTCTCAGAATGCTGAAACTGCCACTAAGGTCCTGCTGAACTGACCTCCCTTGCCCCCAGGAACTGGGCTCAAGGCATTAGGTCCCACTGTATTCTGAGTTTAAGAAGGCGCTTCCTTAGAACTCAAAGTACTTCTAAGGCTGAGCTTCCCTCTCCCACCTCATATGCTCTGATCCGTCTCTCCAGACATCCCAACCTCCCAATCTCCCTGCAGCCTTGGCAGATTTCTGCAGTAAAGGGCTGCACCCTAAATCCATGCTTTTTTTTTTTTTTTCTTTTTTCCTTTTCCCACTGCACAGCTTTTCCCCGTGGTGCATTCAAATAAGAATGGGAGCAACATACTCTGTTTCCATGGTAGCTGTGCTAAACCATATCCAGCAGCCATCTTGACAGCATGCTTGCTGTTTCTGTGGTACCAAGGCGGCACCCACTCCTCAGCCTTCATCTTATACACATGAAAGCGGCCGTCCTAGATATGTTTACCAATTCCATGGTACCTACACTGATTTTGTTTTTACTTTTTTTCATCTGTTTCAAAATACAATCGATTTTCCATTTTTACCTCTGTATGGTTAGTTAATATTTTTTTACAGTCTTTTGTTTGAGATTTTTACATCAACTGGCTTTTTCTTGCGGTTCTCATCCTCAGCCTTTCACCACTGTGCTATCCCCACAGCCCCATCAACTGGCTTTTTAACAAACATTGTTTTATTTTTGTTTTTCATATTTTGTTTATAAGACTTTTACCTAATTTTGAGAGATTATTTCAGATTTTGACATTTTTCCATTTCATTGGTTTTCTTTATAAATCCCATTTTATTCAGAAATCCATTTTTGGATTTTCCGTATCTGAGATTAAGGTGTCCAACATACTCCATCCTACCTGTCATCCAGATCTTGCGTCAGGCAGTAAAGTTTCAAGGGACTTTTGATTTTTCCACTAACAATAAATTTATTCTCATAAAATTAGTAGGTAATCTACACAAGCCAAGTCTGCCTGCCCGGCCACCTTTCTGCCATCCTGCACAGGCACACACACAGCCTGTGCTGCAAAGCACAGTGTGGGCACACAGGCTGTTCCCATCTGAGTAGATGTCTTAAACGCTAAATGATTCTGTGTAAATGTGACAACTGTAATTAATGGTTCCACAGCCTTGCACAACAATTGACAACTTTAATCCTAGCACTTGGGAGGCAGAGGCAGGAAGATCTTTGTGAGTTCAAGGCCAGCCTGGTCTACAGAGTGAGTTCCAGGACAGCTGGGGAGACCCTGTCTCTAAAACACACACACACACACATACACACACACACACACACACACACAAACACACACACACACACAAACCCAAAACAACAAAAAGGAGATTCATGTAACTGTCATGTGTCCGTGTCCATGCTTACCTGTGTGTTTTCTGTCAGAACAAAGTGGCCACTTCAAACTTCTTTCATTCTATATTGTGCACAAAAAAACCCAGAAAATTAAATTAATTTTACTTTTGGCACGCCTCTTAAATTTTTTCGAAGGCCTGATTTGAACCTGGGTTCCTAGGTTTTTACACTGGTTATCTGAAGGTTTTATTTCTTATCTGTCCAAATTATTTTCTTCACAGGAATTATGTCTAAAATTTCTTTTACAGTTTTTTTTTTCTTGTTTTTAGACCTTGGAAGACCTGATGTTTAGACCTGAACCCTTAGAGGTTCACGAACAGCTTTCTTTTTTTCTTTTTACTGTTTAACCAGGCTTCTGATAGCTGTGCCTCAGTCCTTCTGACCAGAGACCATTTAAAAAAACCCTGGATTGCTGGGCATGGTGGTGCATGCCTTTAATCCTAGCACTTGGGAGGCAGAGGCAGGCAGATCTTTGTGAGTTCGAGACAAGCCTGGTCTACAGAGAGAATTCCAGGACAGCTGGGGCTACAGGGAGACCCTGTCTCAAAATGACAAAAAAATAAAATAAAATAAAAATCCCTAGATTCATTCATACTCTGGCAGTTGGACAGTGGCACATGGCTTCCCCTGCAATATTTTCCCTTCAATGAAACAGCCTAAATAACTTTGGTATTGTAAGTTATTTAATTATTGTATATATAATTTTGTTTTCCATCACTTGTTAAAGTATTTCAATAAGTTCATAGTTTTAAAACCAAAGGTACAACATGTCAATGCCAGAATGATAAGGAAACTATATTAGCCATCTCAGCCTTGGCAGTGCAATTAATTACACCTGTATGCTGTAAATAATAGTGTGTATGTGTCTGATATTGTTAAACAGCATATTAAGATGTGTCTGTGTATGATAGCAATGCACATGCCTCTGCTCAGTACAACCTTTATAAACTGCTATTACCAAATTTACTTATTAGAACCTTATTTATAAATATTAAGTTGCCCATAAATACTAAAACTGTTTTATATATCTGTTATGTGTGCATGTATGATGTCCACCTAGCAGGTACTATATACCTGTTACAGCCTCAAGTGAAACAGAAATATGTAAATATTGAGTTACCCACACATACTAAAACTGTTTTACATATCTGTTATGAGTGCATGTATGAAGTCCACCTAGCAGGTACTATATACCTGTTACAGCCTCAAGTGAAACAGAAATATGTAAATATTGAGTTACCCACACATACTAAAACTGTTTTATATATCTGTTATACTTAGCACATGTTACTTTTACTATTTTTTTTTATTAATTTTATTTATTTCTGTATGTGTTTGAATGTACTGTCTGCATGCAAGTTTGTGCACCCGTGTCGTGCAACGCCGCGGAGGTCAGAAGAGGGTATCGGATTCCCCTGGAACTGGGGTTCTCCTGGAATTGGAGTTTCAGACGGTTCTTAGCCGCCATGTGGGTGCTGGGGATCGAACCGGCGTCCTCTGTAAGAGCGGTCGGCGCTCTTAACCGCTAGGCTATCTCTCCAGCCCCCTACTTTTACTATTTTTAAGAAAAATTAGGTTTTACTTCTGGTGACTACATGGACAGTCCAAATGTATCCAATTTGGGTGATCCCTAAGTATTTTCTGTCTGCTGCTGTATGTGACAATGCCCCCTTCCTTTCCCTTCTCAAAGCTATAATTCAAAATCTGGGGGTAAGTGACATGGCCTCATTTGAGATAGTCCTAGAAGGTATAGGTTTTAGCCTCTTTGTTATCTTGGATTTGTTTCATGGGCTATGTTAGAACTCCTTTTGCCTTTCATGGTTTAAATCCATTCTACATTGAGTACCTAAATGACCTTTATAGACCTTAAAGAAAAAAAGTGTAGGCCTTAGTGCATAGGTTTAGTGCCAACTTGATATATCTCAGCTAAGAAACTTCAATAATTTCCTTCACTGGACTGGCCTGTGCCAACTGTGGGCAATGCCATCTTTGGCCAGATATTTCTATATTTTATATAATAGGCTGAACATGAGCCAGCAACACAATCCAGTAAGTAGCATGCTTTCCTACCCTGTGCTGCAGTTGCTATCACCAGGCTCCTACCATGAGTCTTCATTATTAGTCAGAATGTTTTGCCACAGCAGTTAAGAATTTATTGAGTGCTTAAGTCAATGTTCGAGCTTTACTTAGGTGTTATATAGTAATTAAAATACCAAATTTATTCAAATGATCCTCTTGGAGGCTTAGCAACCATACTTGTAGCTCCAATCTGGTTTGGCAAAAGGGATTTGAAGGGACAATCGTTTGGCCCTTACCCTTTAAGGTCAACTTACATCCTAAGGTCCTGAATCAGCAGCTTTGTACATGTCCTATGGCAGTGAGTCACCAGCCATCTTGGGCTAGGGAAGTTTTTGAGATTCACTCAAAAGGACTTCATCCAGGGGCTGGAGAGATGGCCTAGCGTTTAAGAGCACCGACTGCTCTTGCAGAGGACCCAGGTTCAATCCCCAGCACCCACATGGTGGTTGAGAACCATCTTTGACTTCTGTTCCAGGGGAATCCGACATCCTCTTCTGATCTCCACGGCATTGCACAACACGGGTGCACAAACCTACGTGCAGACAGTACATTCATACACATACAAGAATAAATTTTTAAAAAATGTAAAAATAAGTCATTATCACTTAAAAAAAAAAGGACTTCATCCAGCCAGTGTCCAGTCAAGGGAGGAACGTCCATATAGAGGAGAGACTCCTCATGTTTCAAAGGGAAGCTCTGGTGAAGCAAAGCCTGACTTTGTCCTCACAAAGATGGAACTGGTGAAGAGAGCCAGGTGCAAGGCCTGAGTGACCCTCTAAGGACCAGAACCTCAACTGACCTTAACACCAAAACTAATTTAATTTTTCTGAGCTGTGTGGTTTTAAACACCCCAACAGAAAACTATACTATAAATAGAAAATAAAATAATGTGCCCCTTATTACCAGAGAGATAGGTAAGAGAACTACTGCGGCAAGTTAGAAACCTATTGTGTCATGTTCGAAGATATCTCAGAGATAGGTGACAGATTTAATGTGCCATGTCAGGAAATACCATTTTTATATTTTCATGGTTATGCTGGCTCTCATTCTGGAGCCCTGTGTACTAAAGCTGGCCCCCATTCTAGAGCTCTGTGTACTAAAACTTTTTTGAAACGGGAGGAAGAAAGTGTTGTAATACACATGATGGGAAAGTGGAAGCAGAGTTACTGGTGGCTGAGGATGCATGGAGATGGAAACTGGGAGATGAAAGGAGGAGCTGTGCACAGCTTATCAAACAAAATGAAAGAATTATGAAAATGGTAAAAGGAAATCTGTCACATTGTGTAATTAAAAAAGAAAGAAGGGAACGTAAATTGTTCTCTAACACTTGATACTCTATTTTGTTTAAATGCCTTAAATTTATTAACCCTTTCTCTATAGAAAATGTTGGACTATCTCATTTTTTAAAATATTTTAATTATTTTCAGTTTATATGTATGAATGTTTTGCCTGAATGTATATAAGTGCACCAGTGACAGCCAATGTTTGTGGAGGTCAAGAAGGAGTCAGATTCCCTAGAACTGAGATTAAAGACAGTTGTTTTCTGCCATGTGGTACTAGAAATTAAACCCAGGTCCTCTCAAAGAGCAGGCAGTACTCTAAACTGCTAAGCCATCTCTCCAGCCCTGAAGACTATCAAATTTGTATTTATAAAATTTCTTCTATCCACTTATGGTGCATGGATGTAGGTAAGCAGTGATTTATACTCAACTATGAATTTTCTCCTGTAAACATGAGGCAATGTTGGCATCAGGACATCAGGCCTGGGACCCATGCCAAGTGGGACAAGGTCTCAAAGCAAAGCAAGGGAAATGGGTGGGGGATTGACCCTGATCTAAGAACTACAAGAGACTGAGTACTGTTGGTTGAACAAGATTATGCCTTGCCTAGGATTCCTAGATATGTTCACTAGACTCCAGCGGATCTACTTGTGCAAAGGACTTATGGTTTTAGAAGCTTGACTAGACAGGACTTAGCTTGGGTGTTGAAATCCATGTGTTCTGATGGGGTTTTGGGGCATGGGGTGTTGGGTTTTATTGGGAACCTTTGTATGAGTTGTACAAATGCTCAATAAAAAANGAGGTCTTGTAAATGAAATTGCTATTCAGCAAGGGTATGTGCTTAGTTGTCTGTAGTTGAAAAATAGTGAGAGGAAAAAAGAAAATAAGGAAAACTAATTACTGTCATTTGTATACCGGAGAGGAACACATTCAATCTATGAATAGGAAAATTAATTCCTAGATACAAATGAAAACTGGAATTTGAATGGCTCTCAGCCCTTTCAGAGATGAGTTTTCACATGCATTGAGGGACAGGGCTGAGAAGAGTGTGGCGAATAAGGACATGGAAGCAGCCAGACTTTGTGGCATCTGGCTTGAGTTATTCTGCCCCTGGTGAAGCAGGACTCACTAGATGAAGGGATAGAAAATGTGAGGTCTTGCTAATTAATAACTGCTTCAACCATTTGGCTACACTATTTCCACCTCCACCGGCTACACTGCACTGAAGTCAGTCCTGATACTGGCTGCCCAGTTAAAGAATTACTGTCAAACTTCACAGGTCTAAAGACTCAGTCCTGGGGCTGGAGAAATGGCTCGTAGGTAAAAGCACTGGCTGCTCTTGCAGAGGACCGAGGTTCAGTTCCCAGCACCCACATGGTAGTTAAAACAGTCCATAATTCCAGTTCCAGCAGATCCAAAGCCCTTTCTGTCCTCCAAGGGCACTGCACAATACGAGTGTGCTTACATATGTGCAAGCATAACCCTCATACACATAAAATAAAAATAAGTAAATAAATAATAAAATTTTTTTTTGTCTTTTTGAGACAGGGTCTCCCTGTAGCCCCAGCTGTCCTGGAACTCATTCTCTAGACCAGGCTGGCCTTGAACTCACAAAGATCTGCCTGCCTCTGCCTCCCAAGTGCTAGGATTAAAGGCGTGCACCACCACACCCAGCCTGAGTAGATGTCTTAAACTATAAATGATTCTTTGTAAATGTGACAATTGCAATTAATTGTTCCACAGCCATGAATAATGATGGACAACTTTAGACTTATGTGTGCAGCAGATCAGGGAACTGAGAATTTTCTGTGCCTTGACATCAGGGTACCAACACTTACCTATGACAGTCTAGGGAAAAAAAGGGATTTCCTGTTGTCCGGAGTTAATGGATACAATTATGTCATGTGTCTGTCCAGCCTGTCTGTGTGTTATAACCATTCTCCAATGTGTCTTTGTGATTCATGTAACTGTCATGTGTCCATGTTCTCCTGTGTGTTTTCTGTCAAAACAAAGTGGCCACTTCAAACTTCTTTCATTCTATATTGTGCACAAAAACAAAAAAACTAAGTTAAGTTTACTTTTGGCATGCCTCTTAAATTTTTTTCAAAGGCCTGATTTGAACCCAGGTTTCTAGGTTTCTATGATGCTTCTCTGAAGGTTTTATTTCTTGTCTGTCCAAATTATTTTCTTCACAGTTATCATAACTAAAATTTCCTTTCCAGTTTTGTTTTCTTGTTTCCAGACCTCTGAAGACCTGATTTTTGACCCTTAAGGGTTCACTAACAGATTTTTTTTCTTTTATCCTACTTAACCAGGCTTCTGACAGCTGTGCCACCATCCTTCTGACCAGAGACCATTTTAAAAATCCCTGGATTCATTCACACTTTGGCACTTGGATAGTGGCACATGGCTTACCCTGCAATCTCTTCCCTTCAATGAAACAGTCTAAACACCTTTGATATTGTCAGTTCTTTAATTATTGTAAATATAATTCTGTTTTTCATCACTTGTTAAAATATTTCAACAAGTTCATAGTTTTAGAACCAAAGGTGCAAGACATCAATGCCAGCATGATAAGGAAACTTGTGTTATCCCTCTCAGCCCTGGCAGTGCAATTAGTTACAGCTGCATGCTTTAAATAATATTTATAAAGGTGTTTTTTTCCAATGTATGTGACTGTTCAGTACAAACAGTAGGATAAAAATCTCTTGAATGAATGTGTGAATAAATGTGTGTATGTGTATGATATTGTTAAACAGTATATTTACATCTGTCTGTGTATGATAGCAATGCACGTGCCTCTGCTCAGTACAACCTTTATAACCTGCCATTGCCAAATTTATTAGAACCTTATTTATGAGTGTATGGATGAAGTACTGTTCACTTTTAAGAATTCTATAATGTGGGTCGGGCATGGTGGTGCACGCCTTTAATCCTAGCACTTGGGAGGCAGAGGCAGGTGGATCTGTATGAGTTCAAGGCCAGCCTGGTCTACAGAGTGAGTTCCAGGACAGCCAGAGCTACAGGGAGACCCTGTCTCAAAAAGACAAAAAAAAAAAAAATGGCGCACGCCTTTAATCCTAGCACTTGGGAGGCAGAGGCAGGCAGATCTTTGTGAGTTCAAGGCCAGCCTAGTCTACAGAGTGAGTTCCAGGACAGCTGGGGCTACAGGGAGACCCTGTCTCGAAAAGACAAAAAAAAAAAAGACAAAAAAAGAATTCTATAATGTAATAATGTTATATATAAGAAATTGTGTTCAACCTAGCAAGTACTATATACCTTGTTACAGCCTCAAGTGAAACAGACATATAAATATTGAGTTACCCATACATACTAAAATTGTTTTATATATCAGTTATACTTTGCACATGTTATTTTTATTATTTTTAAGAAAAATTAGGTTTTACTTCCAGTGACATGGACAGTCAGAATGTAACCAATTTGGATGAACCCTAAATATTTCCTGTTTGCTTTTGTTATGTGACAATTCTCCCTTCCCTTTCCTTCTCAAAGCTATAATTCAAAATCTGGGAACAAGTGACACAGCCTTCATTTGTGAAGGTATTGGTTTTAGCCTCTTGGGTTTGTTTCATGGGCTATGTTAGAATTCTTTTTGCCTTTCATGGTTTAAATCCATTCTATTTTGAGTTCCTAAATGACCCTTATAGACCTTAAGGAACAAATTGTAGGACTTACTGCATAGGTTTAATGTCAACTTGATACACCTAAGCTAAGAAACTTCAATAATTGCCTTCATTGGACTGGCCTGTGCCCATTGTGGGCAATGCCATCCTTGGCCAGGTATTTCTATATTATATATAATAGGCTGAACATGACCCAGCAACACAAGCCAGTAAGTAACATCCTTTCCTAGCTTACGCTGCAGTAACTACCACCAGACTCCTACCATGAGCTTTTATTATTCATCAGAATGTTTTGCCACAGCAATTAAGAATTTATTAAGAGTGCTTAAGTCAATGTTCAAGCTTTTCTTAGGTGTTATATAGTAATTAAAATACCAAATTTATTCAAATGATCCTTTTGGAGGTTTAGCAACCATACTTAAAGCTCCAATCTGATTTGGCAAAAGGGATTTGAATGGACAATCTTTTGGCCCTTACCCTCTAAGGTCGACTTAAGTCCTAGGGTCCTGTATTGGCACCTTTCTACATGGCCTATGGCAGTGAGTCACCAGTCATCCTGGGCCAGGGAGGTCTTGGAGATTCACTAAAAAGACTTCATCCGACCAGTGTCCAGTCAAGGGAGGAAAGTCCATATAGAGAAGAAACTCCTCACGCTTCAAAGGGAAGCTGTGGTCAAGCAAGGCCTGACTTTGTCCTCACATAGATAGAACTGGTGAAGAGAGCCAGGCACAAGGCCTGAGTGACCCTCCTAAGGAGCAGAACCTCAACACCAACACTAATTTAATTTATCTGAGCTAACTGTGTGGTGGTTTTAAATACCCCAATAGGAAACTATAATCAAAAGAAGAGAAAATGAATAACCAGAGAGATAGGCGAGAGACCTACTGTGCCAAGTTAGGAACCTGCTGTGCCATGTGAGAACACATCTCAGAGATAGGTGACAGATTTAATGTGGCATGCCAGAAAACATCACCTTTTGTATTCTTGTGGTTATACTGGCTCTCATTCTGGAGCCCTGTGTACTAAAGCTGGCCCTCATTCTAGAGCTCTGTGTACTAAAAGTTTTTGACAATTCCTCAGAAATAGACTACAGGTCCTCTCTCCCTCTGCAGAACATAGACATGGACCCTCCAATTGTTAATGCATCCAGAACCACCACTCCCCTCCGCATTGGTACAGTGAAATCCCTGCACTAGTATACTCATATAAGACTCAACCAGCTTGTCTTTTCAGTTGCAGAGAAAATGTCCACTGAGTACTGGCCACTATCGATCTGGACCAAAACCACCAGGCAGAGCACCCAGAGCAGCCAAGATGGGAAACCAGATTCTAACCCTCTGGCCTGACAGCTGTTCTCCCTGAGACTTTGTCCCCCCCTCAGCTCTGAAGCAGATACAGAAGAGAGAACAGCATCCCATTTCCTTATCATAATCAAAAGGCTGGAATGTTAGGTCTGGACTTCCCAAAATTCCAAGGGACACACAGAAGTCCACTTCCTCTAGAGGCTGTCAATCTTCTGACCTCTTCCTCTGTACTTGAGGTCCCACCCCATGGTTATAAATGGGCGGGCCCCAGTCGCCATCCTGCCCCTGCCCCTGCAGCTGTTCCTGTTCCTGTTCCATCAGGTGGCTGCAGGTGGCTGGTTCTGGCAGTTCCACATGGAAGTAAACCATGTTCCCAGAGTGATTTGAGCTTCATGTGTCTTTTTTATCTGGGGGCTGGGGGTTTTCAGCCTTTTATAACCCAACAGGGGGTCTGATGAGCCTGCTTGGCTGTCAAAATGTTTCTACCAACCTTGTTCCTACCTTGTTCTACAGGGCAGCCTGGCATGGCAGCACGGTGGCTCTGCTGGCTTGCTGTCCCTCTTCCAGGTCCTGTGGAAAGTCTTACAGGATGCATCCAATCTGGGTGGTTTCCCTTGGAGGATCTGATCCTGCACAAGAGTGGGCAGAGCAGCTCAGCTTGGGAAACACTGAGTTGCAGGGGCATGCAATCTTCTTTTTTATTTTTACAAGATTCGTATTATTATTATTATTATTATTATTACTACTACTACTACTACTATGTGTGTGTGTATGTGTGTGTGTATGAGTTTCTGTGAACCGCATACATGCAGGAGCCCTCAGAGGCCAGAAGACAGAATCGGGTCCTATGGATCTGGATTATAAGCCATTGTGAGCTGCTATGTGGCTGCTGAGAACCAAACATGTGTCATCTGCAAAAACAGTATGTGTTCCTTACTCTCAATCCCCTGATATTTAAAGAGAGATCATTTTATTTGTGTATATATGGTACATGCATGTGTGATCACATGCGTGTGGGTGCCCACATTCATGCAAGCAAGTTTAGAGGCCAGAGGTCAAAGGCATGTGTCTCTCTCTTCTACTTTCCACATTGTTGTTGTTGTTGTTGTTATTATTATTATTTAATTATGATTATTATTATTTTAGCAGTTAGTTTCACTTAACCTGGAGCTCACGGATTGGCTAGACTGGTTAGCTAATGAACCCCAGGATCCTTTTGACCCTGACACCCAGAGTTAGGATTACACATGCATGCCACTATGCCTCACTTTTTTAAATAAACCTGGGTGCAGGGGACCTAAACTCAGGTTTGCACACTTCCTTTAGAAGCACTTAATTGATGGAGCCATAACCCCAGTCCTCCACTTTCATCTTTGGAACTTAGTTACTAGATCTGAAAGATGAGCCTTGTGGTATTTATAGTCCCATGGAAGCTGAGCAAAGCTGTGCAGAGACTGCTCAGATGTGGCTGCCACACCCTTCTTCCAGGGTGAGCAGAAAGACTGGCCTACTTAAGCACACAAGGCAAAGACTAGGATGACCCCTTCCTGGCATCAGTTATAACCTGACTGTGGTTTTAGATGCTTCCTGATGGGAACCTTGGGATTATCAAGCTCCAAGTGTTGACTGTGGACCAAGCTGTTATGACTCACCAGGACACAGGCCAGACCCTTCCCTGGGAACCTTGCCAGCATGATTCAGGGAACATGGGTCTCGGCCCATGGCCTGTGGCTGAGAGCTGGCTTCTGGCCAGGGGCGGGGCTCCTAGCAGAGGTTGTTTGGAAGAAAAATCAGCCCAGTCCTGAGCTCCAGCCAGTCCCTAGAAGCTGAAGGCTCACATGCAGCTCAATCTGTGCCAGAGCTGGACAGGGACCCGAAGAGACTAGGTTCTAGGTCTGCTGAACGTTGAGTTGACTGGCTCAGGGCAAGCTACTCTCTGTGGCCCTGGCCTTAATTTATTCTTTTATTCAAGTGGCTACAGAGTGTATGTTACTTACTCAGTGTTCCAGTTAGAGCCATTGGGTCATTCACCTCTCCCCAGGAGCATCCTCTCTAGTGCAGGGAGACTCTGTTTTAGCTTGTAATAAACTTGGCATTGTTGCTACTGCATCACCCAACAGTGTAACAGAACATTGGTACTCATTCTACCTGTTATATCTAACCATCCACTACTGCCTGTCCCTCTCTGCCTTTCCCCCTTCCTGGTCTCTGGTGAATGCTGCTTTGCTGTGTCTGGAGAGCAGTGTTTTGAGGCTTGGAGTATAAGCAAGGTCATGTGGTGTTTGTCTTTTTTTAATTTGTTTATTTTTTAAGGGATTCACAATATAAGAGCACAGTTTTTTTCTGATCACATTGATATTGCTCAGTTTGCCATACAATTAGGTACTTGGCACTAGCATCCACAGATAAGGGATACCATTCGTCATTTGTTTTTCTGGGACTGTGTTACTTCACTCAACATGATATATTATAGCTCCAGCCATTTACCTGCAAAGCTCATGATGTCATCTTTCTTTATTGCTGCATAGAACTCCATTGTGTAAATGTACCACATTTTCTCTATCCACTCATCAGTTGAGGGGCACTTGGTTTGGTTCCAGCTCCTTGCTATTGTGAAGAGAGCTGCAAAAAACATGGCTATGCATGTATCTCTGCAGTAAGATGAGTCTTGTGGGTACATACCCAGGAGTGGTATGGCTGGGTCAGGTGACAAGTTCATTCCTAGTCATCCAAGGGCTATCCACTCTGCTTTCCATAGTGGCTGTATGAGTTTACATTCCCACCAGCAGTGGATGAGTGTTCCCCTTTCCCCACAACCTCTCCAGCACTTGGTATCATTTGTTTTCTTGATCCTAGCCAGTCTTATTGGAGTAAGATGATATCTTAAAGTGGTTTTAATTTGCATTTCCTTAAATATTAATGATGTTAAACACTTCTTTTTTAAATTTTTTTATCATTTATTTTTTTACGTGTATGAATGTACTGTCTGCATGTAGGTTTGTGCACCCGTGTCATGCAATGCCACAGAGGTCAGAGGAGGGTGTGTTGGATTCCCTTGGAACTGGAGTTAAAGACAGTTCTCAGCCACCATGTGGGGGCTGGGGATCGAACCCAGGTCCTTTACAAGAGCAGTTGGTGCTCTTAACCACTAGGCCATCTCTTCAGCCCCTCCTTTTCTTTTTCAACATGGGATCTTTTCAGTGTTTCCACTTCCTTCCAGAGTTTGTCATTCTCTCTCTCTAGGTCCTTCTTGAGTTTTTCATTCTCTTTTCTTAGTTCTCTGACTTGCTCTTTATAGTCTTTGAGTTCTTTAAGTATGTTCACAATTGTACTTCTGATATCTGTGTCTTGGGCCATCCCCAGGGGGATCCCACTGTAGGAATCTTCCACAAGGTTGGTAGAGCTTGGTGTGGAATTATCCTGCACCTTTCCCATGTTGTCTCTTCTTCGTGTCCCTGACATATAAGTTTCTCTTTATCTGTATTCCAATGTGAACCCCAAATGCCTCTTCGCTGTGCTGAAGGCTTGTTTTGCTTGCCTCGTTCAGATGCCTTCCTTGTTTGTTTGATTGATTTGTTTTTCTCCTTTTCTCCTGCTTATGGAGTGTTGACTTGTCTAAGTTTTCGGCTTTCTATTGGAAGTATAACTCACTCTTTCCTTTCTGTTCTGAAGGTTCTCCAAATAATCCACTTGGACACTCCTGTGGCAATCCCAGTTGGTGCTGGGAGGTGGGGTTTGCTCTACCTGTGCTTCAGATGGTCTTGGGAAATCCCCAACCTCAAGTCTCACCCAGGCCCACCTTTTATACCAGCTGGGAGGACAACTCTGCCCCCACAGCTACACAAGCCAATCAAGCCAAACAATCCGCCTGGCTGAAGCACCCAGCTCCTACCTGTGCTTCAGGTGGTCTTGGGACATGCCCCGGTGTTTGTCTTTTGTATCTGGCTTAATTTACTTAGCATAAGGTTGTGGTTTAGTTTTTCTGTTCTGTTTCTGTCATTAGTGGATTTTAATTGGACAAAGTAAGTGGTTCCATTATGATATTTCTATACACACATATAACGTTCTTTGATGAAATCATGCATTTTCTTGCTTAACACATCCTTTTCCCTCCCACATCCCTGATAGTACCCTTTGACTTTCATGTCCCCCCATCCTACATATGAGAGAAAACATGAAGTCTGTCTGAGTCTGGGTTATTTTACTTAATGTAATGATCACCAGTTCTGCCCATACTTCTGCATAGAACATAATTTCATTCTTTACAAATGAGTAAAGCTACTTTCTCTCTCTCTCTCTCTCTCTCTCTCTCTCT
>VZQC01002804.1:45216-145227 GCA_009823505.1 Rhizomys pruinosus
AAAAAAAAAAAGCAATTGGACAGCATGACTTTAATATAACTGCAACAGCAGGCTCCCCCATGCTGTGGGTCTCTCTATCTCATACTGTCCCTGACTGTCCCCATCTTCAACTGTCCCTGTTTCCCAGTGTCTTGGTCTCTGGCCGCCCCTGTCCCCACTGTCCCTGTTCCCCAGTGTCTTGGTCTCTGGCTGCCCCTGTCCCCACTGTCCCTGTTTCCCAGTGTTTTGGTCTCTGGCTGCCCCTGTCCCCACTGTCCCTGTTCCCCAGTGTCTTGGTCTCTGGCTGCCCCTGTCCCCACTGTCCCTGTTCCCCAGTGTCTTGGTCTCTGGCTGCCCCTGTCCTCACTGACTTCTCTAGCGTCTTTACTCTCTGCTGTGTAGTTCACATTTGAAGGTCTTTAACATCGTTGGTTAAATTTATGCCAAAACAAGAAAGGCCAAACCAAAGCTAGTGGAGGGAAGGAAATAAGAAAAATCAGAGTGCAACTGAAAGAATAATACAAGAATCGAAGCCTAATCAGTTAGTTCTTTGAAAAGATAAAAAGGTAATAAATAAGTCCTCATGCAAATTCAAGCAGACGAAACCCAGCACGGAACTGTGGAGATGGGCAGCAGGCCTCAACCTTAATCAATGTTGCTGGGTGGGGAAGACCTGATCTTCTTCAGGTGAGAGAATCTAGATGTTTGACTAGAGTCCAGTGGAATGTCTGGGGACACTGGCTTCACATGAAGGTCTTGACACAGATGACAGAATGTACGAATTCCAGTGAGGGGAGTGTGGGAGGGTGCCAGTGGGGGGTTGTAGAGATGGTGGGGTGTTCTGTGTGACATACACAAAATTCAGTAAAAAGTAACAAGCCCTAGGCCAAATTAAGCAAAAGAAAAACACACAAATTAATAAAAAGTAGAGACAAAATGGCATCAAGATAGAGAGTGAAATTCAGAGGCTCAGAAGGGTATATTTTGAAAACGTATTCCAATAAATTGGAGAATATGGAGTAAATGCATAAATTTCTAGACACTTATAGCTTACCAAAATTTAATTAAGAAGATACAAAAGCCTGGACCAATTAATAATAAGCAAACAGATTGAAACAGTAGCAGAAAATCTCCCAACAAAGAAAAGCCCTGGACCAGAAGGATTTGCTGCTAACCCGCTACAGACATTTAAAGAAGAATACCAATTAGTTCTTCAAATTATTCCATAAAACATAAAGGAAATAAATGCTTTCAGAGTCATTTTGCAAAACTAGAATAATCCTGAAACAAAAGCCAGATCAGGACACAACAGGAAAAAAATAACACCAAAAACTCCAGGCAATTTAAAAAAATTATTTATTTATTTAGCACAAAATCTATACATTTCTTTATTTGAAGATTTGACACATTAAAAGAAAAAAATGCAAAACATTTCAGACAATATACTAGAAATAATAAAATAGTTAAAAAATTCATATACTCCTTTCAATTTTTCTAAATATGACTAAACTTTCCCATGGCAAACAATAGCTGTACATTTGGTTAGATAAATACACAAGGCATGTATATATTTCCATAGTATCTTTTTCACAGTTACCAAAAATAAAAGTCGCATTCACTTCATACTTCTATAAACACTCTGGTTCCTCACTGTGTGGATTTCAAAAGAGTAGAAGTCAAAGTCTTTCAAAAATCTGGACTTCAAATTTCTGCTTTGGGCATCTGCCTCTGCACGTACCTTTCAGAAACTTTCTGCATTGTGATCATGCTCTGAGACGATGGCAGAAAGAAAGCATTGCAGTGGAATGAGGCAGCCAGGCCTGGGACTTGTCTTCCAGCCAGCTTTAAAATGATTGATCTAACCCAGTCTTTTTAATTTATATTTTAAGGCAGCCTGAATTTCTCCCCACTTTGATGCACATACTTCTAGGTCCTGAACTATGAAGTCTTCTTTTTTGGAAAGAATATCATTATTAACAGTGCTTCAAGAGTTGCTTCATCCATGGTATAAGTCAGCATCTAGCCACAAACCAAATCATCCCCCTCCACCACCATGTTCTAAAGAACTTATATCTCCATTGATAAAATATGAGTTTTCTCCACTCCACTTAAAGACCTTAAAATTAGGGCTAAATGTGTAGAGAAAAGTTTCACCTGTGCCATAATAATGGTCACTGAACTTGAATGGATGAGTTGCATAAGCTCCAAAAATCCGATTATCCATGTCTTTGATGACCAGCAGAACAGGACTATCTAGAGATGCTGATTTCTGATAGAGGGTTTTCAAGCTCGTTCTGTGCTCTAATGTGCTGTAGGATTATGGATACCCTTGTACCCTGGCTGGAAGTCATCGAGCCAGCTGCTCAACATGTATGTTCTCCAGGAGTGCACTGTGAGGCTGCAAGACAGGCAGTCCCTCCTCCTCCTCATCATCATAGTAGCTGCAGGTGCTTTTCCTGCACTTTGCTTCTTCAACAATGATGATCTCCCAGCTCTTGGTTCTTGGCTCACTGAAGAAATTGTTGGTCATATTCAGCTCTTCCTTTTCCACCACCTTGCCTTGCTCCTTGGAATCTTTTCCGTAGACATCAGACCATTGAACAAAGAAGCTATACAAATGATCCACTCTCTCCCGGGGAACAGCAAACCAGTACTCGGGATGCTTCCTTCTCTTGCTGTACTGCTGGACCATGGCTGTGGTGTGAGTGGCAAAGGATTTTCTCATTGGTTTCCCCACTTTGATGCACAGGATCATGGGTGGGGTCTTGCTCTTTTCTTCTTTTGAGGGAAGAATGTCTTCAATGGGCACCTGAATTATCTTTAATGAGCATAACTGAACTTCAGATTTATTATCCATTTGTGCACCTTGACAGCTCTTGTCCAGAGTAGACTCTGAAGAATCCTGGGCCGCTTTATTGTCAGTCACATTTTCTTCTCTACTGGGGTCCAGTTTCAGGGGAAAGATGTCTCTCTCTTTCACCCAGATTTTATCTGGCTCTTTGCTGCCTTCAGGTGGAGAACCCCCTGCTTGGGGAAGAGAACTACTAAGTGTGATGTCTATTCCCCCTGAGTCAGTATTTTTGTCGTCACTTAGTTCAGCTTTCTGTACATTTTCAGACAACTGTGACCCTTCTTTGTTCTTACTTAGGTAAAATTCAATGAGCTTGACTTTGTCAAGGTCTTCGTGTATGTTCTGGTTTTCCACCTGGTCTTCTGGGGACCCAGGCTGCTTGTCTACTTCTGGCACCTCGTCTTGCTTCTCACAGGTTTCTAAATCTAGGGCCCCCTTCAGTTCAGCATCACTCTTTGTTCCCAGAAAGTTCAGGGCTGAGGATGGCACCTGCGTTTCCCCTGGTGAGCTGATTGTTTTGGCCTCACCCTTCTTGTCCTCCTTTGGGTCATCTGAAAAGCATTCCTTCAAGGCATCTCCTCTGCCCATTCCACGCTCAGGTTGAGAAGAAAGTTCTTCCAAATCAACAAAGTCATCATCTTCCACTAAAAGAGAGTTTTCTTTGGCGATAGATTCCAATGGATCATGAGTGTTTGAAGGCCCCTTGCTGAGCTGAGTCACAGTGGGACACTCACTGGCTGTCCCCTCAGATGATTCCAGTTTCTTCAATTTCCATGACTCAGAGCTGTCTGAGGGCTTCATACGTGTGTATTCTGCTGACTCCTGGGAAGGGCCCATTGCCTTGGAGTCTGAAGTAAAGGTTCTCTCCCCATTCTGTTGTCGTCTTTCCTTATTAATGGGCTTGAACTTACTGAATGGGTTGATATCCTTTTCTGAAGCCAGGTCTTCCCATTCTCCAGGCCTGTACAGAGGACAAAGATCCTGAGGTAGGTCAGATGGCAAGGCGTCTTTGATCTTCATGTGGGAAATGTCGTTGTACAGGGCAATGGAGACTACCTCTTCCATGGGGCAGAAAAGGCCATATTCCTCATATCCGTTTTCAATCACCAGAGGATCGGACTTATGAGGGTCAAACATGATGTTGTTAGGAGTGACAATCATGACACCTCCAACCACACCCTTTCCATCTGTGAAGTTTCGACAATTCATTTTTAGAAATTTCACCACACCTGGCTCATCTTCTTCAGAAGCAGATGACAGGACTCTTTCAATGGGTTTTTTAAGGCCTTTCTTGCTAAGTCAGCATCAGGCAGTTTATCATATTCTGCATCTGATGATGAAGGAGAGATAGTAGCACCAAAACTGGATGATGATAGCCATAACGTACTAGAAGGAACGCTGGCGTCTGGCATAAAAAGGACCTGGCCTGGAACAATAGTATGTGTGAAAAGTTTATTCAGTTCCACTAATTTATTGGGAATGATGTTGAACTTCAGTGCTATGGAGTTTAGGGTGTCCTGGCTTCCAGCAGTGTATTCCATGGTACCATGTGGCTTCTGAACCACCATTTTCTTCTCTTTTTTATCACAAGTTTTGTTTTGATTGTCATCAATACTATAGTATCTCTTCAGTTCTGTGTGCCTGATTTCCTTCAACTGATTGTTTCTTCTCTTTTTTTTTCTCATCAGTGTTATATTCCTCTTCCACAGCAATGCTGGACTTGTCCTGCTCCAAAATGATTGAATTAGCATCCTCTTTCCCAGAATGACTCCTCGTAGCTAGAGCTGAGGCTGTCTCTCCATTTTGTTTGGCTTTCTTTTTCTTTTTGAGTCCAGCAAAATAACTTTGTTTCCATTCCTTCTTTTCTTCTTTAGTATCCATAATATGCAAACAAAAGTGTGAAGTATTTGGAAAAGTCCTTTTTATTTTTATTTATTTTTTTTTTTATTTTTAAGGGATTCTACAATATAATGACACAGTTGTTTGCAGATAACATTGATGTTACTCAGTATGTCATACAATTAGGTAATTGGTGCATTTTGCAAGTATCTATGTCCAAATTTTGAACAACCCAAGGTTCCCATAGTCCAGTTGGAGAAGCTTGTATGCAACAGGCATGTTGATCAATCAGGAGTCCAGACCTATTTCTGTAGTCTCATGATTCACCCCTATGTCTCCGCAGCCCTTTACAATCTACCATCCTCCTTTTTTTTGTTTTTTTGCCTTTCTTTTTTTTTTTTAATGTATTTATTTATTTATTTTTAACACAATCTAGACCCCGTGTTCCCGTCTCATTCCCCCACCCACCAGAGCTCGTCATTCTGCCAAACATGCTTCTCCTCTTTTCAGTATTTCTCAATATTTTCCTGGAGGTTGACGTTTTTGAGGCAGAAGTTCACTGTTTCAGTCATGTTCTTTGATTGCAGTATTTTTTCTGTTGTTGTTGTTGTTTGTCCAAAACATCTGTATGATCCACACCTTTCCTGCTTTGTACAGAAGCTACAGGGGGCCCTACACAAGAAATCTTACAACTGGTAACTTGGCACTGCGAAGCCACAGATGAGGGATACCATTTCGTCGTTTGTTTTTCTGGACTTGCTTACTTCACTCAGCATGATGTCCCTCAAGCTACAGCAATTTTTCTTGAAAGCTCGTGATGTCGTCTTTTTACTGCTGCATAGAACTCCATTGTGAGATGACTATCATGTACAATTTTCTCTATTCCACTCGTCAGTTGAGGGCATTTGGTTGGTTTTCCAGCTCTTGCTATTGTGAAGAGAATGAAATAAACATGGCCGTGCATGTATCTCTGTGGTGGCGTGAGTCTCGTGGGTACATGCCCAGGAGTGGTATGGGCTGGGTCGGTGGTGGCAAGTTCATTCCCAAGTCTTCCAAGGGTTCTTCACAACTGCTTTCCATATGGCTGTACGAGTTACATTCCCACCAGCAGTGGATGAGTGTTCCCACTTTCCCACACAACCTCTCAAGCGCTTGGTATCATTTGTTTTCTTGATCCTAGCAGATACTGTAGTAAGATGTATCTTATAGTGGTTTTGATTTGCATTTCCATAATGATGAGTGATGTTGAACAGTTCCTAGAGGTGTTTCTCAGACACTCTAATTCTCAGCTTGTGAAGTCCGCCTTTCAGTCTTTGCGACCATCTATGAGGACGGGTCGTTTGTTTTTCTTTTTTCTTGTTTTTTGTTGTAGTGTTTTATATACTCTGGAAATCAATGCTTTGTCAGATGTATCTGCAGTGAAGGTTTCCTCCCACTCTGTGGGATTTCTCTTCACTTCCTTGATTGTTTCTTTTGAAAAATCTTCAACAGAAGCTTTGATTTAGAGGTCCATTTGTCAATTTCGACCTTAATTCTTGTGCAGCTCTGCTGTCTGATTTAGGAAGTCTTTTCCCTACGCCTATGTCATGTATTCTGCTGCCAACTTTTTCTTCTATCACCTCAGAGTTTGGGGTTTCACGTTGGGTCTTTAATCCATCTGGAGTTGACTTTTGTACAGGGTGAGAGGTAGGGGTTTATTTCATTCTTCTAATAAGTGGTGATCCAGTTTTGCCAACACCACTTGCTGAAGATGCTGGTCTTTCCTCCATTGTGGTTTCTTGGCCCCCTTGTCATAATTGAGTGGGCTGAAATTGTTATGCTGCTCAAGTTTTGGTCTTCGGTTTTGTTCCATTGTCAACAGGTCTGGTTTTATGCGCCAATACCAGCGCTGTTTGTTATGGACTAATAGCCCTGTAGTATAGGTTAAAATCTGGTTTTTTTTATAGAGATCCTCCCTGTGTAGCATCTTTTCAACTCAGGAATTTATTTGCATATTGGCGTCTTTGGTTGTGCTAGTTGTTAAGAACTTAAAATGTCTATTAGACTGGCCAAGCCTGGTGAAGAAACTGCTTGGGGATTTTGATTGCGGATGGCAGTTAAAAATCTATACACGCAGTTTTGGTAAAATGGACCATTTTTTACAATCGGTAATTTTCTCAATCCATGAGCCATGGGAGTTTGTTCCATCTTCTGGGCTCTTCTTCAATTTCTCTTCTTTGTAAGGGTGTTAAAATTTTTTGTTTGCTAGAGGTCATTTGGTGTCTTTGGTATTAGGTTTTGTTCCTAGGCGTTGTATCTTATTGGGTTGGGGAGGTGGGGTAGTTTTTGAGATGTGAGGGGACAAGGTCACTTTTGAAATTCTTTCTCTTCAGGTTTGCCTGTATCTGTGGTGTAAAGAAATACCATTGATTTTCTAAAGGTTTAATTTTGTTATCATGCCACTTCTCGAAGGCTATCTTAATCGTTTTAGGATTTTCTGGTGGTATTTTTTTCTATCTTAGTCATCATTATGAATATTTTATTTTTTCTAAAAGGGATAGTTTGACTTCCTCTTTCCATTTTCTTATATTTTTTTTTTCTTTTTTTCCTTGCTTTTTCTTATTGCCTAGCAAGTTTTCTAAGCACTATATTGAAGAGAGTGGTATAGGGGGCAGCCTTGCCGCAAGTTCCCACTTTAAAGGTTAATTTTCTTGTACATTTTCGCCCATTTAGTAATAATATTGTGCTGTGGTTTTCCGTATATGGCTTTGCCATTACTTGAGGAATGATCCCCTCCAATCCAATTTCCTGTCTAGGACTTTTAAGCATGCAACTGGATGCTGGATTTTGGGTCAAGGCTTTTTCAGCATCAGTGCGATGCATGGTGTGGTTATTGTCTTTGATTCGTTTATGGTTTGATGATGTTTTATTGATTTTTATCGTATGACCATCCCGCATCTCTGTATGCATCCAACTTGGTCATGATGGATGATCTTCTTGATGTGGTCTGTATGCATTTGGCCAGTATTTCTGTTTCTTAGACTAATTTTGGCCTCTGTGGTCATGAGGGAGATGTTGGTCTATAATGTCTCCTTTTAGTTGTATCTTTGCCTGGTTTTGGTAGATAGATAGCTGTGATGTTGTGCTTCAGAGAAGGAACATTGGTTGAGAATTCCCTCTGATTGTATACTTCTAAACAGTTCAGAATAATGGTGTCGTGGTCTTTAGTGTAAATGTTGTATAGAATTCTGCTGGTGAAACCGTTCGTGGGACTCTGGGTTTCTGCTTTTTTTAGTTGGGAGGTTTCTTTGATACATCCACTATCTTCTTCAATGGTTATGGTCTGTTTACATGGCTTGGCTGGTCTCCTCCTTTAGGCCAAGCTTTGGTGAGACTTCCCCAACATTTCATGGAGTATTATATCAGTTGTCTTCTAAGATTTATTTTCACAACTTTGGGTTGAGACATATTAGGGTTCTTGTATATGTCCCAATAATTTTCATTGATCTTTTTCCTGCTGTCCGTTGTGATATTTCACCCTTTTGTCATCACCAGATTGGTTTCTAGTGATTTGCGTAGTTGTCCTATCTTTTTTTTTGTTAATGTGCTAATATGGTCTGTCTATCTTTGTTAGTATCTTTTCAAAGAACCAACTTTTGGCATCTTGATTTTGTGTATTGTTTTTTCTTTGTTTCTATTTCATTGATTCTCCTGCCCTAGTTTTTTGTTATTCTGTCCTGTCGTTGTGGTTGTTTAGGCGTTCATATGATTTTTGCCCTCTCGAGAGTGACTTTTAGCGTGTAGTGTTTGACGATGCATTCATTCGGCGCTTTCTGTTTTTCTATATTAGGCCAAGCAGGTATAAATTTCCCTATTAGGACTGCTTGTAAGGCGTATTCCCATAAATATTGTTTCGAGTGTGTGCTATGTGTCATTGTCAGTTTAGTTCTAGGAAATGTTTGTTATTCTTTCTGTTCTCTTTCTTTCCTTGACCCATTATTATTACTAGCAAGTTATATGTGTAATGCTGTTCTACTTATGTTTACGTCTCCTAAGCGTTTTATTGTAGGCATGCAGTGCTATTCTACGGTGTATTTCCGTTATGTTGAGCCTTTCATTGTCACTGTTGTATACTGACAACGATGCCTATGATAATCATAGTGTGTTCCAACTCTATTTTTCGGTCATTTGTTAGATGTTTATCTTCTGCGTTGTCGCCCAGGTAGATTTGGTCAACTATGTTTGCATGGAAACTGTCCTTCCGTAGGGGTGTCCTCGCTAGGACTTGAGCTACTTAATACGTGAGCAATCAGGTTATTCTTCTGGGTAGTTAGGTTTGGGAGAATGGATATATTGTTCACTGGACAAGCGGGTACTCATGAGGGTTCCAATTTTGGGTGTATCATATTCTGGTTCAGTCTTCAGTTGTCTCTGCTTGTTATGGATGTTTTTTTGTCGATGTTGGGTACCTTAATGATCCAAAAGTGATTGCTCAAAGTTGGGTGATGATTGAAAATCTGCCCGACTATGAGTGGGCTAGGGGTTTCGGCCTGTGACTATGTCGGCGACCTGGGAGGAAACTCGTTGATCTCATTTTGTTTTTTTTTATAACTAGTTGTGATATGGGTGCAACCCAGAATTTTGCGTAGTCGACTGTATATATTCATTTATATGATGGAATCTTTCTTCCCTGGGTCTGGACTTTTTTCCTTTTGTGAAGAAATGTAACTGGCTTTCTTCTGTTGTGTCTTTCTCTTCTTGATTTTCTATTTACCTCTTTGACAGATCTAGTTTATCCGCGAGTAGATATAGTAGGCATAGCATAACACTCTAGCTTTCTTTTTTAACACGGATTTTTTCGTTTCTCGTGGTACCCCAGTTTGCGTTTTGTGAATATTTTTTTGTCCATTCCCTTTACTTTATATGGTGGTGTTTTTTTGTTGGCTCTGGCTCTTGAACGCGGTGACTTGATTGTGTTTCTTTGTTGCAGGAGGGATCTCATACATATCGATGGATTCTGTTTCCTTCTTAATCCTAGGTTGTCTCCCCAGTTCTATGGTTCTCTTTGAGTTGGGCGTGAATTTAATGTTCAATTCAGTCATTGTTAATGGTTAAATTGAGGTCCTGATTAGTAGTTTGTGGCTGTTCCTTTTGCCAGCGAAAAATTGATATTAATTCCTCGTCTGCTAGCGTTTATGATTTAGGTTTCCTACTTCTGGCCAGTATATGAGCTCTTTTCTTTGAACTGGTTTCTCTCCAGTTACTAGTTGACGTGGGGGTGGTTTGCACCCTTTTTACTTCTGTTTCTGTTGGCATTGCTTCTCATAGTCCATTGCTCTCTGAAGGGGTTGTTGAGTTGGTTCTCGGGGTGCATGTAGTTTTCTCTTGCTAGAGAAGTTGTTTGATATCGGTCGAGGAAGGAGTTTTCACATCTCATACCTTCCATACTGTAATTATCTGATGTATGTTTGATTACATTCTTTTATTTGCGTGGGGTTCTAGGTCATACCTGGTACATGCTTGTGGCTCATGTTGCCTATTGTCTATCTCTAAACACCTGTGGATTGCCTTTTTGGCTCCAGTTATCTCTTTGGCCTTCAGATGTTGCATGTGATGATAGGTGTCACAGTCGCCATTGGTTATTATCTGAATTGGGCTGTAAGCCCTTACGTAAGGGTAAATATGTTTTTTTCTCTTGTAGACTTTAAAAGAATTTCTGTCTTTCTTGTGTTTTGGGCCCTGATACCAGCTAACTTTAACGGTATGATAGTTATGGGCGTGGAGAATTTCTTTTCAGATATTGTTCTGTTTGGAGTTCTATGTGCTTCTTTAGTGCTAGTTGCGTAATTGGTTTGCTGTCCTTTTTCAGGTTGGGGAAGTTATATGTTTGCTCATCAATTAATTTTTTTTGAAGATGATCCGCACTGGTCTCACACAATTAACCTTCTCTTATGGATTAATTCTCCTTCCCATCTAGAATTCCGTTTACATGAGTGCGTTGATGGTAACAGGTTTGATTTCTGCTTTCATAGCATTCATATTGCTTCACCACAAGAGGCTATCCTCGGTCCTATGTTTCAACATTTTGCTGTTATTGTTCGTTAAATTTTTTCATAACTCTTTCTTGAATGGTTTTCAAGTTAGTGGTATGTGTGGTCACTACCAGGTCTGAAATCTACGTTTGTTACTTGCTTCCATTTCCATTCTGTTCTGAGGGACTTTCGGTTTCATCTCTTTCCTCTTGAATGGAATTGGTAGTCTTGATTTTCCTCTTTTTCCTTTTCCTCTTCTGATCTTTTTCTTTTATGTGTGTTCTGATTCCGTTTTGGCAGCTCCTCGAGTCGTCTTTCTGTAGCTTTCCTTGTGTTTGCTAGGTTGGTTTTGGTTTCTTTTTTCTTTGTCAGCATGGGATTCTTTCAGTGTTTCTACTTCATTCCGTTGCTCCGGAGTGGACTTGTATCTCTCTCTATTCAGTTCGCTATTCTCTTTTCTTAGTTCTTTAAATTGTTCTTTATGATCTTGTTAGTTGCCTGTTAGTGTGAGTATGTTCCCTCTAAATTGTGAGCTTTCTGAATGGTGTATTTTGGTTGTTACTGGGCGATTTTCCCCGGGTGCGTACGTGTTACCATGCATCAGAGGGACAGGGAGGGTCATTTCCATTTCCTAGGCTTTACTGGTCTTTGTGAAAGCTGTTGAGCGAGCGTGGTTATCCCTGACAATTCCCATCCCGTTATTCTCAGTTGTTTCAATAGGTCTAGATGTGCATTCGAGACGATCAAACTACTACGGGGACATACGTGGGAGAACACTCGCTTGCTGCCATGCCTCTGTCTTATTCGCCATGTGTGAGTTCCTTAAATGCCCTACTATTTGTTTCTTCTAACCTGTAGTGTTGAAGGCGCGTGCCTATTTGTTGGCCCTCCTTCCGAGTGCCTCTTGTGTACTCTATCAGTAGTGGAATATGAGCGCAGTGCGAGAGGGGGAATGTGTAGGTGCGTGCCCGTTGCGACTGTGCGTTTGTCACTAAGCCGCTCTTCCCGCTAACCTGGCAGCATTGCCGATACTTCCATGCTAGGGAGTGGGGTCAGTTGCGCAGTATTGCTCTCTAAATCATGGCATAGCATGGAGTGTCACACAAGTTTGACTTTTAAATAAGCCGGCGGTCACGGGTCTGAGTGGATATAAGTCCGACCCCACAGCCCAGCTTAGATCGTAAGTCGTGAAGCCAAAGGCTCCGCGCCCCATTGGCCTTGCTCGTTGTTTGTGTGAAGTTCACCAGGCTGGGGGGAATACTCCCACGCACTTCCTACAAGCCATGACTAGTCCCCTGCCCTCACCACGTGACATGGTGATAAGGCGCAAATGTTCACGTACATCGTATGCACCCCGCAGTTCTCAGCTATCCATAACACGGATGGGAATGGGCGCCCACCACTTAAGGCACATGAAACAGCCTATAGATTCCACGCTTGAACGAACAAGTTAAGCCACCAAACGGGCATTTCATGGGTAGACTAACATAGCCTGGAGACTTCCGTAGCTCTCGCCTCAAAGCGACGACCCCAGTTCTTCTAGGCCCTGTCTACTACCAATTTCCTCGCTACCGCTTACGAAGACGTGGGTTCGGCAAAACACGACGTAGGATCGTTTTCGCTACTTGCTGCCGCGGGACCTAGCGTGACACAGCACCTCGGACACGCACCGTTCGTATGAATGGTGCTCCAATTCTAAGCATTGCTTCCAGGCGGATAACATACGGTGCCTAATGTGACATGTCTCGGCAGGCGCACAACCTAAGAACTGCTGGCCGAAACGGCTCGGGACGCAGACTTCGCGTCGAGCCTTTACGTCGTCGGGAGCCTGATAAAGCAGTACGCACGACAAGTTCTGATAGGGAGCTAGATTTTCTCTAAGGGAATTCTCAAGAGTTTCCAACACCAATGAAGATTAATAAGGCGTACGGCATCAGTCTCACCGTAATAGGAACGATATCCCAGCCGCAACGACCGGCACTCGTACACTACTCACGCGCCCTCCCCTACCCGTACCTGCTGCTAGTTAACTCGCTGATGGCAGGTCGTTAGAAGCCAAAAGGGAGAGACCAATTAAGATGAACGTACAATCCGGCATTCCGATTGCCCTTAAGGGTGAGTCACCCCGATAATCACAGCCACTGCCCCCTAGTTGATGGAGGCAGGGGAAAATGCGACAAACGCCACAAAGGACACAGAGAGTAATGAGGACGTAAGCGCGGGTCGTGCGATATTCCAGGTTACAGCGAACAAACTGCGCGACAGTTTAAGTCCCAAGCTGGGGATGGTTCTGTCTTAGATGACTTCCAAACCATGGATCACGTAGCATGCCCATCCATCCCGAAGGAGCGGACTTATATACAAATATGGACTCAAGATCTTACGCTACGCGCCGGCACGAGGTACAGCTCTACTGAGCGATGGATATCCCATCGTGTTAACCGCAGAAGCGATGGCGTAACACTAAATTGTCAGAGCATCGTACGCCTACGAGCAGTCCCCAAGTTCGTTACCGTCAGTATTGCCCTCTTCCTGACGCTACGGGCTTCACAAGAGGGTGGGAAAGTAGATTCCTCTCCACACGTGAAACGCTGGTCTTATCAACTCCAAGCAAAGTGTTGTAATCCTCACTAAGCTGACCACGATGGACAAACGCAGCTGCTAAAGGTAAATCCTAAAGACTCGCCGGCGCAACGGTTATTAAGGAATAATCAGTGTCTTCAACTCTCCTCGGTGCCCACACAACCTACCCACGAAAAGCCACTAGACTGCTATATGGACATATGGGCAATAACTAAGGCAACACCAGCCATCAATGACTTTTAATCCAATCTTTGGGTGATAAACTCCAAACCATTCAACAGCCAACATTCATCTACAAGCGCCAATAGCTTGGCGAGAAACAAAGACAGCAGGATCGCTACACTCCTCAACAAGTCTGGACAATCAGCATAACCTCAAGCCGTTGGATCAAGGTACCATTCCCCGCTAGTTATACCACCTGTTCTTCCCCTCTTCTGCTCGCTCGGGGCTCAGGTATGAACTACACCAATCTCAAGAGCTACACAAGCGTGCCTTTAATACCGGCTGGGAGGATAACTCGTGCCCCCCACAGCACTGATCTATCATAGCCAAAGGCCACACCTTTACTCCCCACGCGGTGGATAACTCAACCTCAAGCCACAAAGGCCATCAACCAAAGACAGCCAGGCACTGACCCAACGATCAGCAATCATGCTCGCCAAGAGCACCCAGTTCCCTAACCTGTCTTCCCCTCATTTCCTGCCCTCGCCTTGGCCTCAGGTAATCTCAATCTCAAGAGTCACACAAGCTGTAAGCCTTTAATACCGGCTGCGGAGGACTAACTCCGCCCCTCACACGCCCTCAGATCTAATCAAGCCAAGACCACACCTTAATCCCAGCTGGGCGGGATAACTGCCAACCTCACACCACAAAGGCCCAATCAAACCAAGACACAGCAGGCGACCAAACGATCACAATCAGCTCGCCACGGCACCCAGTTCCTACCTTGTGTCTTCCCCTCCTTACCTGTTATCGTTATTCTGGTGTTACTCAGGAGATCTCAATCTCAACAAAAGAGTCACACAACGCAGCTTTAATACACTGGCTCGGACGTGATAACTCCCGCCCCCGACACAGCCACAGATCTAATCAAGCCCAAAACCCACACCTTTAATCCCAGCTGTGGGGGTGATAACTCAACCTCACAGCCCACAAAGCCAATCAAACCAAAGCACGCCCAGTGACCAAGCGATAGCAATAAGTCGCCAGGCACCCATTCCTACTGTCTCCCCTCTTCCTGCCGCTGGGCTCAGGTAGATCTCAAATCTCAAGAGTCACACAATCGTTGCTTTAATACGCGCTGCGAGGATAACTCCGTACCCTCACAGCCACTAGATCTATCAAGCCAAAGCCACACCTTTAATCCAGTGGGTGGGGATAAACTCCAACCTCACAGCCATAGAGGCCAATCAAACCAAAGACAGCAGGAGACCAAAGCGATCAGCCTAATCAGCTCGCCAAGGCCACCCAGTTCCATTTCCTCTCCCCTCTTTCCTGTCGCTGGGCTCAGGGAGATCTCAAATCCAAGAGTCACACCAAGCTCCCTTTAATACCGACTGGGAGGATAACTCCAGCCCCACAGCCACTAGAATCTCTACTCAAGCCACCAGACCACCACCTTTAATCCAGCTGGGCCGGCGAAACTCCAAACTCACAGCCAAAAGTGCCAATCCAAACCAAAGACACAAGGACGGACCAAACGATCAGTCAACCGGCTCGCCAAGGCACCCCAGTTCCTACCTGTCTTCCCCTCCTCCTGCCGACTTGGGCTCGAGGATGATCTCAAATTCAAGAGTCACACAAGCGTGCTCTTTAATCCACGGCTGGGAGGATAACTTCCCCCCCAGCCACTAGATCTATCCTCTTAATTGTTCACCTAAACGACACACCTTTATAACCCAGCGCTGCGGGCCGTAACTCCAACTACAGCCACAGAGGCCAATCAATACCAAAGACGGCAGGACCAAACGTGTCAGCAATCAGCTCGCCAAGGCACCAGTTCCTACCTGTCTTCCCCTCTTCTTGCAGCTGGGCCTCAAGAGATATCAAATCTCAAGAGTCATCACAAAGCTGCCTTTAATACCGGCAGGGGGGATAAATCCGCCCCCACAGCGCACTAGTCTAATCAAGCATCAAAGACCACACCTTTAATCCCAGTGGGGGAGTAACTCCAACCTCACAGCCAACAGCGCCAATCAAACCCAAGACAGCTAGCAGACCAAAGGATTCACGCAATAGCTCGCCAAGGCACCCAGTCCTACCTGATCTTCCCTCTTCCTGCCGGGCGCTAGCGAGGATCTCAACTCTCAAGAGTCACACAATGCGCTGCTTCTAATACGGTGGGAGGATAACTCTTGCCCCCACAGCCATCAGATCTAATCATGGCCAAAGACCACACGTCTTAATCCCAGCTGGGGGGGATAACTCCAAACCTCACAGACCACAAAGACCAATCAAACCAAAACAGACAGCAGGACTTACCACCCAACGGATCACCATCAGCTCGCCCAAGGCACCCAATTCCTACCTGTCTTCCCTTTTCCTGCCGCTGGGCTCAGGAGATCTCAAATCTCCAAGAGTCACACAAGCGTAGCCTTTAATAACGGGATGGGAGGACAACTCAGCCCCCACAGCCACTAGATCTCAATACAGCCAAAGACCGACACCTTTAATCCTCAATTGGGGGATAACTCCACCCTCCAGCCACAAGCCAATTCAAAACCAAATCAGCAGGACCCAAACGATCAGCATCAGCTCGCCCAAGGCACCCACGGTCCTACCTGTCGTTCTCCCTCTTCCTGCCGCTGGGCTAGGAGGGGATCTCAAATCTCAAGCGTCCCCAAGCGTGCCTTTAATCCCGTGCTGGGAGGATAACTCCGCCTCCCCCCAGCCACTAGATCTAATCAAGCCAAAGACCACACCTTCAATCACAGCTGGGGGAGATCATCAACTCAACCCACAGCCACAAAGCCAATCAACCAAAGCATCAGAGACCCAATACGATCAGGCAATCAGCTCGCCAAGGCCACCAGTTCCTACCGTTTCCCCTCTTCCTGCCTGGGCTCCAGGAGATCTCAAATCTCAAGAGTCACACACGCGTCGCCTTTAATATCGGCTGGGAGGTATAACTCCCCCACAAGCCACTAGACTCTAATCAAGCCAAAGACCACACCTCTTAATCCCAGCTGGCGGGATAACTCCAACCTCCCAGCCACAAAGCAATCAAACCCAAACAGCACAGACCAAACGATCAGCAATCCGCTGCAAGGCACCCAGTTCCTACCTGTCTTCCCCTCTTCACTGCCGCTGGGCTCAGGAGCATCTCAAATCTCAAGAGTCACACAAGCGTATGCCTTTTAATACTGGCTCGGGAGGATAACTCACCCCCCCCAGCCACAGAATCTGATCAAGCCAAGACCACACCTTTAATCCCGCTGGGGCGGATTAAAAAAATCCACACCTCACAGCCACAAAAGGCCAATCATAACCAGAAAGACAGCAGGACGACCAACGATCAGCAATCAGCTCGCAAGCACCCAGTTCCTACTGTCCCTTTCCCTCTCTTTCCTGCAGCTGTGGCTCAGAGATCTCAAAATTCTCCAATTGCTAGTCACTACATATTCAGCGTGTCTTAATACGGCTGGGAGGCGTAACTCGCCCAACCACAGTTCCACTAGGTAATTAATCAAGACAAACGACCACACCTTTCATCCCACAGGCTGGTGGGCATAATACCAACTCAAAAGCCACTCAAAGGCCAATCAAAACCAAAGAGCAGTCAAAATTCACAACAGCTTGCATTTGCACCCGCGCTACCTGCTTTCCACCTTCAAACAGCGGGGATCAGAGTCTACATCTCAGGCCACAGCCGTCGCTTAATATCGCTCGCGCTAGGTAACTCGCCCCCGCACAGACTAATCAACGCAAAGACCACCCTTTAATCCGACTCGTGATCTCCAACCACACCAAAGCCAATTCACCAACACCAGGACCCGTCAGGTAACTCCAGCTTGAATGAGTCACACACGCTCCTGACTTGCTACTATCACGCCGGCTGGGCCAGAGACCATCAAGGCCACAGCGCCTTGATTTAATACCCGCTTTGAGCCACGTCACCCACCCCTCATTCTCAACAGCTATCCTAGATCTAACTCAAGCCAAGACACACCTTTATCTAATGTTTACCCAGTGGGTGGATAATCAAACCTTCACAGCCACAAAGGCCAATTAAAACCATAGACAGCACGACCAACGACCAGCAATCCAGTCTTCGCCAAGCCTGCCCTTCCATTCCCTAACTGTACCACCTGTCTCCCCCTCTTCTGCCGCTGGTGCTTAAGAGATCCAATCCAGGTGAGTCACAGATCGCCCATGCTCTTTAACTATCGGCTCTGGCGAGGATAACTCGCCCCTTCCCACGACAGCCATAGATCTAATCAAGCCAAAGACACACCTTTAATCTCCAAGCTTGGGTGTGGGAATACACTCCAACCTACACGTCCACAAAGGCCAATCAAACTCTACATAGACATGCAGGACCAAACGACCAGCAATCAGCTCGCAAAAGCACCACCAGTTCCTAACTGTTCTTCACCCTCTTCTGCCGCTCCCTGGCCTCAGGAGATCTCAAATCTCAAGAGTCACACAAGCGTTCCTTTATACCTGGCTGGGAGATAACTCCGCCCCCACCAAAAAAGCCACAGAATCTAATCAAGCCCAAACGACCACACCTTTAACCAAAAGGGGGGGGGCGTAACACACAAACCCTCACAGCCACAAGCGTGCAATCAATAACGAGACAGCAGGTGGACAATAGATCAGCAATCAGCTAGCCCAGGCACCCCACCGTTCTAATGTCTTCCCCTCTTCTGCAGCGGGCTCAGGGAGATCTCAAATCTCAAGAGTCCACAAGCGTTGCCTTTTTCTTAATACAGCCTGGGAGGAGGAAACCCCTTTTGTCCCCCCCCAGGCCACTAGATCTAATCAAAGCCCAAGACCCTACACCTTTAATCCCAGGCTGGGGGATAACTCCAAACCTCACAGCCACAACGCCACAATAACCAAAGGGACAGCAGGACCAAATCGTTCAGCAATCAGCTCGCCAAGTGCACCCAGTTCCCTACCTGCTTCCCCGCTTCCTGCCGTTGGCTCAGGAGTGTAGAATCTCAAGTCTCAAGACGTCACACAGGCCTTGCCTTTTATACCGAGCTGTTATGATAAACTCCGCCCCCACAGCACTAGATCTAATTCAAGCCAAGACCTAACACCTTTAATACCAGGCTGGGGGGATAACTCCCAACCTCACAGCCACAAAGGCCAATCAAACCCAAAGGCACAGGAGGACCAACCATCAGCAATCAGCTCGCCAAGGACCCAGTTCCTACCTGTCTCCCCTCTTCCTGCCGCTGGCTCAAGAGATCTCAAATCTCAGAGTCACACAAGCGTGCCTTTAATTTACCGGCTGGGAGGATATAACCGGCCCCCCCCACAGCCACTAGATCTAATCAAGCCAAAGACCCACACCTTTAATCCCAGATGGGTGGATAACTCCAACCACACACCACAAAGGCCAATCAAACCAAAAACACCATGACCAAACGTCAGGCAATCAGCCGCAAGTGGCACCCTGTTCCTACCTGTGCTTCCCCTTTCCTGCGTGGGCTCAAGCAGATCTCACTACCATGCACTCCTCTTCCCAGTTGTTCCCTGGGCTTTGGGAAAGGGGCACAAGTGAGTGAGAAGAAAACAGTTTCTAATTTTCTTTGGAGGTGTCATTTGGACTCCAGTCTATTTGTTGTTCCCTTCATTGAACAGCTTTTCCAGTGCTATCCCCTTTTAGTCTATACTAACAAAGTCACAAGCTATGGATGTTTACAGCATTTAAAAAAACCATGATGGTAATGGAAACCACTCCCTAACTGTACAAACTAGAGCCCACTTGTTACAGTGGTTATATTTCCTATAAATCAGGTAAATGTCTTAATTGATTGATAGGCATAGGAACGTGAAAGGATAATTCTCTATTCTAGAGCCAAATTCAATAGTAAGTGTTATATAGTTGTGTAATTACAGCAAAATATATTACTACAGGAAGCTCTGACATCAGCAATGAATATTTTGCCTAGGAGATGTTGCAGGCGATTCCACCCCCCCCCCAAAATTCATACAAGGCCTTTGTCTATAAGTGGGATATATGCAGGAGAAAGGCAGTAAGTTCCCTGTTGTCGAAGGACCTGGTGTGAGCATGAAACATGTTATGGACTCAACTGACAGTGTACAACTGGCCTCTGAAAATGCCCCCAGAGGCTTTATCAAAGGCCACTAAAGCATTAGAGCAAAATATTGGTCTCCTGAGACAAGAAGTCTCCTCCTCCAATATCAGCTACACCTCCAACAGCTTGGAGATAATTGTGCAACACGTGGCTAGCCAAGGTTCGATATATATTGCAAACAAAATCTACTTGGCTATTAGCTCTCTCCTGAGGCAATAAACTCATGGGAGCCTCACCAGGTTATGTCCTCTAGTGGTTAGGAGATGTTATAAGCCACAATAAGAACTTGTCACCCTTTATAGAGAAACCACAGTTTGCGGATTAGCATACCATCCAAGCATCTGTGTCTATGCTCACAGCTTAGCTTGACATAATAATTGGTACTGCTTAAATGCCTGTACATCCAATAGGAAAAGACCTTTTTAATCAGTGAGTCATAGCCCTTGCCCTACCGCATCCCCTCTAGCTGGCCTGGGTCCCGATTTTCCAGGACAATAAAGCTTGGGAGCACACATGGAGTTTCCTGGAGCCTTAAACACCCTTGACTTTCCCTTCCAGCCCCGGGACCTTGGGCCACAATAAATTTATCCTTCTGACTTTTTGGCGTTGCGTTCAGCAAAGGGGCCCACCATCTCCTCCCCCTCTGTCTGAGGCACCCAGGCTCTAGTTTACAGTTAGGGAGTGGTTTCATTACCATCATGTTTTGCTTAAATGCCTGTACATCCAATAGCTTGTGCTTTGTTAGTATGACTAAAAAGGGCATCACTGGAAAAGCTGTCAATGAAGGGAAACAACCTGAACAGACGAGTCTTCAAGATTCACGGATGTGGTGGCTTATGTCAGAGTGTCCTTTATTTTTAAGGTGGGTGAATCCTCCTCATATAGAGGTCAGAGGAAAACTTGCAGGAGTCAGTTCTCTCTCCTTCCACCATGTGGTTCAGGGTCTAAACTCAGGTCCTCAGCTTGGTGTCAAGACATTTACCTCCTGTTCCATCTTACTGGCTCAAGACTATCCTAAATTTCAAAAACGAAGACATGAGCTAAGCTTCATGATGTTGGTTCTGGCAGTGATTTTGCATATGATACCAAAAGCACAGGTTACAAAGAGGAAATAAACTAACCATATCTCATCAACATTAAAAACTTTTGAATGGAAAAAACACTCAGGAGAGTGAAAAGACGATTTATAAAATGGGAGAAAAAGCCTGCAAATGATATATCCAGCAAGGAACTGATAAACACAACAAAGAAATCCTATAGCTCCAAACCAAAACTACAAACAGCACAATTCAAAGACGGTGGAAGACTTCAGAGGACATCTGACCAGAGAAGACGTTCGAGTGCCAGTGCCCACATGAAAAATATGCTCAGTAGCACTAATCCTGGGGAAAATGCAAATCAAAGGTACAAGATACTACTCCCCACCCACTACTCTAGCCAGGGCATAGTGTTTGACACTCTGTGTCACTGAGAATGTGGAGTCCTTGTGCATTGCTGCTGAATGTGGGAATCGATGCAGCCGCCACAGAGAGCTATCCAGGATGCTCCTCCCATGGCTGTGTGGCCTTGCGATGCACGTTGGCTTCCCCTCCTTTCCTCCTCAAAGTCCCAGCCCCTAAAATCCACCTCAGTACTTTTTGGGTGCCCTGCCCAGGGTTGGTCCTGGGACACCAGTCATCAGTCGACTCATCAGCCTACAAGAGCGTTAGATTTTGAAAGACCCAGGAGCTGAGAATGAATGAATGAAGGAATGAGCTAAAATACATTCTTTTTTAAAGTTAATTTTTATTGAGTGCATTTCATACAACATTCTTAATCAAATTTAGACTCATTCCCCCATCCAAGCCCACCCCTCGCGCATCCCCCCTTTCCAGAGCTCATGGATTCTGTCATACATGCATCTCTAAAATATGTTCTTGTCTTTCCTAAATTCACATTTTCCTTCAAAGTTTGTTCTGTTTTTCATATTTACTCTTTCATTGAGGCAGAATTGCCTTATGAATGGAATGAGAAAGTCCTCCATCTTCTTGCACTTCAGGTGCCTGCTACAAATGACTTTTTGACCCTCTCCCTTTCTACGGGTCTGTGGCACTGGTTTTCTGCCTACCCAGGCTGGGGCATCTGCTCACAGCCTACTCTGTTCTCTGCAGTACATCTGCAGTACATCTTGTCCCTGGGCTAGCCCATGCTATTGTAATCAACTTGGGGTTGTAATAGACGTGTCTATCCTGCATGGTGTGTTCTCTGTGAAGAAAAGAGTTCACACAGGGAGGTCTGAAATGCTGGCTACTTGCAAGGCTGGCTCTGGTTTGGGGTCCTGAAACTTGGGTTTCAAGAGCATTGCCAACATTCACCTTTAAAAAAATATATTTTATGTGTATGAGTGTATTGCCTGCATGTATGTAAGTGTAAGTGCACCTGTCTCATGCAATGTCTATGGAGGTCAGAAAGAGGGCATTGGATCCCCTGGAACTGGAGTTATGAACAATTGTTAGTTGCCATGTGGGTACTGGGAATTGAACCTGGGTCTTCTGTAACAACAGTTAGTGCTCTTAACCACTGAGACATCTTTCTTTACAACACATTTTTTTAATCTTTTTTTTAGGGGGTCTTTTCAAGACAGGGTCTCCCTGTAGCCTCAGCTGTCCTGGAACTCACTCTGTAGACCAGGCTGGCCTTGAACTCAGAAAGATCTGCCTGCCTCTGCCTCCCAAGTGCTAGGATTAAAGGTGTGCACCACCACACCCGACTTACAACACATTTTTTTGAAAACAAATAATAAGTTCATGAAGATTTTCTTCTGAATATCTAGAATGTTATTACTCAACAAATAGAAGGTGCTCTGTGACCAGCCCCACGAACTCCGGGTGATGTGAATTTTCAGCCAATTTTCTGTTACTATAACATAATACTGGAAAGTAAATTTTTATAAAAGAGGTTAGGCTCACAGTTCTGAAGATTCCAGAGCCAAGTGTTAGCTTCTGCTCAGCTTTGGCACAGAACCAACATTTGTGGCTTCACTGTGGTGAGAAACGACAACAGGGCTATCACACTGTGAAGCCAGAAGCCAGAGTGGCCACCTTGATCCCATGATAGCAGCCCATTTTCTCGGAGTTTGAGTCCTTCTAGGAAGCACTCAGTGACCTTTTCACCTCCTACAAGGCCTCACTTCTGCAAGTTCTACCACCTGTAGTTCACCACACTGGGCCAGACTCCCAACACATGGACCTTTCATGGGAGAAACTATGCCCAAACTGTAGCAAGTCATCCTGACCATGGCAGGCCACCTTAGATATACCAGGCCACCACAACCACAGAAGGCCACCCTAGACATAGGGCACCCTGACCACAGAAGGCCACCCTAGACATAGGGCACCCTGGCCACAGAAGGCCACCCTAGACATAGGGCACCCTGACCTCAGAAGGCCACCCTAGACATAGGACACCCTCACGACAGAAGGCCACCATAGACATAGGACACCCTGACCACAGAAGGCCACCCTAGACATACGGCACCCTGGCCACAGAAGACCACCCTAGACATACGGCATCCTGACCACAGAAGGTCACCCTAGACATAGGGCACCCTGACCACAGAAGGCCACTCTAGACATAGGGCACCCTGGCCACAGAAGGCCACCCTAGACATAGGGCACCCTGACCACAGAAGGCCACCCTAGACATAGGGCACCCTGACCACAGAAGGTCACCGTAGACATATGGCACCCTGACCTCAGAAGGCCACCCTAGACATAGGGCACCCTGACCACAGAAGGCCACCCTAGACATAGGGCACCCTGACCACAGAAGGCCACCCTAGATGTAGGGCACCCTGACCACAGAAGGCCATCCTAGACATAGGGCATCCTGGCCACAGAAGGCCACCCTAGATGTAGCAGGCCACCCTGACCACAGAAGGCCACCCTAGACATAGGGCCCCCTGACCTCAGAAGGCCACCCTGGCTCACAAGGTTCACATGCTTTGTCAAGACAAAATGCGGTTATTCCATCCCAACAGCCCCCAAGTGTAGATTGTTTCAGCTTCACAAAAGGGAGAAACAAGGAACTGGCAAACAGTGATTGGGCTAGATCAAGTCTGAGACCCACAGGGTAGACTGGATTTCAGCACATACACATTTAGTTTGTACAGTAAGTAATGTTGCTGGGCCCCCAGGCTCTGTGTAGCCTTCTCAGGCTGTGTCGGCTGCAGCCCCACATACAGCTTTTAGGCTAGCTTCTTCTGTGGCTGATTCCAACTTCTGGGACACTATTGCCAGCCGCTCTTTCTTTCTGCAGTCTGAGGGGGAAGGGTCTCTCTGGTGAATCTCCGCTTCTCTACTCCAGTTCTGCCAGGATACCTAGGCTTTCCTTTGAAATCTTGGTAGAAGCCATTGTAACCTCTCATGGATGAACCAGCACACATGGATGCCTTTGGCATGGACCATACTGGGCCCACTGGCAGTAAAAATATCATAGCTAGAGAGAGTGTGGATGGGACTCAGGAAGCAGAATCCCAAAGTGACTCCAGTCAGCTGGTGAGGTCAAGGAGAACACTCTAGGTAGACTCCCCGTACAGTCTTGTCCTCCTGGCCTCTGACCTGTGCTAAGATTCTCTGAGGCTTCATTCCCTTTGTCCCGGCAAGCAGTTGTCTCTGTTTTAACACCCTAGTCTCTGAATCAGTTGACCATTCGGCTACACTCTTGCACACTTTTCTTACACCTTCTCTCTCCTGGGACTGAGTTTTCCAAATCCCTTTATCCTAGTTTCCTTTATTCCTGAATCTGAGCACCAGCAACTAAAAGCAAGCGGTGCTGGGGCTGGCCTTCTGCAAAGACTCAAGCCTGGAGGCAGCTCAGCCACAGTTTTTTGGCCAACTTCACAGCAAGAATGTTTTTTACCCTCCTCTGTACTGAGACTAGTCATCTGCTCTCCTCACTTTCAGATCCCTTGCCAGAATCACTCATCACTCCTTTTACAGAAAGACGGGCTTTTTCTGCGCTGTTCCTTCACATTCTCCCACCTCCCTCTTCAAGTCTACTTCACAGGTTCAGGTAGAGTTATAGTGACAACCCCAGTCCTCAGGACTTACTGTCTGGGGGTGTGTCTTTTTAGTGTGTTGCTATACCCTGAGGTATTTTGTAACGGAAACAAAAGTTTCTTTAGTTCATAATTATAGAGGCTAAAATTCCAAGTCAAGGTAGTGTCATCTGTCTAGCTGCCTTCCCACATGGTAAAGGGGCAGAAAGGAGATAGCCGTAGGATGAAGAGGTCATGTGGAGAGACATGAAGCCAGAGGATGGGAGTGGGACAGGCTTGCTCTTTCTGTGACAATCTGTAGATAAATTGGAGGGAATGAAGGGCACCTGTGACTACGTCCATAGTGAGGTTTTTCCTGCCCTTCCAGACTGAGGCCCACAGACTCAGTCAGCACAGATCCACCAGTATGAAGCCCTGGCCAGTATCTGGAAGAAGGAAGGGGTCCTGATTTCCTTTCTGTTGCTGTGATAAAATATTCTGATGAAGCAGTTTAGGGGCAAAGAGGCTTATTTGAGTCCAGTCCGCTCAGCTTCCCTCCTAGTGCAGGGAAGGCAAGGCAGGAAGGAACTTAACATCGAGCTATGTCCCATTAGAACCAAGAGCAGAAACACAAGGAACAATGCATGCTTGTTGGTGCTTAGCACACTTTCTGGAGTCTAATACAGTCTAGGATCCCAAGCCCAGGGGATGGTGCCTCTCAGAGCGGGCGGACTCTTTCCATATCAGTTATCATACTCAAGACAATCCCAACAGACACGCCCACAGGCTTACCTAATCTAGACAGTCCTCCACTGAAACTGTCTTTCAAAAGGAATCAGATTGCGTCAGGTTGACAATTAGAACTAACCATCACAGAAGGAGAGGGGTCTGCATCCCCTGTGGTTGTGGGTGTGGAAGGGAAGGCAGGGGTTTGAATTGCAGGTCTGAGCACTCTCCCAAGAAGCAATGGTATTGGCCCAAACACTCTGTGAGTCCTGGTCCCTCAGAATTCTGAAAATGCCCTTCCTGGGACTTGCCCCTTGTTTTCCCAAGATGATGGACATCTCTGGTTTCCGAGTCTTCTTCCTGCGTAAAGTACAGAGCAGTTTCTTTTTTCCTGATTCAACCCTGCTGGAATTTCGTACCACACTAGGCGTTCCCCTGAGTCTAAGTGCTCTTCCCCCTACCCCTTAGGCCTGTTTTATGTCCTCTGACATTTTTATAGCATTCTCTATGAAGTCTACCTGCACTATTGACTTCCACGATCCTCAGCAGTGCCTATGACAACATCTGTGGTTTATTGTGTCATGAAATTCCCATGTTGAAACCCAGTCACCAATACGATGGCATTGAAGGGGAGCTTCTGGGATGATTGGGTGATTCTCATGAAGTTAATGCTGTCTGTCGTCTGTGGACACAACAGAAAAGAGCCATGGAGGACCCAGCCCTTACCCTTCACCCTGTCCTTGCCTTGATCTTGACTTCCAGCCTCTAGACCTGGGAGAGAAAAAATGTGCTCACTAACCAACCAAGCCAAGAGTGCCCTGTTACTCTAGGTAGCTTAAGAGGACAAAGAGATCAGGGATTTCCCAAGACCACCTGAAGCACAGGTAGAAGCTGGGTGCCAGGCAGATTGCTTGGTCTGATTTAATTGTCTTTGGCTTGATTGGCTTGTGTGGCTGTGGGGGCTGAGTTGTCCTCCCAGCTGGTATAAAATGTGGGCCTATGTGAGTCTTGAGATAGGGGATCTCCCAAGACAACCTGAAGCACAGGTACCAGGGCGAGGGCTAAACAGCAACCCCTACCCCCACATCCCCCACCCCAACTGGGATTGCCTAAGGAAGGAAGGAGTGTCCAAGTGGATTCTTTGGAGAACCTTCAGAACAGAAAGGGAAAAGTGAGTTAGATTTCCAATAGAAAGCCTAAAGCTTAGACAAGTCAACACTCTATCAGCAAAGAGAAAAGGAGAAAAACAAATCAATCAAACAAACAAGACATCTGAAGGAGGCAAGCAAAGCAAGCCTTCAACACAGTGAAGAGGCATTTGGGATTCACATTGGAATACAGGCAAAGAGAAACTTACATGCCAGGGACATGAAGAAGAGATAACATGGGAAAGGTGCACACCAAGCTCTACCAACCCTGTGGAAGATTCCTACAGTGGGATCCCCCTGGGGATAGCCCAGGACACAGATATTAGAAGTATAATTGTGGACATACTTAAAGAAGTACAAGGTTATAAAGAGTAAATCAAAGAATTAAGAAAAGAGAATAAAAAACTCAAGAAGGACCTAGAGAGAGAGAGAGAATTACAAACTCTGGAAGGAAGTAGAAACACTGAAAAGATCCCATGTTGAAAAAGATAAGGAAACCAACCAGTGAAGCAAAGAGCTACAGGAAGAGATTGAGAAGCTCCTAAAGGAACTGGAAACAGTAAAGAAATCAGAAGAGGAAATGAAAAAGGAAACCAAACACTCATCCAATCAAAAGGAAAGGAATGGAAAATGCCTCAGAAGCAGAATGGAGGAAGCAGAACAAAGAATATCAGACCTGGAAGATAACACAGAACAACTAAAAACTTCAAGTAAAGATTATGAAAAATTTAAAAATACACAAAAGTGGAACAACCAGGAACTGTGGGGCACTATGAAAAGATCAAACCTCCACATCATAGGAATTGAGGAAGGAGAAAAATCCCAAGAGCATGGTATTGGTCAGATGTTCAACAGAAAAAGAGATGAAAATTTCCCCAAACTAAAAAAAGAAAAACCCATACAAATACAAGAAGCACATAGAACTCCAAACAGACAAGATCAGAAAAGAAACTCTCCACACCATATCATAGTTAAAATGCTAGATGCTCAAAACAAAGACAAAATTCTGAAAGCCACAAGAGAAAAACAACAAGTGACCTATAAGGGGAAACCTATCAGAATTACAACTGACTTCTCAGTGCAAACTATGAAAGCAAGAAGAACCTGGAGCAAAGCATTCCCAGTGTTAAAGGACTATAGAGGCCAACCCAGGGTACTATACCCAGCAAAAATGTTGATTATAGTTGAAGGAGAGAAAAAAGTCTTCCATGACATAAAGAAGATGAAAGAATACATGTCTGAAAAACCAAACCTTCAGAGAATACTTGAAGCAATTCAAAGGACAGGGGAAAGGAGCAACCATCCCCACGCACCTAGAAAGAGAAATCAATAAAAGCATAACTGCAGAAGTAGAAACCTAGACCAAAAATGCAAATGGATAATAAGGTGAAAAGAAGCAACACAAATCTATCAGTTATAACCTTAAATATTACTGGACTAAACTCCCCAACCAAAAGAAATAGACTGGGAGATTGGATTAGGAAACAGAACCCATCAATATGCTGTCAACAAGAAATGTATCTTACTTTCAAGGATAGGCACCACCTTAAAGTGAAAGGATGGAAAAAAAAATTCCAAGCAAATGCTACCAAAAAGAAAGCAGGTGTTGCTATTTTAATATCAGACAAAATAGACTTCAAAGTAAAAGAAATCAGAAGAGACAAAGAAGGACATTACATTTTTAAAAGTTTATTTATATATATTTTTTATCAAATCTAGACCTGTGTCCCCCACCCTATACCCCCACGCCACCAGAGCTCATGCATTCTGCCAAACATGCTTTGCATCTCTTTCTCAGTCTTTCTCAATATTCTCCATGTGGAAGTTGACTGTTTTGAGCAGAAGTTCACTGTTTCAGTCAGTTCTTTGATGCAGTCCTTTTCTGTTGCTTGTGTTTGTGTTCACTATGCATTATGCCCAACTGCTTTGTACAAAAGCTCAGGGGGCCCTACACAAGAAATACTTACAACTGGGTAATTGGCACTAGCATCCACAGATGAGGGATACCATTCGTCGTTTGTTTTTCTGGGACTGTGTTACTTCACTCAGCATGATGTCCTCTAGCTCCAGCCATTTTCCTGCAAAGCTCATGATGTCATCTTTCTTTACTGCTGCATAGAACTCCATTGTGTAGATGTACCACATTTTCTCTATCCACTCATCAGTTGAGGGACATTTGGGTTGGTTCCAGCTCCTTGCTATTGTGAAGAGAGCTGAAATAAACATGGCTGTGCATGTATCTCTGCGGTGGGGTGAGCCTTATAAATAGACTGAAAGGCAAAAACCACACTGTCATCTCAATTGATGTGGAAAAAGCCTTTGACAAAATCCAGCATCCCTTCATGATTAAAGTCCTAGAGGGAATTGGATTGGAGGGATCATTCCTCAATGTAATCAAAACCATATACAGGAAACCCACAGCCAATATCATCCTAAATGGAGAAATGACAGAAACATTCCCTGTAAAGGTAGGAACTCAGCAAGGCTGCCCCTCGTCACCACTCCTCTTCAATATAGTGCTTGAAACACTTGCTAGGGCAATAAGGCAAGAAAAAAAATTAAAGGAGTACTAATTGGAAAAGAGGAAGTCAAGCTATCCCTTTTTGCTGATGATATGATTGTTTACTTAAGTGATGCTAAAAACTCCACCAGAAAACTCCTAGAAATGATTAAGAATGTCTGTAAAGTGGCAGGTTACAAAATTAACCTAGAAAAATAAGTAGCCTTTCTTTACACCAACAACAAGCAACTGAAGAAGGAATTTGAGGAGACCTTCCCACTCACGATAGCTTCAAAAACAATAAAATATCTAGGAACAAACCTAACCAAAGACACCAAAGATCTCTACAACAAAAATTTTAAACCCTTGAAGAAAGAAATTGAAGAAGACATCAGAAGATGGAAAAACCTCCCATGCTCATGGATTGGGAAAATTAATATAGTAAAAATGTCCATTCTACCCAAACTCTTATATAGATATAATGCAATCCCAATTAAAATCCCCAAGAGTTTCTTTACAGGCTTGGAAAGAAAAGTTCTTAATTTCATTTGGAAAAACAAAAGACCCCGAATAGCCAAAACAACCCTGAGCGAAAAGAGCTACACAGGGGGGATCTCTATACCAGACTTCAAACAGGGTTATAGTCATAAAAACAGCCTGGTACTGACACAAAAACAGACCTGTTGACCAATGGAACAAAACTGAAGATCCAAACCTGAGCACATACAATTTCAGCCATCTCATATTTGACAAGGGGGGCCAAGAAGACACAATGGAAAAAAGACAGCATCTTCAGCAAGTGGTGTTGGCAAAACTGGATCACCACTTGTAGAAGAATGAAATTAAACCCCTACCTCTCGCCCCGTATAAAAGTCAACTCTAGATGGATCAAAGACCTCAATGTGAAATCCCAAACTCTGAAGGTGGTAGAAGTAAAAGTTGGCAGCAAACTACAAGACATAGGCATGGGAAAAGACTTCCTAAATCAGACAGCAGCTGGGCAAGAATTAAGGTTGACAATTGACAAATGGGACCTCATTAAACTCAAAAGCTTCTGTACATCAAAAGAAACAATCAAGGAAGTGAAGAGAAATCCCACAGAGTCGAGGAAACCTTCACCACAAATACATCTGACAAAGCATTGATTTCCAGAATATATAAACTACTCAAAAAGCAAAGAAGAAAGAAAACAAATGACTCACTCAATAGATAGAGCAAAGAGCTGAACAGAGACTTCACAAGAGAGGAATTAGAGATGGCTGAGAAACATCTTAAGAAGTGTTCAACATCACTAATCACTAAGGAAATGCAAATCAAAACCACTTTAAGATATCATCTTAGTGCAAGAAGACTGGCTAGGATCAAGAAAACAAATGATACCAAGTGCTGGAGAGGTTTCGGGGAAAGAGGAACACACATCCACTGCTGGTGGGAATGTAAACTTGTGCAGCCACTATGGAAAGCAGTGTGGAGAACCCTTTTAAGACTTGGAAAGAACTTGCCATCTGACCCAGCCATACGACTCCTGGGTATGTATCTACAAGACTCATCTTACTGCAGAGACACATGCACAGCCATGTTTACTGCAGCTCTCTTCACAGTAGCAAGGAGCTGGAACCAAGCCAAGTGCCCCTCAACTTATGAGTGGATAGAGAAAATGTGGTACATCTACACAATGCAGTTCTATGCAGCAGTAAAGAAAGATGACATCATGGGCTTTGCAGGTAAATGGCTGGAGCTAGAAGATATCATGCTGAGTGAAGTAACATAGTCCCAGAAAAACAAATGACTTATGGTATCCCTCATCTGTGGATGCTAACACCAATTACCTAATTGTATGGCAAACTGAGCAATGTCAATGTGATCTGAAAACAACTGTGCTCTTATATTTAAGGGATTCATCCCTTAAAATATAATAAATAATAAAAAAGAGAAAAAGAAGAGGACAAAGATGCCAAACACACATGCACACACACAAGCACACATACACATGCAGACATGCACACATATTCACATGTGCATGCATATATACACACATGTCCATTCACACATACACACAAATAGACAAACATATACATACCCACAGATACACCTTTACATATACATACACATATTTATGTACAAACACACACTTATATACACACATACACACACAAACACACACACACATACACACACATGCACACACGTTTGCTCCCTGCCTTCCAGTCCCATCCACCTTCTACCCTTAGTCTTGCTTCTGCATCATCTCATCCCAGTGCCCAGTGAACCAGCTCCTCCTACTGAAATCCATGACCCTTTGCTCTGGGGAACTTCAGCTAAGACCTCCATCTCCCCAGGAGTCAGCATGCCAAGCGTGTTGGGAGGTGATACATGTCTGTGCTCCACCACCCCCTTTTCCTTCACTCTGTCCCGGCCCCAGGGTGGATGTGGCTCACTCCTGCCTTGCTGATGAGACAAAGCGTGAACTTGAGGTGATTTTCTGGAGGTTGGAAAGTAAGGACCTAGCTAGCCAGGGCTCTAACCTTGCACGCTGTTCATGCTCAGCCGCTTGTCTCTGTTCAGATCCTCCCGTGGACCTGTGTCGTCTTGGTAGCAGTCAAAGCAAATGATAACATCTCCCTTAGCAGTCAGATCCACTCAGGATGTAGGTGCCCTCCCTGTGCCCTTTCTGAGTGCTTTGCAGACACATTCCCTATATCATGGTTACCCCACTGATAAAGGCTGGAGCTATGTCTGGAGCTCCACCCTCCAGCCAAGAGGTGGATGGAGCCAGCTTAGCAGCCCCGGGAGACTCTTTATCATCCAGCTTCACCATCGCTCAGCTGTGTGCTTTCCTTCATCAGGGCAAACACGGTGTGTGGGAATTACACATGGTTCAGTGTTTATGGCGATTCCAAGGCTGGGGTTGTTGTTTTATATGTCTCTGCTTTGCACGCCTTTAGCATCATAAGGTTCAATGAATTCCACGGGGGAGCTGCGCTGCTCACAAGCAGAGCCAAGTATGTCTTGTGGAGAGGTTAGCATGGACTCTGGCAGTGATGCAATGAAGGTCTTGTAGGCGTCTCACACAGCCAGGGGCATCCAAGAGTGTTGTATTCTTGGGCCCCTGAGGGTTAATTTTTCCTTTTCCAGAAAACTGGGTGTGGAGTGTGGGCTTGGAGTCAACTGATCACAGATGGGGATGGATCCTGGGGTTCTTCAGTGTCCCACTGCGTCATCTGATAAATGAGGCTCAAGAGCCTGAAATAGGCGAGTTAGTGCCCCATCCCAGAATGGGGTCAGTCAGGCTCCCCTGTCCAGATGGTTATGTGAGTGAGGTCCTTGTTTCAGCCCTGGGTTGTGCTGGTGCTCTAGCAGGCAAAGAACTTTCTAAAACTTTGTCTACTTGGAGGCTTCCAGAACCTGGGAAGTAAGCCAGGCGATGCTGATGGCAGGCCTACTAGGAATCACAATGCCAGCGCCCACTCTAGATGGACCATGCACACCAGTAAGTCATAGCACTGTCAGCAAGGCTGACTGGAAATTGAAATGGCTGAAGGCACTGGAATTTTCTGATCTGGGGTGCACTCCAGGCACCATCCTCCCAGAAGTCCAGGGCTGTTGCAGAGCCTATGCTTGCCAAATACCCAGTGTTTACCTGGACGGCTTTGCTTAGGCCATTCCACCCATCCAGCATTCGCTGGAAAATGCCCATGCATCCCTCAATGCCCAGCTCCTCTGAGCCTGCCTGGACTTTTCAGACAGACAGAGTTGCCTGTTCAACCTTTCCCTCACCCTCAGACTCCTGGGCTCCAGACTGTGGAAAAAACCAGGGGTGGGGGGCAGAAATCTGAAGGAGGATGCACAGTGGGCTGCAGTGGGGCGGAAAGCATCCTCAGTGGCACGCCCTAGCTACGAGCACTCTCTGCGACAGCCAGAGAAGGGGCCGCATCAGGCCAAGATTTGTGTGTGTCTGTGTGTATATCAGGGGTTACATGGGCAAATGTGCTCACTTTCTGCTGATGTTTTCTTAGACCTCAGGTGCACAAGGCTGAGCCAAGCACATCTTCATCCACTCTCATCTCCATGCGGCTGGGGAAATCCTTCACTGACGTCCTTCTCATCACCCATTTCTGCCACAGGCAACCGTTTTAAAAATGTCTCATTTATATTTTATGTGTATGAGTGTATTGCCTGCATGTGTATAAATGCACCTGTGTCATGCAGTGCCCTCGGATTACCCTGGAACTGGAGTTACAGACACTTGTTAGCTGTCATGTGGATGCTTGGACTCTAACCCAGGTCCTCTGTAAGAGCAGCTGTTGCTCTCAACTGCTGAGCCATTGCTCCAGCGCCCATACAAGGGTTTTATCACATCTTGTAAAGCTGTGGTGTGTATGGAGATCTTTTTAATTCTTTTGTAAGATGCATTGTTAGGTCATATATCGAAGTCACATGTCTGATTTTCTCCCTTCTATCCATCCTTCCTTTTTCCTTCCCTTCTTATGTGGGGTCCTAAAACCCATCGTGCATCTATGCAGCAATGGATCATGTCACTTTTTAAAAAAATTTATTTATTTCCCTATGTGTATGAATGTATTGTCTGCATGCAAGTTTGTGCACCCGTGACGTGCAACGCCATGGAGGTTAGAAGAGGCGGACTCCCCTGGAACTGGAGTTCTCCTGGAATTGGAGTCTCAGACGGCTCGACCGCCATGTGGGTGCTGGGGAAGGAACCCCGGTCCTCTGCAAGAGCGGTCGGCGCTCTTAACCGCTAGGCCATCTCTCCAGCCCATCACTTTTTTAAAAATGGGAGACTTAGGCTGTAGTCCCGCTGGTCCCAAATTCACTCTGTAGCCCAGGCAGGCCTTAAACTTGTGACAATCCTGCCTCAGCCTTCCAAGTGTGCAGGGATTTCAGGCATGAGCCGCCACATTGGACAGATCACTTCTTGCTGCCATCACATGCGTCAAGGTGTGGCACGTTTCTCCAGTTCACCCAGCCATGGACACCGTGGCTGTCTCATTTTTTCTGCCCTCAGGGATAATCCTATCTGACAAGCCGGAAATAAGAGACCAGAGTCCGCAGGCTGGGGTGGCTCTCTTTCACCATCTAGCAGAAGCCATGGTGCTGGTCCCTGTGACTTCTGCAGGGAAGGTGTGAGTGATGGATTCGGTCTAAGTCTGGGAACACAGAGCCCAGACCTTCCAAAACACACTCCCATTTCACCTGTGAGCAGGAGCAGCCCATCTGAGACCAGCTCTGTCCCGTGACTAGGTGGCCTCCTTCTAACTGAGGTCCTTGATGGACTACTGATCACGTAGTTAGGGGGTGCAGAGAGGAATGTACTTTTACTAAGAAAAACACACACTTCTGTATCTCCAAAATGAGACTTGTTTGCATTCACTGTGGGTGATTTTCCAAGCCAGCCTGTGTCTTAGGTGGCGTGGGAGGAGTTTGAGAGCAGAGCCGAGGCCGCTCTCCCACAGGCGGCCTTCCCCAGGACCGCGCTGTTTCACTTTCTCCCCTGGCTGCCCTGTGCATCTCTCCCCCCATTTTCTCTTCTCAGCTGGGGTCCACTCTGCAGCAGAGGTTGTCAGAGATCGTGGGCTCCCCTTCCCTCCAGGTGGCGTCTGTGAGCAGACAGGGCTTCAGCACCCGTTTCGCTGCAGGAGCTCTAGGAGAGCTGCAGGCTGGGGGCGCCAGTATTGGATTTCTTATTTGTGTCTGTGATATTTTGAGCACTGTTGATGGTTGCTCCAGGCGGATATGTGGCCGGTGTACTTCACACCAGCCAGGTGGTCGCTAAGTACAGGCTCTAAGAAACTTGCTGAAGGCAAGGGACACTGAGATTTGTTCTATGCAGCTGGATCTCAGCGCTCTATTCTGCAGGTTCCCCCTGTAGTGCGAAGCTGGAAGCACATGTTCCCTTTCCTGTCTTCTGAAGCTTTACCCCTAGGTTGTGCTAACACACTCCCTGGGCTGGTCAGTCCAAGAGTATGTCTTTCACAAAGCAAGGTATCCACAGCCCACACTCTGACCTTGTCCTCTGGATGTGGCTTCATCCAGGCTAGTCCCCTCCTCCAATAACCCCAAGGTCTGGTCATTGTGAGACGGAAGGGACAAGGCCCTTTGCTCAAAGCCTGCTGAGAAGGTTCAAATCGTCCAATCTTTAGCCTTCCCTCGGAGACCTGTGTAGAGTTAGTCTTCCCATGCTTCTGTCCCCTCTGATCATGAGGCCTCCCTGCTCAGCACTGTGTGGATCACCATGCTGCTCAACCTGGAGATGTGTGGATATGGGTGCTCCTTCTCATAACAGTCACTTGTATTTCTACATGGCTGTCTCCTAGGACCCCAGAGATGTCCCTCTCCTTCCAACTTACAGCCATCCAGCCCTCATGCCAGAGGCTAACATTTTGGGGTGGCCAAAATTCTCCTCCATTTCACAGACTGTGTGATTCACAGCTATGCACCCAGCAACAACCTCAAACATCCTGGTATTGCTCCATACAGAGGGCAGATGACTCTAATTTCTTGAGAGTGGAGGCCTTTCTGGGCTCCCTACCATGGTCCCTTGTATAAAAGGCACTTGTAAGGGAGTCCCTGGCACATTAGTGGAGAGGGTGTCCAACTCAACCTTTGAAATCATCACAAAGTGGGTCTGGAGAGATGGCGGTTAAGAATGGCTGCTCTTGCAGAGTACCTGTTCCTAACACCAGTTCCTAACACCAGTGTCAGGTAGCTCACAACCATCTATAATTCCAGCTCCAAGGGATCCAACACCCTCTTCTGTACTCCTTAGGTATTTGTATACACACATGCACATACCCCTACACAGACACAGATACACACACACACACACATACACACACAATTTTAAAAACATCACAAAGTATCAAGAGTCAGAGGGCTGTCCAACTGCAGGGAAATGTTTAGAAGATTCTAGGGTATGTGTGCATTGGACTGGCCTGAAGCCTTCCACACACCAATAGAAGATGGAAGCTGACACAGAAGACTGTCCATCACCGTTGCTGATTCCAGATGGAGTTTGTCACAGGGCATGTGCATCAGGACCTACCTGGTTGACTATCTGGAAGTGGCAGCTATGCCTGAGGCTTGGCACTGACTTGAGTGCTCTCAGGGTTCATCCATAGCAGTCTATCTATATTTCTATAATAGCAAGTATCATGTGAAAAACCAATTTAAAACATTTAAAGTGGCCCCTCCCTGTTTTCTACCAGGTCTGTGTTCTCATTCAAGGAGATGAAGAGCCATGATGTGTAAAGCAGGCTGTCTCAGGAGCTGGGAGCCGACAACTAGCTCACTCCAGGCCCCAGCATGGGCTGAGCCTGTGCCACAGTTTCCTCTGGGGCGTGGGATTTTGGTGTGGTGTGATAGTTTCTACACGGGGATTTTCTGTAAGATGAAAGTATCAATACCCACTGTCCAATGTGCAGATCCAATGTCTCTACATACATGAAGTAGGCAGCCAGCCTGTGGGCTGGCACACAGTGCCCACCAATTCCCACGATGTTTGCATGATTGATGGTCTGTGACTGGGTGTGGGCCGCCCTCTCCCGCCTTCTTCCTTCTTTATCACTCTGCCTATTGTCACTTTTTGCTCTCTAGCCTTAACTGCCGAGATTCCTTCTTCAGCTCACCAGGAAAGGAAGTGGGGACCAGCTCCTGTTGTCTAGTCCCCAACATGGGCTACATCCACTGAGAGTTTTTCCCACAAAGTCCCATAACCTCCTAGTGAAAGAGATGCCATTGTACAAAATTCACTGCAAAGAAAACAGTGTATGATAAGGTTAACGTTGGAGTGCATTTGGGTGTCTAGCTCCACCCCTGCACAGGGGATAGTCCTTGGCAGGCCGGCCCACTGCTGTGCTTGGCAGCGGTTTGTGTGATCACTAATCCTTGTGAGGCAAAAGTTGACTGGTGGCTGGCAGGCCAGTGGGGAGGGCCCAGGGGGATTTTGATAGTGAAGGGTGCTGCCTTCATGTAGATAGAGGTGACCAAAAGGAGAGCCGGTTGCCGAGCTGGGCAGAGCCATAGGGTGGCACAGGTGCCTGAACTCGGAGCATGAGCTTATTCTCAGTCCCCTAAGATGGGGCAGTGACCCCACCCCAGTCTTTTCAGCCTGTCTACTGGGCTCCTGTGGGGGCTGTGGGCACTATAGCAAATTCATTTTCACTGAGCAGAGCCCAGCCAGCTCCTATCTGATCATGACCCAGGAAAATGCAGCTCTTTGCTACTGATGAACCAATAACCTTGAATATGTGAAAATAAAATGTCTGTGGTTCCCACTGCCTTGTAAGGACTTACAGACACCATAAAACATCAAATTAGATGGAAAATTGCCTGAGGTTCCTGTAAACGAAAATTACTCTTTTTTATAAGGGGAAAAATGACCCTTATAATCACAACAAACAAATTGAGGTTCTTCCTTTTATTAACATGGCAACAGTGTTTGTTCATTTCAGCACCCTTGTCCCAGCCAGAGTTTTTACAACACTGTGCCTTGTACATTCTTATAGAACTGTAACTGAAAACGAGGCCCTGCCCCTGCCTTTGGTTCCCACCCAAAGGTGACTTTTCACCTCCCCTCAGCATTAGTCCCTGGGGCTGGGACTGGCTGGATGCAGGTTGGGTGTGACCTCAAGATGGTCACTTGACTTCTCTGGGCCACACTTTTTCCATGAAAGGGGAGGGAAGGATCTGATGGCATGAATCATAATCAGTGTCACTCAGTGTCAATTAGATGATGTCTGCAATAAAGTGCCACCACCCCTTGCAGAGTCCAGCCAGCCTTCCCATTTCTCTTCTAAAATCTTCCATGCCCTGGGATCTTACAAGAAGGTTTGGGGGGACAAGGGAAAATGGGAGGAAGCTACTGGCTCTGGATTAGAGTACTTGACTGGGAGATGCATGGCAATGTCCATGGACAGTCTGAGATGTCATCAGATAGTGACCACCTGGGCTGATGCTGGCATCTGGTGGGCAGAAGCCAGTATTGCTGTGAATATCCCACAATGCACAGCACAACCCACCACGAAAGATGGCCGGCTCCAAGTGTCATTAGTGACAAAGAAGAGAGCACTAGGCAGGGTCCCACCTGGAACTGAAATGGATGAGCATGACTGTCCCACACTGGCCTGGCTCCCATCAAAGCAATGTCCTGGGGCCCTGGAAGTTCTGGCTGGCAGCCCTGTGAGTCATTCCATGACGTAGGTGTGGACTGACCTTCATGGGTGCCTGGAGAGCCTCAGATGCCACCATCAAGCCCCAGGCTGGAATAAAGAAATGTGTGTGTCAGTGTGGGGCCACAGACGAGTGGCTGGCCTGGCCTGGGTGTGTGGCTGATTAACAAGGACTAGGCCTCTGTCTCTGTCCAGCTTTCACAAGGGGAATCTGTCCCTCGTATAAATGGAAGTGACACACAGTTACTCTCTACCACCATGTATCTTTCCTGCAGCAAAGAAGAATAAACCCACTTTTAAAGATTGGAAGTAGAGCTTGAGGAAGGGCAAGGAGCCAGTAGGCTCCAAGCGGGCGAGGTGGCGCTGTGCACATCAGCCCTCTCCTAGACTCAGTTTCTGTGCCACTTCTACTGTAGCCCCCCCACCCCAGGAGGTTGTCATGGCCACACATCTGGCACAGCCCTCTGTCAGTCACTCAAATCCTGCTTTATCTAGGAGTAACAGTACCAGGGCCTGGCCCCGCTCTACCCAGGTTTAACTCATTTTTATAACCCAAACCTTGCTCTCAAATTCATTAGTGTATTGTTGACGAACATTTATGGAACACCCACACTTAGCAGTGCATTGTAACAGGTGCTGTGGACACAGCAGGAGACTCCACATGCAGATCTCTGTCTGCAGGCACTGCCATCCCAGCAGGGCAGGCAGGGGTCCTCGGATGAACTGAGCAATGGAGTACACATATCAGAATGTAGTAGAGTGAGAGGTCCTGAGAGAGTTGGGGGTGGTCAAGCACTGCGGATGAACACGGGCGGGGTGATGAGGCTGTGGAGGTGGAAGGAGGCTAGAGGTCAGTGTCTTCTCTCTGTGGCCAAGTGACTTAACCAAGCCTGGTGCCTCACAGGGCCTGGAGAGCAGCTTGGGTGGTGGAAGCGGGGGACTGAGGAGAAAGATGGGTAGACAGGTCTGAGAGATGACCTGGATGTTGACTCTTCCTTTGAGCTCCATAGGACGTCAATAGAAGATCAAAAGGACCCTCAGGCTCCTGTGTAGACGGCACTGGCTCTAGGTAGCCAGGCAGAGGCACTGCGGGATCAGTAGGAGGCGGGGCAGCTGTACTCAGGACAGACGTGGTTAGAGAGTTGATTTTCAGTCCCATTCCACAGCCCTCCGAAGGGTTGAGTGTAGTACCCATGTCACCTGTCCATTTGTATCCTCCATGGGTGGGAGGGCTGGGCAGGCACCGTGCCCACACTGAGCGTCGTGGGCCCTGGTACACAGGTCGGTTTCAACATCTTTCAAGGGCATTTACGGCTCTTCCGGCATTCTGGGAAATGGCCACTAGAGGGCAGCAGCGTCTTTCCTTGGGAAGATGGAGCGGGTGCCTCTGCCTCCAGTCTGCTGGACAGGCCTAGGTCTCTCAGGGCCCTGCCGCTTAGGCACCAAAGGACACAAATGAAGCACCTTCCTCCATTTATCCTGCTCCTGCCCGAGGAAGGCTGGAAACTGCCCTGAGAACTCATGCCAGCTCTTTGTAAGCCATCTCATACCTGAGAAAGTCAGGACTCTAATGAACAAGGCCACCCAGCTGACCTGTCCTGTGACCTGAGGGGACATCCTCCTTAGCAAAGACACCAGGGATCATCCACTGAGAGAGTCTGTGAGCTTCTGGGAGGACAGAGAGACAGGTGGGACTCAGGAGCAGAACAAGATCCTTCACAAGCGGGGGCTGCTGTTTTATGCCCAGACAGAAAGCAGTAATTACAAATGGCAAACTGTGTTCAGGTGATTTTAGTGTCTGAAGGTGTTCGTGAGCTGGGCTTGCTTTTGAGCTTTTCCACACCACTGGGACTTGGCCTTGGAGTATCTTCAGTTCCTTAGGAAATGCCCTCGGAAGGGTTACAAGGAGGCTGTTTTGGCAAGTCCATGCACAAATATTTGCTAGCGGAGAACCCTGTTTGTGTGTGTGACTCTGTTTATAATTAATCAAACTTGTCAGAGCCTCTGGTGCACAGCTGGGGTGGCTACAGACGGCTGGGTCTTTTCCTGTGGCTGGTCAGTGAGTCCAGTCTCAGCTTTGGGTCCTCGCATTGTCTGTTATTTCACCAACTCATTACATGGGAAGCTTTGCTGCGAACACCAGCCCAGGGTCAGTGCCCACCCCTTCTTACTCTTTGCCCTGTCTAGCTTAGGATGGCAGATGCTGAGTACCAGTCTCCAGATGACCATGCTGTGTTCTCTGTTGTGGTTGTGGATACTGAGACCAGGCCTTTATATATAGCAAGATTAGGATTTGAGCCCAGGCTCCCTGCAGACGCTGTGCCACGTGGCCCTGCCTTGGACCAGCCTAAGGTGCCAGGCGGCTGCTGGCCATGCTTCCCATCGCTCTCACACCCTCTCCTTCCTTCTGTTCTCTGGCGGCTCCAGCGACTGAGCCCCCTTCTTCTAGAAAGCCTCTCAACTTTGGGTGCCTTGCTCACACCCACGGGGGCTCCTCAGATTGTGCCGTGGCCCCTTGTACTATTGGCTGTCCTGCTCGTGCCCACCAGCAGGCCTCCCAGGTCTTCACAAGGCCCTGGGTGCCCTCTTGCTATCCAGCCCTCTATGATGCCACAGGCCACACACTAGTGGCTCTAATACATCCTGACCCCTTCTGTTTTAAAACTAGAATGGTTTTAAATAGCTCGGTTGACTTCAAGTTCACAACCAAGCGATTTGTATGGAAAGCCACAGTCACAACACTGCTGTGGCATCCCTCCAAACACCCCAACCCCACCCGGAGTGGAGCTGCAGGGACATTTCACTCCCCACACGTGGGACACTAGAGAACCTTGGTAGAGTGACACTGAGAACATTCAAGCCCCCAGGAAGGAGTGTCACCCTGTAGCTGGGACTCACAGGAGAACAGTATGAAGAGCCACAGTGCACCTCAGCCCTCAGTGCTGACAGGCAGACGGGCTTTCCCTGTTGAAGGCTCTGCTCTGTCACTGCTAAGGTGGGAGCGGTTAGTTTTGTTCTGGGTTCATCTCAGGTCATTCTGAAACACAAGAGGCCCCAGAAATCGTACAATGAAAAAGACACACAGCAAGGACAGGGTGACCCCAGTTGTGAGCCTCAGGGGTGGAGGTGGGAAACTGATGGTTCTGCTGAAGCACGCCCTTGGCTCTGTCTGTGTTTGAGTGGCCAGTTTGCTCTAGAGCTCGCTCTCCATGAAGTAAGGAACCTGTGGCCAGAGAGAAGCCAGGCTATGACTCTATTTTATTGAAGACAGACTACAGTCCCCCCAGAAGCCATGTGTGCCTTCATGTACCAGAGCTCCATCCCAAAGCCGAGCTGCAGCCCAGAAAGCCCAAGCCAGTCTGGAGGGAGGTTTATCAGCAGTGTCAGGAGGCCTGGGACGCTGATGAGAGGGACACAGAGTCATCTCTGCTGGTGACAATGAGAGGCTGGTGGCACTGAAAAAGCATCATGAAGGCCATGAAGCGACATGGGAAGGATTATTTGGCCCTCTGAACCCCAACCATGGGGAGTCAAGGCACCCTGCCCCTGGATGCTCCTGACCATGGGAAGTCAAGGCACCCTTCCCCTGGACACTCCTGACCACAGGGAGTCAAGGCACCCTGCCCCTGGAGGCTCCTGACCACGGGGAGTCAAGGCAACCTGCCCCTGGATGCTCCTGACAATGGGAGTCAAGGCACCCTGCCCCTGGACACTCCTGACCATGGGAGTCAAGGCATCCTGCCCCTGGATGCTCCTGACCATGGGAGTCAAGGCACCCTGCCCCTGGACGCTCCTGACCATGGGGAGTCAAGGCACCCTGCCCCTGGATGCTCCTGATCATGGGATTCAAGGCACCCTGCCCCTGGATGCTCCTGACCATGGGGAGTCAAGGCACCCTGCCCCTGGATGCTCCTGACCATGGGGAGTCAAGGCACCCTGCCCCTGAATGCTCCTGACCATGGGAGTCAAGGCACCCTGCCCCTGGATGCTCCTGACCATGAGCAGTCAAGGCACCCTGCCCCTGGACGCTCCTGATCCACAAGGTGCTTCTCCTCAGAATAGGGCTTGAAAAGGCCTTTTCTTTTTCTTTGTATGTTTTTATTTTATTTTGTGTGTATGAGTGTATTGTCTGCATGCATGTAAGTATACCCATATCTTGCAGTGGCCACAGAGGTCAGAAGAGGGCATCTTCTGGAATTGGAATTAAAGATGGTTGTTAGCAGCCACTTTGGTGCTGGGAATCTAACCTGGGTCCTCTGCAAGAGCAGCCAATGGTCTTAACCTCTGAGCCATCTCTACAGTGCCCCCCCCAACAGCTTTTTTCTATGGCTGCAAATACACATTCCAGCATCCAACATGCATCCAAATGAATTTTCTTTGCTTTAAAATTGCCTTCACCCTTCTGCCTTTTCTTGAGGAGTTCAAACACTGGAATGATTTTGCAGTAATGACACACATTCATTGTTTACCCATCTACAATCAAACCAAGAATGCGTCACCAAAAATACCTCACTTCAGGCTCTGCAGCTTCGTTTCTGAGTTCTCTGGGGCTGAGCTGGGGTGATGTGTTCCCCAGAGGAACAGGGGAGCAAGCTCTGCCTTGGGAGTTTTGCAGCAGAAGGTTGGAAACATTGGATGTTGTAGTGGGTCACAGAGGGATTGGTTCATGGATCTCGAGTCCAGGAGAGCAAGCAGGGAAGGAGCAGAGGCAGATGTATGTTTGGCGAGAGGGTCCCGTACAAGCTGTGGGCTAGTTCAGGGAATTCTCACCCTGGCTATTGAAGACAGCAACATGCAAAGAACAGAATCAGTCCCGATGGAACAGCACTGCACAAAGAGGTAAAAGCTGCAGTTTGATGCTCACAGCTCTAGTCAAGCTTTTCTATGAACTTGAAAGATCTCTTGTCTACCCAACCCCTGCTCATGGATGTGATGTGTTTCAGTCAAATTTTCTGTGCTTCTGGGAAGTTTTCCTAGGTCTAAAAAATTCAGATATGAGCTAGGTATGGTGACACAAGCTTTTGATCCTAGCACTGGAGAGGCAGGCAGATCTCTGTGAAATATAGGCCAGCTTGGTCTACATAGTAAGTTCTAGGTCAGCTGGCTCAAATAAATTCAGATGTGATGAGAAACATATACTTAAAACTCTTTCATTTATTTTTATTTTATGTGTATGAATGTATTGTCTGTATATTTGCACACACACATGCATATGCAGTACATGTGTACACACATGCAGTACATGTGTGCACACACCCATATGCAATACATGTGTGCACACACGCATATGCAATACATGTGTGCACACACATGCATGTGCAGTACATGTGTGCACACACACACGCATATGCAGTACATGTGTGCACACACATGCATGTGCAGTACATGTGTGCAATGGCTACAAAGGCCAGAAGACCGCATCAGATCTCCTATAACTGAAGTTCTGGATGATTATTAGCTGTCATGTGGGTGCTGGGAACTGGACCCAGATACTCTGCAAGAACAACTAGTGCTCTTAACTTCTGAGCCATCTCTCCAGTTCCTGAGAAAATATATACTATTTTCAGGGGTTCTTTTTAAAAATTTTTAATTGTTATTAAACTTTTTCCATACATCATACATCATTTCTCAATCGAATTTAGAGTCATTTCCCTTTCCATGCACCTCATCCCACCTGAGTTCCTGCACTCTGTCATACATGTCTTGCATCTTTTTCTGAGTCTTTCCAGAGTTTTTGTTTCCAGTTCTTTCATTGTTGTTGTTGTCTCTAGCTTGTGTTGTTTCAATTTATACACACACACACACACACACATATATATATATATATATAAATTATACTTTTAAAAATAATTTTTGACATCAGTGAACAATAAAACTTGGACATGTAACCACTGCATAATATTTCACAGATGAGTGTATGAGGACTTATTTTTCCAATGGGTATCTAGGATGTGTGGGACCGCAGTCTGGGATTCAGGAGTACACTGCACATGTGCAGGCACAATCTGCTTAGCCCATAATCAGTGCTACAGCACAGGGCACACTCCTGTCACCTGACACTAGCATGTACTTGGTGCCCTAAGCTGGTTTGTTTGTCTGCATGCCCCTTTTTGGGTACGCCCCAAGGGCTGGGTGACGTGATGGTATGGAGATCTGGGATTGGTCCCTGGGAGGTGGGGCCATATGATGCAGAGGCTGCCTGTCCCAGGCCTATATAAGCTGCTTGTTACATGGAATAAACCCTCCAATGTGGTCCCCAGGATGTTACTGGAGAAACTCCATGCTGTACCCTCTTCAGCCTGTTTGATTGTGGGACTGATGCTCCCACAGGATGTTTCTTTTCTGATACCAACAGTGTCAGGATAAGTTTCTTTGCTTTGTTCTCATGATAGTTTGTCTGAGTGATGTCCCCAGAAATAAGTAGCTTTAACAAATTTCATGAAATTGCTCCCTAAAGAATAGTCATCAAGACATGAACTATAAAAACACTAGAAGACAGCATGGGCAGAAGCTCCTCAGCCCTATCTGACAGCTGTGGTGTTTGCACGTGACCTCCAGAGCAGGCAACAAGTGGGAAAATAAGCAGATGGGATGCACAGAGATTTAAAAGCTTTTGCACAACAAAGAAAACAATCCCCAGAGTGAAGAGACAGCCCACAGCATGGGGGAAACACTTGAAAACTGAACATCTGGGAAGAGGCTGATGTGCAAAGTAGGTAAGAAACACAGACAACCCGGTGGCAAAACCCAAAATAATCAGGTGGCAAAGAGCTACTCAAAGGGAGAAATGCAGATTCCATCAGGGCAGGAGTGAAAGACTCAGCATCACTGGTCAGCAGAGAAAGGACAGTTACAACCTGAGGAGATGCCACCTTGTACCCACTGGAATATTTATGTCAAAAAGACAAAAGGGAGGTATGGGGTGGGGTGGGGAGGCACACGCATCTTCCCATCGGTGTGCTGCATTGTCGACAGTAGGGCTGTCAGTTAGCCATTATAGAAAACATTAGGAAGGGCACTCAAAAAATTAAAATGAGCTCAGTGACTAAGCACTGGCTGCTCTTGTAGAGGAGCTCTATTTGGTTCCCAGCACGCACGTGGCAGCCAGCAGACACCTGTGACTCTGGTTCTGGGAGACCTGAGGATTGGACTCCTTATCTCTGTGAGCACACACATGGCACACATATACATGCAGGCAAAACACTCATATAGGTAAAGCAAAAATAAATTTTAACTATTAAGACCAGAAGAACCATATGATCCAGCAGTCCCACTTCTGGGTACATGCACAGGAACGCATGCATGTTGGGCACGTGTCTGCCCCTCTATGTCCACCGCAGAGCTGATCACAGAACCTAAGAGAAGGGAGAGGTCTTAGTGACAGGAAGCCCACGGCTGGGAGAGGAGAGATAGGTCTACAGGACTGTGGTTTTGAAAAGAAGAGAATTCACCTCTGGGTGGAGACATGCCTGGTCTTTGTCCCCTCCCTTAAAGGTTGATCAGGTTAACCCAACCACTCCTAGGAAGGTAGGTTCACCTATGATGCTGTGCTTTTCCTTCTCACAATTCTTTTTTAAATTTTATTTATTATTTTATGTCTGCATGCATGTAAGTGCACCCATGTCGTGCAATGCCCAAAAGAGGGCATTGGATCCCCTGGACCTAGAGTCACAGACAGTTGTTAGCCACTACGTGGATGCTGGGAACAGAACCCAGGTCTTCTGCGAGAGCAGCCAGTGCTCTTAAATTTATTTATTTATTTTATTTATTTATTTTCTATGTTTATGAATGTACTGTCTGCATGTAGGTTTGTGCACCCGTGTCGTGCAATGCCACGGAGGTCAGAAGAGGGCGTCGGATTCCCCTGGAACTGGAGTTCTCCTGGAATTGGAGTTTCAGATGGTTCTCAGCTGCTATGTGGGTGCTGGGGATCGAACCCAGGTCCTCTGCAAGAGCAGTCGGTGCTCTTAACTGCTAGGCTATCTCTCCAGCCCCAACAGCCAGTGCTCTTAACCTCAGAGCCATCTCCATAACAGCCTCCCACCCCCTAGTTCTTGAGTACCTGTGCAGTCCCCAGAGCATCCCCAGAGCTGGTATGAGGCTGGCTGGGCCTGCTGCCTTCCTGAGACTTGACTCTCAGAGATGTGACTCTTCTCTCCTGTCCTTTCCTTTGGCTGGGGCCAGAGCCCACTTAGGCTGTAGCCCCCTAACTAACCCTGTGGGCTGCCTCGCCCTTAGGCTGTAACCCCTAACTAACCCTGTGGGCTGCCTTGCCCTTAGGCTGTAGCCCCCTAACTAACCCTGTGGGCTGCCTCGCCCTTTCTCTCATGCTCCCTCCATATCTTGTGGCTTCTGCCCAGGCGGCTGACCTGATGCCACCACAGCTTTCAGTCCTTTTACTCTCTGTTCTTTTCCTTCTTTTCAGGCAGCTGTGAGATTTATAGCTTCCCTGCCTTGTGGTTTCCTTTAAACTCTAATAAATTATACTCAAGCTTGCATTTGAATCTGTTCTCTCTCCCCAAACTTCTATTTGTGTTTATCCTTTTTATTAGTGAGGCTAAGAACCCTGATTCCTGATTTTGTCTTATGATGGCTCTACTGGGATTCCCCAAGATTTCTGGTAATATGTCTTTCTTGCTTTTTAATTCTTTAATTTGCAGAGAAAAGGAACCTGTTCCCGTGTCTCTGGATGGTATCAGTGTGACTGTGAGCTGCTCTCACAGGCTCCTGTGTCTCTGGATGGTATCAGTGTGACTGTGAGCTGCTCTCACAGGCTCCCGTGTCTCTGGACGGTATCAGTGTGACTGTGAGCTGCTCTCAGAGGCTCTCGTGTCTCTGGACGGTATCAGTGTGACTATGAGCTGCTCTCACAGGCTCCTGTGTTTGAGCACTTGGTCCTCAGGTGGTGCTGTTTTGAGAGGCTGCAGAATATTTAGGGGGTGAAGAAGCCTCACAGGAGGATGTGGGGCACTGGGGGTGGGACTCAAGGTCTTATAGCCCAGCCCATTTCTTGTCCACTGTCTGCTTCCTGTGACCAGCTGCCTTACACTTATGGTGTCAAGGCCCCCTCCAATTGTAAGCCCCAATACATCCTTTCCCCTTGTCACAACAAGAAAAGTCACACAGTAATGGATTACTATTCAGGCTTTTACCAGGAAGGAACATAGTTTCGTGTTACTGTAATGACAGATACTGGACAATTAACTTACAAAAAGAGAAAAGAGAACCTTTATTCAGCTCACAGTTCTGGCAATTCCATTGCAAGACCCAGAGGTCCCACTGCTTCCAGCCTCTGGTGAGGGCCTCGAATTGTGATAGAATTACAAAACAGAGGGGGATGGAGAGATGGCCAGCAGTTAAGAGCACAAACTGCTCTTGCAGAGGACCCGGGTTCTATTCCCAGCACTCACATGACACTAGGAACCATCTTTAACTCCAGTTCCATGGGAATCCGACACCCCCTTCTGACCTCTGCGGCATCCCACGACATGGGTGCACCAACCTACATGCAGACAGTACACCCATACTCATAAAAATAATATATAAAAAAAGAATTACAAAACAGAGCAGGCAGCTTCCACCACAAGTCAGGCAGGGCCTCATCTCCATTCTAGAATATATCCAAATAATCTAAGCCCCCATCCTCAGTAATACCACCTGGGGACCTGACCTTGACATGTAGGCTTTTGGGGACAGTGTTCATATTCAAACCATGGTGGAAGGAAGCCTGTCCTCTCCAGCCACAGGACGGAACCTGGAGGACAGTGTGCTAAGTGATGAAAGATACAGGCTCACACCAGCTGACCTCAGTCACAGAAACACTGAAAATGTTGGTTCAATTTCAAATTAATGATCTATTATTATACCCACAGATGACTACATCTCTCAACTCTCATCAGAGAAGCTTCTTTTTGCAGTTGATTAAAACAGAGACTACAACTGGTCCACTTGTAGAGAACATGAGACTGCAATGTGCTCACCCCTAAATGAGATGCCTCTATCACACCCTTTCCTCCCAAGGCTCAGGGGTCATTGCAGAAGAGGGAGCGGAAAGATGGTAAGAACTAGGGTGGATAACACCTGAGTGCTTTCCAGACAGCAGGGCTGCTGCACATATGAAGTCACAGTAATTGCTGATTTATTTATTTACTTACTTACTTACTTATTTCTTTATTTATTTATTGGTCTTTTTGAGACAGGGTCTTCCTATAGCCCCAGCTGGCCTGGAACTCACTCTGTAGACCAGGCTGGCCTTGAACTCACAGAGATCCGCCTGCTTCAGCCTCCCAAGAGCTAGGATTAAAGGCATGCACCACCACACCCGGCTTTGAATTCATAGTAATTGTAACAACATGCACAAGACCTGTGCAAGCTCAAGTCAAATAAAAACAAAGTATGGAGAGGGGAGGTAGGCATGAAGCCCCAGCCCCAGCTGAGGAATTATTGATGATCTATAGCTCCTGAGGGATAGAGAGCCAGTGTTCTTTAAAAGAGTGACACCTTCCACCAGAAAACTCCCAGAAACAATTAAGAGCTTCAGTAAAGTAGAAGGATACAAAATTAACCTAGAAAAATCAGTAGTCTTTCTTTACACCAACAACAAGCAACCGAAGAAGGAATTCAGGGAGACCTTCCCACTCACAATAGCCTCAAAAACAATAAAATACCTAGGAACAAACCTAACCAAAGACACCAAAGATCTCTACAACAAAAATTTTAAACCCCTGAAGGTGGAAATTGAGGAGGACATCAGAAGATGGAAAGACCTCCCGTGCTCATGGACTGGGAAAATTAATATAGTAAAAACGTCCATTCTACCCAAACTCTTGTATAGATTTAATGCAATCCCAATAAAAATCCCCAAGAGTTTCTTCACAGGCTTGGAAAAAAAAGTTGACCAAAAAAAAAGTCCTTAATTTCATTTGGAAAAACAAAAGACCCGGAATAGCCAAAACAACCCTGAGTAAAAGGAGGGGATACACAGCGGGGATCTGTATATCAGACTTCCAAACTATACTACAGGGCTATAGTCATAAAAACAGCTTGGTACTGGCACAAAAACAGACCTGTTGACCAATGGAACAAAACTGAAGGTCCAAACCTGAGCACATACAACTTCAGCCATCTCATATTTGACAAGGGGGCCAAGAAGACACATGGAGAAAAGACAGCATCTTCAGCAAGTGGTGTTGGCAAAACTGGATCACCACTTGTAGAAGAATGAAATTAAACCCCTACCTCTTGCCCTGTACAAAAGTCAACTCCAGATGGATTAAAGACCTCAAAATGAAACCCCAAACTCTGAAGGCCATAGAAGACAAAGTTGGCAGCTGACTACAAGACATAGGCATAGGAAAAGACTTCCTAAATCAGACAGCAGCTGCGCAAGAATTAAGGTGGACAATTGACAAATGGGACCTCATTAAACTCAAAAGCTTCTGTACCTCAAAAGAAACAATCAAGGAAGTAAAGAGAAATCCCACAGAGTGGGAGGAAACCTTCAGCGCAGAAACATCTGACAAAGCATTGATTTCCAGAATATATAAACTACTCAAAAAACAAAGAAGAAAGAAAACAAATGACCCACTCAATAGATGGAGCAAAGAGCTGAACAGAGACTTCACAAGGGAGGAATTAGAGATGGCTGAAAAACATCTTAAGAAGTGTTCGGAGCAAGCCAGCAAACAGCATTCCTCCATGGCCTGTGCTTCAGCTCCTGCCTCCAGGTTCCTGCCCTGAGTTCCTGCCTTGGGCTCCCTAAGTGATGAACTGTGACCCAGGAGATCTTTTTGACAGGAAGCTTTGAAATCAATTTCCAGACAATGACCTTTGGCTCTATGCCTGTCCAACACCTCTTAACTGCTTCATCTGTCACAAAGCCACCAAACTCTGTCTTCACCACCAAATGGCTTTGGTATTGGAAGAGTGAATCTAACAAATGGATTCCATATGGAGATGAGAACAATGGCCAGCCCAGTTCTGACATTGACTCATCATACCTGGAGTCTTTCTTCCAGCGCTGCCCCAGGGGAGTTGTATAATTTTGGGCAGTTTCACAGAGATACGAGCTAAGTTTCCAAGGGATGATTCAGACAAATATAATTTCTAAGACTCAAAGGGATGTCGTCCGAAAGCCAGTGTTCATTTCTTCAAAGGATATGGAGCAGCTAAGAAAAGGTCCAGACCATCAGGGAATGGTGACCAAGATGTACACTTTGTTCTCGAATTCTCTTTCCCAGAGTGCTGTTGGCTCTTTCCCATCGAGTGGATATGAGTTGCTAGAACTCCATAGCCAAGATGAAGAATATGTCAGAATAAGTGAGCAATTTAAAACTTCAATGAAGCAGTTCAAGATTGAAAAGATAAAGAGGATCTGGAATCAAAAGCTCTTGGAAGCTTTTGAAAGGAAGAAGATGATGATGGGGAATAAAAAAGAGACTCTCCTATTTCATGCAACATGCCACTCCTATGTGCATTATATCTGTGGGAATAATTTTGAGCTCACCTTACATGAGAGTTGTGAAACCAGATATGGAAAAGGAATTTACTTTGCAAAAGAAGCCATGTATTCTCACAAAAACTGCCCATACGATGCCAGAAATATTGTTATGTCTGTAGCCCGAGTCCTGGTTGGAAATTTCATTGAAGGAAATAAGATGTATAATAGGCCTCCGATGCAATATGATAGTTGTGTGGATACCAAGTTGAATCCCTCCATCTTTGTCATTTTTGAGAAAGATCAGATTTATCCTATATATGTGATTGAATATTCTGATGCAGACAAAGCCTGTGTAATCAGTTAGAAACAATGCACGTAGTATCATTGAGGATGGCACAACTATTCGGTTTATTTCTAGGAACTGATAACCCCAGATAACAGTTGTACTTTTACATTTCCTTATTGCATTACCTAACATCTTAAATCAGCTATTCTCAAATTTGGCTGCTCCCAAATTCGTATTCCAGGTTGTACCCCATCCTTACAAAGTTACTCGGCACCAGAGCCAGGTGGTAGGGGTGTTTTAAAGCTCTTCTTTCTCAGTGTTTTGAAAAGTTTGCATTGTCTTAGCCATCACTAGTCAGTCTGATTTCTAAATTGTAATTAATTTTGACAAGTTTCAAAATTAAATGTAAAATGCTATTGACAGACAGAAATACAGTATGCTATACCATACATTATCATGTGATGAAACTGATCTCAGGTATACCTTTGTGATTACTTAGAAACCAGACTCCGTGAGGTTCATGTCCTATCTCTGAAAAACCATGGTAAGAGCCATCAAGTATAGTTTAGAGAGAGCAACCAACTGTTGTTAATTGCCCATTTAGCCTCTTGACATTTATATTCTAATTAATATGCTCATAGAGAAGGCTTTTTGCAGGTTGGGCTTTCATGAAACCATCTGGATTTTAGTAGGACTAAGTTGCAGTACCCAAGTCATACAAGCATGACTGATTAAACCCAACTGCTATTGGATTCTCTTGCAGTGCTAGATGAGGTTCCCCAAGCTGTCTGGAGCAGGGTTATCCCTGTTTGAAGGTACATTGTGTATCTGTTGCTGCTGTTTCCTCTTATACTTCCGGCAGGCATGTTAATGATTAATTAGCATTACTGTTGATAGTCAGGTTTTAGATCAGCTCAAAAGGCTTTGCTCTTCCTTCACTTTAAAGGTCTCCACCAGTAACATTACGTAGAGGGTTTGTTGTTGTTGTTGTTTTTAAGTAGGATTCTTTTCTAGAATATTTGCTGCAAATGATTTTTCTCCTTCACTGACTTTTCCTCCTTCAAAGGAACCAAGTTTCCCCCAGTAAATGGTATCCCGGATCCCTGCTCCGTAAGCAGCAGAAGTCCTCCAGGCTCTCTGCCTGTCTCCTTATACACTGAGTCGTTCATTCCAAGTCTGATAAAAAAAAAAAAAAAGAAAAAAAAAGAAATGTTCAGCATCATTAATAATTAAGGAAATGCAAATCAAAACCACTCTAAGATATCTTCTCACTCCAATAAGACCAGCTAAGATCAAGAAAACAAATGATACCAAATGCTGGAGAGGTTGTAGGGAAAGGGGAGCACTCATCCACTGCTGGTGGAAATGTAAACTCATACAACCACTATGGAAAGCAGTATGGAGAACTCTGAAAAATCTCAAAATGAGCTTACCACCTGACTTAGCCATACCACTCCTGGGTATATACCCACAAGACTCATCCTACCTCAGACATACATGCACAGCCATGTTTATTACAGCTCTGTTTACAATAGCAAAGAACTAGAACTAATACCCCTCAACCAATGAGTGGACAGAGAAAATGTGGTTCATCTACACAATGGAGTTCTATGCAGTGGTAAAGAAAAATGGCATCAGGAACTTTGCAGGAAAATGGATGGAACTAGAAGATACTATGCTAAGTGAAGTAACACAGTCCCAGAAAAGCAAAAGAAATTTGGTATCTCTCATTTGTGGATGCTAGCACCTAGCACTGAGTTGTAAGGCAAACTGAATAACATCAGTGCTATATCCCCTTTCCCTGAAAGCAGCTATTCTTTTTTTTTTTTTTTTTTTTTTTTTTTCNTCCCTTGGAAAACTTGGAATGAACTTGCCACCTGACCCAGCCATACCACACCTGAGCATGTACCCACAAGACTCATCTTACCGCAGAGATACATGCACAGCCATGTTTATTGCAGCTCTCTTCACAATAGCAAGGAGCTGGAACCAAGCCAAGTGCCCCTCAACTGAAGAGTGGATAGAGAAAATGTGGTACATCTACACAATGGAGTTCTATGCAGCAGTAAAGGAAGATGACATCATGAGATTTGCAGGTAAATGGCTGGAGCTAGAAGACATCATGCTGAGTTAAGTAACATAGTCCCATAAAAACAAATGACGAATGGTATCCCTCATCTGTGGATGCTAACACCAATTACCTAATTGTATGGTAAACTGAGCAAATGTCAATGTGATCTGAAAACAACTGTGCTCTTATATTGTGAATCCCTTAAAATATAATAAATAAAAAAGAAACTAATAAATTAAAAAAAGTGTGACACCTGATAGGTTGATCGGGCTCCAGGGATGGACCCTGTGGGATAAAATATATCTTGTTTGAAATGGATTTATCATTAGACAAGCTACAAACTACAAAGATGGAGTCTGGCTTACTTAGAGGGAGGGGCAAAGGGCAAGGCGGAGTTGGCAGCCAGGTTCCTGCAGTGCTACTGAGAATGCACCATGTTGGGCTAGGGCATATAAACAGCTACACGGGGCTGGGGGTTTCTTGCCTCTTTGTCATCATGGGCGTAGGGCATGGAATTCATGCCAGGCGGCAATGTTGGGAAAAGAGAGTCCTGCTCGTCATGTAAGAGATGTTGTCTCCATTGACTTAGTAGGCAAGCCTTGTAAATTCTCTAATCTTCCCTGAAACTAAGATTGGAGAGTCTACTCACTGCATTGCCTAGTAACTGGGAACTGGATAGTGGCAGAAGTGGGGCAGGACACTATGTATGTGGGTAACCCCCGGGAGGAAAATGTCTGGGACAGAGACTCACTCCAAAGAACATTTGGGGGACACAAGTTAGACTTAATAGAGCTTAAAATATTAATAATAGAGGACGTGAAGTTGAGAGGAGAGTATGGTGGTGGTACTGGCTGGAGAGGGACTGTAAATATGATAAAATTATATAAAATTTTCAAAGAATCAATAAAAATATTTTTTAAAATAAAATAAAAAGTGGGACTGGGAGGCTTACATCTGCTACCCTTCCAGGAGCAGTCAGCAGGGCTCTTGCCCCACTGGCCACAGCAGTTGGTGTTATGAGATGTTTTTTTCCTATTCAGTGAGCATAACATTTTAACACATTGCTTCTTAGTGTCTCTCGTCACTAAAAAGACACAACAGATTTTTATTTATTTATCTGTTTATTTGTTCACTGTGGTGGTTTGAATGAGAAATGCCCCTGTAGGCTCCAGTGTTAGAATACTCGGTCAGTTGGTGGCTCTGGGGAGAGTCATGGACTCTTCAGGAGGTGCAGCCTTGCTGGAGGAAGCAGGTCACTGGGGGTTCTTAGCTCATCCCATTCCAGTTTGCTCTGTTTCCTGTTTGCAGTTGGAGATGTGAGTGATCGGCTTTCAGCCTTTGCCGCCAGACATTCTGCTTGCATTGATGGCTTTTGGCCACAGCGGGCTCATCCCTCTGCAATGAGAAGACAAAAATAAACTCTGTTCCATAAGTCACTGCTTTTGCCCATGTCCCTTTATCATGGCAATGGCTGTGGGGCTCAGGAGAGGCATCAGGTCCTTGGAACTGGAGTTATGGACAGTTGTTAACTGCCACATGGGTGTTGGGGACTGAACTCAGGTCCTCTGCAAGAGCAGCCAGTGCTCTTAACCAGTGAGCCATCTCTCCAGCCCCTGTTTGTTTTTTGAGACAGGGTCTAACTCTGTAGCCCAGGCTCTCACAGCAATCCACCTGCTGCAGCCTGCTTCCCATAAACCTAAACAACCATCAACCACCTCTTCTTGCAGACTACGCAGCCATGGTGTGGGTCTCCTCCCATCTCATCTTCGAGTTGGATAAAAATAGCTGCCAACATGTTGTGCCAATCTAGGGTCTTTTCCCTTTGGTTTTGCTTATTAAAGTATTTTAATGGCCCTGCTGTACTCCATTTATTATCAAAACATATTAATTTTGGTGTCTATGCATATGTATGTAAGGGTGCATATTGTACATGTATAGTGTGTGAATGTGTGGGTGTGTGGGGGGCACATGTGTGGAGTCAGAGAACGACCTTCAGGAGTCAGTTCTCTCCCTCTGCTTTTTATGTGCATCTGAGGAGTGAACTCTGGTCGTCAGGCTTGTGTGGCATATTTACCTACCTACAGCTCACCAGCCCCTAGGTTTACCATCATTTATCAAATGTTAGCAGTATTATTGACATTTATCAAACATTAGCTGTGTTTTTCCTTAGCAGGTGCTGTCTTTGGGGAACTTGTTTATGGGTAGAACAAAGCCCGACACACAGCACCCTTTTCTGGTGGTCAGAGGCGTTCCACCCTGAGGTCTGAAAGTCGGAGAGCTCTGCTTCTTCTCTGTCACCTCTGGTTTCCTCTGACGTGTGGTAAAATGCTCAGAGGAAACTTCACTTTTTCTTCCTGCCCAGCACCCATCGTGGTCTGCCGTTCATTCCCCCAACTCTTGGACTCAACAATCCCTAGTCCTAGGTTCTGTCCAGCCTCACCTTCATCTGTCAGCCTTGCACCAAGACCCTGCTGCTCACATTCATGAAACCATATCAGAGCCTTGATAAACTGTGGGACTCCCCACGTATGTGGTCATCAGGAGTGGAGAAGGACCCGGACACTGATGGGTGATGGTAGCCACACTTCAGACCCCTCTCTGCTTGAGTGAGATAACTCCAAGTCTCTGGAAGCCTCTGTCCTAGTTTAATTTCTGTTGCTGATCCAAAATATCCTGACAAAAAGCAACTGAGGGGAGGAAAGGGTTTATTTGGCTTACAATTCAAGTTGTAGCCCATCATTATGGGGAAGTCAAGGCAGAAACTTGAAGAGCAGAGAGAAAACAAATGCTTGCCTGTGTATGGCTCAGCCAGCTTTCTCTATTCTTAGTCCTGGGCCTTAAACCAGGGAATGGTGGTTTAACAAGTTCCAATGGGCAAGTTCTTCCCTCATCAATTAAGGCCAAGACATGGCTGCAAGCCAGACCTGATCTAGACAATTCCACCTTGAAACTCTCTTCCCAGGCTATTCCAAGTGGTGTCGAATTGACCATTAAAACTGACCATCACACCTGTGCAACTGGCCAGGCCCTGGGAAGAGTCCATGGCTATCACAGTGAGACCGCTCCACCCTGCCTCTGACCTGGATGGCCCTGAGCTGGGTTGACGCTGCGGCGCAGTGGTGGTGATCTAGGGAATTACAAAGCTACAACTCCAAAGCACATTCCCCTGACCTTGCACCACCACAGCCAGAAAAATTCTTGAAAAACCAGTAGGGCCACATTTCAAGGACTTGACAGCAAACGTTTTAGAACCGGGTCTGCAGAGCCTGTAATAATTCGTGGGCCGCCTCACCATGGAGGAGCACCAATCTAAGTTATTGCTGCTGATGCAGCCCCTTTCCACATTCCTGTCTTGTTTTTCTTTTTTCCCCTTCTCTGACATTCGATCCATGTCAGGACAGTCCTTTTTTCTGTCCCTCGAGCTCTTGATCTGGCAGCCTGAGACCTGAACACTCTTCAGATACAGACGTGACTTTGCAGGCTCAGCACTTTGTGCAGACACTTAGCTTAAACCATGGGATTTTAATCCTCAACTGGCTTAAATTGCCCCTGGATGTGAAGTGCAGTGCTGATCTCAATCAAGTGCTACAGGGAAACCTGAATGATGATTAAGCTTGTGGAGGTTCCCAGGAAGGGAAGGGAAGTTTCTATTCAAGGCTCTGCTGCTGGCAATGGTCCACACAGCCATGTTTTTTTTTATTATTTTTATTATTAATTTTAATTTTTATTTATTTCTGTATATGTATGAATGTACTGTCTGCATACAGGTTTGTGCACCCGTGTCGTGCAATGCCGCGGAGGTCAGAAGAGGGTCTCGGATTCCCCTGGAACTGGAGTTCTCCTGGAATTGGAGTTTTCAGACGGTTCTCAGCCACCATGTGGGTGCTGGGGATCGAACCCGGGTCCTCTGTAAGAGCAGTCAGTGCTCTTAACCGCTAGGCCATCTCTCCAGCCCACACAGCCATGTTTTATGGAAGAATGCAGAGCACTGTGAGATGAATACCCACGTGATATGTGTGTGTGTGCACATACGCATGCACATACATACACATGTGTGTTTACACCAAACATCAAAGTTGACCAAATCAGCCTTGACTGGTAGTTCCTGAAAACACATGAAACTGGCACAGCCCTTGTGTGTGGTTCTCCACCACCTACGACTGTCTGTCATACCCCTTCGCCTTGAATTTGAGGAGGTTCCTCCACGGAATGAGGGTTGATAACACCCCTCCAACAATGTCATGAGGAATGGCAATGTTCAGTGGGGTGTTGGGTGTCCCTTCCCCCAGATTTTATATGTTAGACCACGGTAGATGATGCCGGTGGAGTCGTAAAGTCAGTCTGTGGCATGCTTTTCCTCTGTGCAGAGGTCAGTCCTTGAAAGGGTGCTGTTGGTAGAGCTAAGGCCCTGCTCATACACTGAAGTGCTCACCCATGCAGCTGTGGATGTGAGCTGATTTGGACACAGGGTCTATGTGGGTGATACCGAATTAAGATGAAATCAGAGGCTGGGGTACAGGGAAGTGGGAGAGTGCTTACCTGAGCTCATAGAGGATGAGGGTAGGCCCTAGTCCAACAATTAGTGTCCTTGTAAGAATAGAGAGCTGGGACAGAGACAGGCACTGCGGCAGCGCCATGCACTGGTGAAGACTGAATGAGCTGCCCAGCACAGCTGGGGCAGGCCAGGAGGGTCCTGTGCTGGCTTTTGGAGAACACACACCCTTCTGCCCACCACAGCTGGGCAGGCCAGGGGGATCCTGTGCTGGCTTTTGGAGAACACACACCCTTCTGCCCACCACAGCTGGGCAGGCCAGGGGGATCCTGTGCTGGCTTTTGGAGAACACACACCCTTCTGCCCACCACAGCTGGTCAGGCCAGGGGGATCCTGTGCTGGCTTTTGGAGAACACACACTCTGCTGCCCACCACAGCTGGGCAGGCCAGGGGGATCCTGTGCTGGCTTTTGGAGAACACACACCCTGCTGCCACCTCAGCTGAGAACACTTTGCACAGCAAGACTACAGGTTCTTTTGTGGGAAGATCCAGTTTGAATTAGGGGCTAGTTCTCAGCTAGCACCCTCAGGGCACCATGTGGGAGTCATGGGATTCCTCTCACCCTGCTCCAAGAGGGAGCAAAGTGGCTCAGGCACGTGATGCTAGGCAGAGCAGCAACGTAGAGTGGCACACACAGGGGTCCGTGATTGGCTCTGGGAGTGATGTCATTTTGCTTATAAAAGTGAGTTGCAGCAGGCAATAAAGTGAATTGTCCATTACCATCATTACATAGAATTCCAGGCCACTATTTTTGTGCATGTACAGCTGAAGCAGGCCTGGATTTTGAGTGTCATGGCCAGTAGGTTGGACAGCAGTCCATCAGACCACCAGCCTGGTAAGCTGGTGTGGGACTGGACGGAGACCTAAAAGGTCACCTGCTGTGAAGTGAATTGTGAGTGTGTGTAGACTGAAGATAGGCAATCAGCCATCAGCCTGAAATTCCTGTCCAGAGACCAGCAGTCTTTGGGCAGGAGGGAAACCACGACCAAAACTGGAAGTGTTTCGCTTCCCAGGCTAAGGACCTGGGAAGTACCTCTCAGGTTGGGTTACAAAAGTAACCAACTGACCTCTGCGCCAAGGGGTCAGTTCCCTACAGTGACTGCAGGTGGGCACTGTGCTCCCCTTCCCTTAGCAGGACTGCACTGTACCTATCTGTAGTAAGAGAAGCTCCTACATTCTCTGATGTCAAGCTACCCAGGCTGTGGCACTGTGTTGCAGTAGTCCTTGGTACTAGTTCAATGAGATACCACAGCAACCAGTCTCAGAAATGTCCTATCACTCTGATATGACACACTCACCATGTGGGAGTACTTCCAGGAGTTTTGATACCACTCTGCTGTTCGGTTCCCAAGGTGATCAGGTGTGTTTTGTTTGCAGAGGAGCAGTGTGTGAAGGGCCCAAGTCTGGAGTCACACAGCTTGGCTCTTCCAGGTTCCTGACTCAGCAACAGGGTGACCCTGGGTAGGTCAGTTGCTCAACCAGCCCAAGCCTCAGTTTCCTCGTATGCCCATCTTAGATGTGTTGTGTGGGGTCAAAGAACTGAGCCTTGTAACAGTACAGGCTGTTGTCTTCCCTGTGGGTACAATGCAATCTGTCTCCAAGAGCTACCCCCAAAGGGACACTAGGTGCCCAGAAGAAGCTGGAGCATCTTCTAAGCTCTTAGTCACAGATACTCTCAAGATGGGGTGAAGCAGACCCAGACACTGCACTCACCTGAGAGAAAATAGCACTTACAATCCTGGGAAGCGGTACTTGACCCCTCCCGCACTACCTTGGGCAAATACAGTAGGATTTGTCCTTCTCGTGAAGGTTTCTTTATTTGATTATCATTACCCTTCACTGGAAGGGTGGCTCCCACAACAGTACATACAAGCCTGGGAAATACATTGCAAAAGCAATAAAAATGCTTCAAATGTGAGAGAAAGGAAGTTCTTGGAGGAAGGAGGCACAAAATGGAAGCCTGTGTAAGTATAAGTAGGTGCCCGTCTGCAGAGAACAGTCCATTACTTCATCAAGTCTTAATAAAGACAGGTTCTGCTCTTCTCAAGTGGCTTGCTCCCTAAAGAGCCGCTGAGGGCAGGGGAGCTTTTCTTTGTGCATCTGATAACCTAGCTGACATATTGGAGCTGAGCTTCTAATCTACTCCCAAAGCATGCTCTGTAGGAGGACCCCAACTGGTGTCCCAGGAGGCAGAGACACTTGCGTTCAGCTGCTGTGCAGGCTCTGCATCTGGCGGCTGACCCAACTTCAAGCCTCCCGGTTCTTCTTCTGGCCCATCTACTTTCTTAGCTCTGCCAATCCAGTGGAGCTGTGGTCTCAGGGACCGGGTATTCCAAGGCATGGCAATCATCCAATAGGAACACCAAGTCCTGAAAAAGACAAGCATGGGAGACTGTTCCAGTATCCCTGGTCTGTCTCCTGCTTTTCCAAACAGAGCTAGTATCTACTTTCCTCACTCTCTTAATTACGCATGGAATCTACTCACGATTTGATTGACCAGATGGACAGATGGTTGAGGAGTGGACTTGGAAGTGGGTGCTGCTGGGAAGCTGCTCTGCATCATCAGGGTTAGGAATGCCACACAGAACAACACCAGCTCCCACTTCCAGTGACTTCGGCCATGCACACACCACACACTGGAAGGCACCATGCTAATTTTAACCTCCCATCTCCTGAACAAACCAAGGGTGTTGGGAAATGAGGGGGGCTTGCTTGGGAGAGAACGTGCAGCATGCTAATCACTAATGATTCCAGAGCGAGGGGCTTGCTTGGGAGAGAACGTGCAGCATGCTAATCACTGACAATTCCAGAGCGAGGGGCTTGCTTGGGAGAGAACGTGCAGCATGCTAATCACTGACGATTCCAGAGCGAGGGGCTTGCTTGGGAGAGAACGTGCAGCATGTTCATCACTGACGATTCCAGAGCGAGGGGTTTGCTTGGGAGAGAACGTGCAGCATGCTAATCGCTAATGATTCCAGAGCGAGGGGCTTACTCCCTCAGACAGTGCCTCCACAAGCATTACACATACATGAGTGCACGAACCCCCCCCCCATCTCCCCACACAAACACACAGAAAAGGGGGAAACTGGAGAGATGGCACAGGTAAGGGTGCTTGCTGCCTAAGCATGGATCCCTGAGTTCAGATCCACAGCACCCATGTAAAAAGTTGGGTATGTCCACTCGTGTGTAACTGCCCACACGTGTGTGACACCAGCACTGTGGGGCAAAGACAGAAGGACTGCTGGGGACTGCTTCCTGCCAGCCTAGCTCAGGCGAGGGAACAAGGTGGAGCGTGAAAGAGCAGAACACTCGCTGTCTCTGGCCGAGACTCATGCATGCACGCATGCGCTTACATCACACATGCACATATGTACATACACAATAACTCTGTTAAAAGATGTTTGGAATTCTACTTGGAGTCTTACTAGGTATCCTAGGGTGGAGTCAGTACAGAGCTGGTACTCTGTATCGGTGGCATTCTTAGTGTCCTTCCAACAGCCTCATGAGATGGGCACTCAGTCCCCAGCTTCACAAGCAGTACAGGGGTGCTCCCATTGGGAAGGGAAGACAAGGACACATCTCAGCGCCATTTGGGAGTAGAGTCCTTGGGAACACAACGTTGGCTTTCCGTCCCGCCATTCCTCCTACGAGCCCATCTGATGACTCACATGGAGCCCTCCTCCAGAAGGTCCCTCTGGCTTCCCCTTTGGCTCCAGCAGTCAACCTCAGGTGACTAGGGACTGGCCCTGGGCTGAGCCATTCACACTGGCACACATCGCATGGACGTGCCATCATGGACGGTGAGGAGGGTCTCATCTTGAGTTTTGGTCCCTTGTCAAGGGAGACTATGTTTGTGGAAGGACTGTTTGGCCTGGAAATGCCTCCCCAACCCTCCACCCTGAGATTTCTAGAGCACAGTGGCTCACGCACCCGCCGGCAGAAGGAGTTCATGATGGTGTACAGCTTCCGCACTTTGTCCTTCAGGGCGTCCACCTCAGCCATTTTCCAGCACTGAGGTGAGCCCACAAAATCCCGGAGCTTGGCCAGGATGCAGTAATTCTGGGAGTGGGAATGAGAGAGGAGTGTGGGACAAGAAGCAGCCAGAGAGGCAGGAGCTGAGAGCCCAAGTGTTCCAGCGAAGCATGGACCCTTGCCTCACCCAGGCCCCCTCCAGCCAGCAGCAGAAGGGTCTACCCACCCCGCCCTGCCAGACAGCACCCTCTTACATGGATATCCAGGTAGAGCCGGGGCAGGTACCTCACACAGGAATCCTGCAGGAAGAAACAGGTTAATGGGATACTCCCAGTGCCACCCCCAGTCACAGATGGCTCCCTACTAGCCCTTCCTTAATGAGCAGCCCCAGAACCTGGGGTCTTCCCTGATGCATGTTGTACCTGCTTTTGCAGAATTTGACTTTAGAATACGACTTTTACCATGCTTACTATGAATCAGGATACTGTTTTACATAAGCATACACATGTGCATGGACACACAGGGAAAAATATGTAATAGTTTATAATATAGCATTACATTCCTATATACATGTATGTAAAAAGTTTTGAAGCAGCTATCTATATGACAGTTCAATAACTCCCTATAGTTTGATACATAATTACCAAATTATGTATTGCTATAATATTCATATCAAATATGAATATGAACAAATATGTTATTACATATTTGGTTACATATGAATTTTTCAATTTTTTTGGTCTTTTTGAGACAGAGTTTCCCTGTAGCCCCTGTAGACCAGGCTGGCCTTGAACTCACAGAGATACACCTGCCTGTTCCTCCTGAGTGTTGGGATTAAATGTGTGTGCCACCATGCCTGGCAAGATTTTCAAATTTTACTTTTCTGTGTATGAGTGTTTTGCTTGCATGTACGTAGGTGCACCTGTGCATGCTATGCCCGAAGAGGCCAGAATAAGGCCTTAGAACCTCTGGAACTGGGGCTATGGACAGTGGTTAGCTCCCATGCGGGTGCTGGAAACTGAACCCGGGCCTCTGCAAGAGCACCCAGTGCTCTTAACTGCTGAGCCTTCTCTCTAGTCCCCACATAAAGGTTATTAACTGTAGCACAGACATGGAGTAAAGGACTATGTGTATATATATATATATATATATATATACACATATATGTATATATGTATATCAGCACATGGAGTAAAGCACTATGTGTATATATATGTACACATACATATGTTTATATGTATATCAACACTATAAAAAGAGGTGTGTGGTATGTTCTGGTGCAAGATCAGAGGTCAGGATATCTCCACCCCTCCCTCCATGAATCCCCATGGGACCTGAAGCAGGGTGATCCTCCTCAGTGACTCAGCTCCTCACCTGTGGAGCAGGAGACTCAGACTGCTTTCTTTCCATTTCTTTCTGCTCTGTGGTTCTGAGCCTGCCCTCTCTTACCATCTAATATCAGATCCTTCTAACATAATTGCTATCTCTGTTTGACAACAAGGAATTATGTTGCAATTGTCAAAAGAAATGTTGCACAAAAGAACATGAACTTATCAAATGATGTCATTAGGAAGCAACTCGCAAAGCCATTGGCACTTTGTAACTCAAATTTTATTTTATTTTATTTAAAAATTTTAATTTAGGGGCTGGAGAGATGGCCTAGCGGTTAAGAGCGCCGGCCGCTCTTACAGAGGACCGGGGTTCGATCCCCAGCACCCACATGGCGGCTGAGAACCGTCTGAAACTCCAATTCCAGGAGAACTCCAGTTCCAGGGGAATCCGACGCCCTCTTCTGACCTCTGCGGCATTGCACGACACGGGTGCACAAACCTACATGCAGATAGTACACTCATACACATACAAAAATAAATAAAATTAAATAAAAAAATTTAATTTATTTTTTATGTGTATGAATGTACTGTCTGCATGTAGGTTTGTGCACCCATGTTATGCAATGCCGCGGAGGTCAGATGTGGGCGTCGGATTCCCCTGGAACTGGAGTTAAAGACTGTTTTCAGCCACCATGTGGGTGCTGGGGATTGAACTGGGGTCCTCTGCAAGAGCAGTTGGCGCTCTTAACCGCCAAGCCATTTCTCCAGCCCAGTAACCCAAATTTTAACACCCACCACCACCACCACCACCACCACCACCAGGACTATGTATTTGCATAGAAAGAGTGAACACAGCCTTCCAGGGTGTTATAACGGCAGTTACCTCTAGGTGGCAGGATTACGAGCACTACTTTTTTTTCTTAGTCCTCTGTACATTTTCCAACCCTTCTACAAAGGATATTACTTTTGTAACGGGACAACAATGCATGCAGTTTAACTTTTGAAAAGAACATACAGGGGCTGGAGAGATGGCCTAGCAGTTAAGAGCGCCGACCTCTCTTACAGAGGACCCGGGTTCGATCCCCAGCACCCACATGGCGGCTGAGAACCGTCTGTAACTCCAATTCCAGGAGAACTCCAGTTCCAGGGGAATCCAAGACCCTCTTCTGACTTCCGCGGTATTGCACGACACGGGTGCACAAACCTACATGCAGACAGTACATTTATACACATACAAAAATAAATAAAATTAAAAAAAGAAAAGAACATACAAATCATTAGGATATTGTGAACTCCAATATCGAAGAAATAGCTTAGTGAAAGTTTGACATTTTATCAAGGTTCTTAATGGAGACTAATGTGTTTTGCTTCTGTTTCAAAGAAGGGGGCAGAGGACCTGGACTCTCTCTGCTCTGCAGCACCCCTCAGGGGACACCCCTGAATTCCAGGGTCTTCTTGTGTCCTCTGCTCCTGTGGTTACTCTCAGGGGGACTCTATAGTCCCCCTACTTTATAAATGGGAAACCGGGACCAGAGGCTGAGGGGGCCTCGGTCCCTCCTTACACATGGGATGTGTTACCCTTTGGCATACACTCTTGGACACCAGGTAAAATGAGAGTCAAGGAAACTTAGTTCTTTGATTCTGCTGAACACTAGGAAATTTAGGTTTAATTTTTTTTTTTTTTTTTTTTGTTCCAAGGCAAGAGTCTGGGGGTGAAGAGATGGATCAGTGGCTGCTCTTGCAGAGGACTGGTGTTCAATTTCCAGCATCCACAAGGCAAATAACAAATGTCTGTAACTCCAGTTCCAGGGGATCTGACTACTTTTGGCATTGCATGACACGGGTGCACTTCCATGCAGCCAATGCACTCATACATATAAAATAAAAATAGTAAAACATTTTAAAAAAGAGTTTGAGAGCTAGGTGTGTATCTGCCCTGAGCCTCCAGATGCGGAGGTACTTACCTCGGGCTCTGAAGCCTGCAGGCTCTGAAATTCCCCTGTGATCTCCCTGCTCAGAGTCAGCATCCGGGAATAGCAGGTTGGGGGCGCAGACTGCACCAAGGGGAGCCAGAGCAGTAGCAGCACCAGGGGCAGCGTGCGGGGCATCATGGTGCTGCTGGCTGCCCACTGCTGAGCCAGCTGCCCCTTTAAACAGTTGCCGGGGGATATTCAGGGCCCAGGGCCCCGCCTCTTTCCTGTGAGGCCCTGGCAGGGGCGGCATCCAGGGAGGGTGGGATCAAGGATTCAACACACCCACTGGGACTGGGACACTGGGTCCTTTCAGCAGGATGCTGTGATGAGGGGTGGGGATACAGGGGCAGCACCTGGACAGGAAGCGGGCACTCACTTTCCACCAACGTTCCTCCAACAGTAGAAAAAGCAGATGAGAGGGTCAGAGAGGGAGGGTGAGCGATGAAGGGGAGGTTGGCCAGAGGCCAGAAAGGGGCAGTGTTGTCCAGGTCAGAGTGGCAACTGTTTTGCAAGTCTGGCTGGTCTATGGGAGCTGAACTCAAGATGAGGAGAGGGAAAAGAGCTACAGAGGACCCCACTCCTTGCTGGGCAGGACATGAGGGTTGGGGTATGCAGTCTGGGTATCATCACCCCTGGACCAGACACTAACTAGGCAGGAGACTCTTGGGTACAGCTCTGGGCTGACCATCGCTGAGGCCCCCTCTGCCCCCCCTTCCCAGAGGACAGAGCAGGAAGAGCCTGCTCCTGCATCTCTTTAGGGCCAAAGCAGCCTCAGCTAAAGGACAGAACTTGGCACTTAGATGCTGACGTTCAGAGCACCCCCATTTTCTGGGCACAACCTTAAATCTCTTTCACTGTCCTACTGTGTGCAATGGGGTGACAAGTGTCCTCAGATCAGGCCACACTGAAGAATAGTCAGGAATGCACAAGCCAGGCAGAGCTTCACAGCAGACACATTGCAAGTCTCAGCCTGAGCTGATGTCACCATCAGCTGAATCCTGCGCTTTCAATAGAAAGCAGTGAGGGCGATGCTGTCAGAGTTCCTAAGTGTTGCTTAGACACCAGAACAGCTGCTGCATAAAGCACCAGGCCCCACAGCAGGGCAGCTCAGTACTCTGGTCATTCCATTTTCTAGCCAAGAAGACAGGTTCTCCCGGGAGATGGCTAGGTAGTGGCATTAGGTCTCTGGGACCTTGTGTGGACATGGGCTCCTAATCTTTGTGCTCCTTAGGGAGAGCAGAGGAAGAGCCTGGATGAGATGCACATGTGAGAACCTGAGTGAGGAGGGAAACAGACCTTGGTGTCTGGGATGCTGGTAGAACTGAGGTAGCCTCAGGGATAAATACCTGACTGTGTCTGTGGGCTCTTCCTGACCCTGGCATCCATTGTCTGTCTGTAAACAGGCGGCATCACCCTGGGCAAAGTCTACTGTCCCAGCCAGTCTCCACATTTTGTTTATCTAGTTTTTGGTATTCAGAGCCCTGGGTAGGGATTGTAAACCACCCCTTCCTGTTTTGTAGGTAGCAGTATGTTCCTTAGAAACCTTCAGAGGGCTGACCCCAGAACTGTGGCTAGCAGAATGCTGTGTGTTGGGGGTGGATCTCCAAACAGTCACTTTCCCCTGGCTTAACTCTCCCAGCAAATCCATCATCTGGCCAGGGACTCCAGGTCTCCTTGAAGTGCTTCAGGGCATCTGGATGTGTTCAGTGCCAGGCTCAAATCCAGGACAGGGGAGAAAAACAAGTCTAGGCTCCAAACAAGTCTTCACAGCATTTACGTGCAGTGACATCACAAGCACAGTCCTCTGTTGTCTGAAGCTGAGATAAATAGGTAATTGGGAGGCCAGCTGGATTCCTCCAGGATGCCGTGTGGGGTGTAGACAGGCTTTCTTGGGGAGGCCAGTCTGATTCCCCCAGGACGCCATGTGGGCTGTAGACAGGCTTTCTTGGGGAGGCCAGTCTGATTCCTCCAGGATGCCATGTGGGCTGTAGACAGGCTTTCTTGGGGAGGCCAGTCCGATTCCTCCAGGATGCCACGTGGGGTGTAGACAGACTTTCTTGGGGAGGCCAGCCAGATTCCTCCAGGATGCCATGTGGGCTGTAGACAGGCTTTCTTGGGTAATTCAGGTGAGCTCAGGGCCACAAGGCAGTTTCTAGGTCTGAGGCTCAGAGTTTGTGCCACCAGATTATGGATCGAGTGGGAGATTGGACTCCTGGTGGCCTCTGGTCCTGGATAAGACCTTGTTTATATGGGACTCTGAGGGTCACCATCCAGTGGTAGATGAGGATTCAGGGTGCAGGCCTGTTGAAACCCAGCACTGGATTTGCAGTGATGTGGTGCCCACCAGGACAAGTGCCTTGGACCAGCTCCTGGGAAGACAGACTGGAGGAAGGGCAGCCGCAGGAGGGCAGCTGGGTAGAGCCCATAGCTGCCTGGTGTATCCCAGGCTACCACCTTTTCTGTGGTCACTGTGGGCTCTCTGTGTCTTGAGCATGTCCTGGAGACAGAGGCCATCTTGTACATTTATGTGCATGCATGTCTACATGTGATGTATGTGTGCATGTGTGTTTTCTTTGTGTGTGCATACAAGTGTGGAGGCCAGAGGCTGACATCAGGGGTCTCCCTCAGTCACACTCCACCTTAATTTTTGAGGCAGGGTCTCTATGACTCGCTGGCTGCTGAACTCCAGGGATTTCCTGTCTCTGCCCTGCCTGTGCTGGAGTTACAGAAACCACAGGTTGTGGGTGATAGAAACCCAAATTCAGGTCCTCCTGGGTGCACAGCAGGCACTGTACTGTCTGAGCCCTGGAGGACTGTCTTCTTTTTGTCTCCATGTTCAGCCAGCGTCTATCCAGGTGGCCCAGGTGCTCAGTGCTGTAGGACCACCCGTGATACTCAGAGATCAGGACACAATTGTGTTAGGAAACCTGCTTAGTACCACCTTAGAACCACCTCCCTTTGGCCTCCCCTGGGAGGTCCAGAACACAGCTGGAAGCCACACACCTGCATGTGTGCATCCTGCATAGAAGTCTCACTGGACACCAGAGCCTGGGGATGTCTCTCAGTGGACACCAGAGCCCAGAGATGTCTCTCAATGGACAGCAGAGTCCGGGGATGTCTCTCAGTGGACACCAGAGCCCGGGGATGTCTCTCAGTGGACACCAGAGCCCGCAGATGTCTCTCAGTGGACAGCAGAGCCCGGGGATGTCTCTCAGTCGATACCAGAGCCTGGGGATGTCTCTCAGTGGACATCAGAGCCTGGGGATGTCGCTCACTGGACACCAGAGCCCGGGGATGTCTCTCAGTGGACAGCAGAACCCAGGGATGTCTCTCAGCAGACACCAGAGCCTGGAGATTTCTCTCAGTGGGCACCAGAGCCTGGGGATGTCTCTCAGTGGGCACCAGAGCCTGGGGATGTCTCTCACTGGACAACAGAGCCTGGGCATGTCTCTCAGTGGACAGCAGAGCCCGAGGATGTCTCTCAGTGGACAGCAGAGCCTGGAGATGTCTCTCAGTGGACAACAGAGCCTGGGGATGTCTCTCAGTGGACAGCAGAGCCTGGGCATGTCTCTCAGTGGACAGCAGAGCCTGGGGATGTCTCTCAGTGGACACCAGAGTCCGGGGATGTCTCTCAGTGGACACCAGAGCCCGGGGTTGTCTCTCACTGGACACCAGAGCCTGGGGATGTCCCTCAGTGGACAGCAGAGCCTGGGGATGTCTCTCAGTGGACAACAGAGCCTGGGGATGTCTCTCAGCGGACACCAGAGCCCAGGGATGTCTCTCAGTGGACACCAGAGCCTGGGGATGTCTCCCAGTGGACACCAGAGCCTGGGGATGTCTCTCAGTGGACAACAGAGCCTGGGATATCTCTCAGCGGACACCAGAGCCTGGGGATGTCTCTCAGCGGACACCAGAGCCTGGGGATGTCTCTCAGTGGACACAAGAGCCTGGAGATGTCTCTCAGTGGACAGCAGAGCCCGGAGATGTCTCTCAGTGGACACCAGAGCCTGGGGATGTCTCTCAGTGGACACCAGAGCCTGGGGATGTCTCTCAGTGGACAGCAGAGCCTGGGGGTGTCTCTCAGCGGACACCAGAGCCTGGGGATGTCTCTCAGTGGACAGCAGAGCCTGGAGATGTCTCTCAGTGGACACCAGAGCCCGGAGATGTCTCTCAGCGGACAGCAGAGCCTGGGGATGTCTCTCAGCAGACACCAGAGCCTGGGGATGTCTCTCAGTGGACAGCAGAGCCTGGGGATGTCTCTCAGTGGACACCAGAGCCTGGGGATGTCTCTCAGTGGACACCAGAGCTGGGGATGTCTCTCAGTGGACAGCAGAGCCTGGGGATGTCTCTCAGCGGACACCAGAGCCTGGGGATGTCTCTCAGTGGACAGCAGAGCCCGGGGATGCCTCTCAGTGGACAGCAGAGCCCGGGGATGTCTCTCAGCAGACACCGGAGCCCGGGGATGTCTCTCAGCGGACACCAGAGCCCGGGGATATCTCTCTTCGGACACCACCCTTCTTCTTCCTGTATTTGCCAGACACACTGCTGTGGGCCAAGACTGGGATGAACCAGTGAGACATTAGTGTCCTCACAGAGGGCCATTAACACAGTGGGTGAGGGATGTGACCACAGAAATGCTGAGCTTCAGAGCTTCCAGCCCTGACCCATGGTATCTGTGTCTGGATGACCCTGCAACCGCTACATCCCATGTTGGATTTGAGGTATGTGGGTGGTAGGGAGAGGTGTGTGCATGTGTGTGTCTGTGTGTGTGTGTGTCTGTGTGTGTGTGTGTCTGTGTGTGTGTGTCTGTGTGTCTATGTGTGTGTCTCTGTATGTGTATGTATGTCTCTGTATCTTTCTCTCTGTGTATATATGTGTGTCTGTGTCTGTATGTGTGTCTCCATGTGTGTACATATCTATGTTTGTGTATATCCATGTGTGTATACCTGTGTCTGTGTCTGCATGTGTGTCTGACTCTGTGTCTGTGGGTGTGTGTGTATCTGTATATATGTGTCTGTATGTCTGTGTCTTTGTGTGTATCTGCATGTGCATGAGTGTCTGTGACTCTGTGTATGTCTGTGTGTCTTTCTGTGTGTGTCTATGTCCATGTCTGTGTGTATGTGCATGTGTGTCTATGACTTTGTATGTATGTGTGTATCTGTGTGTGTGTCTGTGTCTGTGTGTGTCTATGTCTTTGTATATGGGTATGCATGCTTGTCTGTGTGCACCTGTGTGTATGTGTGTCTGTGTGTGTCTATGTCTTTGTATGTGTGTGTGCATGCTTGTCTGTGTGTATCTGTGTCTGTGTCTGTGTGTCCATGTGTGTCTCTCTGTATCTGTATCTGTCTATTGCTGTGCATGTCTGTGTGTCCATATGTGTCTCTCTGTGTCTGTAGCTATTGCTGTGCATGTCTGTGTGTCCGTGTGTGTCTCTCTGTGTCTGTAGCTGTCTATTGCTGTGCATGTCTGTGTGTCTGTGTGTGTCTCTCTGTGTCTGTAGCTATTGCTGTGCATGTCTGTGTGTCCGTGTGTGTCTCTTTGTGTCTGTAGCTATTGCTGTGCATGTCTGTGTGTCCATGTGTGTCTCTCTGTGTCTGCAGCTGTCTATTGCTGTGCATGTCTGGATGTGCTGCTTTGACTATGAAATGTCCCCCAGAGGCTCACATGTGTGAACATCTGGTCTCCATCAGTGGTGCTGTTTTGGGCGGTCATGGTCACTTTAGGATGTGAGCTAGGCAGAGGAGGTGGGTCATGGGGTGGGCATCTGAAAGTCACGGTCCAGCTCTGCTTCCCGTCTCCACTCTTCTTCCTGGTCTGGCTGCCTTGCATGAGGTGCTCAGCCATGCCTCTGCTCTCAATTCCTTCTGCCTGGCCTTCCCTGCTGTGGTGGACCAGAATCACCATGCAATCATGAGCTAAAATTAGTCTTTCTGAAGTTGTTTCTGTCAGGTGTTTGGCCAGTGATGAGAAAACTTACTAGTGTCGGGGAGGCCATGAGGTCAATGCAATGTCCACTGTGCACAGAACGAAAACCCTCCTGAGAGGCACATTGCCACTGTTTAACTTCTGATGTGCTTTGAAGGCCCCTCTAAGCACTGCGTTGAACTATAATGGCCAGCATATATATGAGGAGATATGTTAAGTCTGATGTCTGGAGTGGGCTAGTCACCTTGAGTGGGCTCATTAAAGCCCCTTGTCTCCTGCCTTCGCATCTTCTACATGCTCACAGGCACTTCTGCTTCTCGGCGGAAGGCCTCATGGTGCTGTGGCCTGTTCATTCTCTTTCCAGTCTCTCCAACATGGGCCAAACAAGCTTCTGTTGTTTATAAATTACTTAGTCTCTGGTATTTTGTTACAGCTGCAGAAAATGGGTGATGACAATGTGTGTTCTGTCTGTAACTTGGGATTTTCAGGGCTTGTGTCCTTTTCAAAGTTTCTGGAGGAAGAAGTATTTATCTTTCCCCTTGTCTATTAAGAAGGGCATGCTCTAATAAGTGATACTGGTCCTAGGGAAATACTCTCTCCTCAGTCCCAAGGAGATATGGTGTAGGAAGATCCAGTTTGAATTGGGGGCTAGTTCTCAGCTAGCACCCCTCAGGGCACCATGTGGATGGGAGTCAGGGGATTTCTCTGACCCCACACCAAGAAGAAGCAGACAATGTGGCCCAGGTGCATGATGTTGGGTGGGACAGCAGTGTGCAGTAGCACAGAATTGGGGGCCTGTGATTGGCTCTGGGAGCTGACGTCATTTGGCTTATGAAAGCAGGCTCTGGCAGACAATAAATTGGAATTCTCCATTACCACCATTACAGAATTCCTGGCTGTCATTTTTTGCACACATACAGGCCAAAGCAGGCCTGCATTTTGTTTGGGTGGTCAGTGGGTTGGAAAGGGGTTCTTGGACCAGCAACTTGGATAGCTAGTGTGCTGAAGTGAATTGTGAGTGGACATAGGCTGAAGATAGGCCATCAGCCATCAGCCTGAAATTCCTGTCCAGGGACCAGCAGTCTCTGGGCAGGTGGGAAATCATGGCTAAGAGTGGGAAATGTTCCATTGTCCCAGGCTAAGGGCCTGAGGTGGAAGTACCTCTCAGGTCAGGTTATGAAAGTAGCCAGCTGACCTCTGCATTGAGAGGCCAGTTCCCTACAGTGGCCACAGGTGGGTAGTGTGTTCCTCTTCCCTTATCAGGGCCACGTTGTACCTGCTCATGGCAAAGAAAGCTTCCTACAGTCTGGCGCCCAAAGTGGTGCATGGAACCCAGTTTGGTGAGCTAGAATCTCTGCAAGATGGGAAATAATACTTTTAAGGAAGCTATGTTTCAGGAGGAATTGTTTTGTAATGTATGGCGTGTATTTGTTGACTGAGGTTTGACTGTATTTGTGCTGTGGTTTGCTGTAGCTGTTGTGTTTCAAGTTCTGGCCTGGAGACAGTTTAGCATCTCTGAATTATTGAAGGCACAGACTAAGGATGGAGGCAGAGGATATTCTTGTGCTGACTCTGCTGGTGCGCCTGTGGATGGCGCTGATGGGGACTTGGCCTGTGCGCTGGAGACCCCTTCTCTGATAGGCTTTGAGGGGCCTGCACTCTCTTGTGGGTTTTCACCCACTCAGCAGGGCACCTTTATGGAGCCCCGGGTGCTGTTTTGGCTTCCTCTGACTGGGGGCATCTGTCTGTCCCCCAGCCTTTCCAGGTTGTGGGTATTCAGAGAAATTGTGAGAGAAGAGCTTTTCTCTCCCATACACTTGCCTTCTAGAGGCTTTTTCAGTGGGCTTGGAACCTACCCTGCAGCCTGAATTTCAGCCCCGAGGGGAAGCCCAGGCTTCCACCTTCAAGTGGCAAAGGTCATGAGGACAGAGACAGAGGCAGGGAGGGTGGGCATGCCTGTGGAGCAAGCTCAAGGCTTTTGCTGCAAGCCTTCTATTGAGGTGCACATTTTCACAGGCCAGTCAGTTCTAGACCAGCAAGGGTTGTGGAGGCAACTCCCTACCCAGGAATTAGCCTACCAATATTGGATTGTATGGAAGTTTGTGAAAAGTCAGCTATAGTTTAAGTATATTTAAAAAATTCTCCTTTAAACCTTTTTTTTTCCTGTAAATAATGTCTTTGCAATGCTTAATTCAGCTCAGGTTTTCTTTTTGTATGGTAAGCTTCCCCTAGGACCTCAGTCTAGAGGCTAGTCTTCTGTGATACAAATTGGGCAGTCTGTGTTTCTGAGCTATGGGTTCCATAAGAGCATCTGAGGGTGAACTGGGCATGCTAGTCCCTGCTGTCTCTGCCCCTTCATCCATGGCCAGTGACAGAAGGGGCCAGGGCAGAAGACAGCACACTGGGTCAGAAACAGTACCATAGGCCACCTCTGGGTCTCCCCACTTGGCATGCACTTGAAATCAGGAGACAGTGACTGAAGCAGTAGGGTGGTTGGGGGACCGGGAAAGTCGCCAGCAGGACACAACCTGCAGGGCCCCTGAGATGACAGCTGCCTCTGCGAGAGGCAGAACTTCTGTTTACAGGATGCTTTCTGGAACTTGTGACTGTCTTTCTTGGCAAAGCCAGTGGAAAGAAAACTCACCCTGTCCCAAGTGAAGGAAGGCAGACAGACACAGAGGCCAGGCTCTGCTGTGGGCAGGGATTATGAAAAGAGCCTGTGTTTTGGGCCTCTGAACATGGATTTAGGTTTCAGTGGATGTGGCCACAGGAGCACTGCCCTGAAGGTTCCACAGGGGCTCTTTCTGCAAAGGGTACTCAACAGAAGCCTCCCAAGAAGAGGACTAGCTTATGTCTGTGGAAGACCATGGGGTGGTGCAGACTTCAGCTCTGACCTCACTCCAGTCACCACGAGTCTGTGAACCTTGCCATCAATAAATAGGCTTTGTCAGATGTGGGGGTGTCTATCGAGAATGAGCCCAATTTGAAGGTGAAGCCAACTGAAAGCCATGGCAGCAGCTGTATTGTCTTGGTTTCCCTCCCTCACCCTCCTCCTTCCCAGTCTTCCTTCCCTTCTTCCCTCCCTCCACCCTTCTTCCATCCCTTTCTCCCTCTTCTCTTTTTCTATCCCTCCCTCACTCTTCTCTTCTTCCATGTCTCTTTCCCACCCTGTGTTACTCTTCCCTTCTTCCCCTCTTCTCCCCTCCTTTCTGATTTCTCCTTCCTGTTAGATTTTAGAGCACAGAGTACTGGAACAAGGGAGAAGGAACAAGACCAAGTTTGACCCCAGCAGCATTTGTTAGCATGGTGAGGGGCAGCAAACTTCTGGTGGGATGGAGGCTGCACCCATCCCACTCAACAGAGTGAAGGGAGGCCTGGGATTTTATAGGGTCTTTGGGAAGGCAACTGCGAAGGAAAATTTGGAAGCAGTTGCAGGGGATGATCTGGAGACAGCTATAGGAGGTAGTTTGTTCCCACCAGGGGGAAGTCTGCTCCCAATATATAAACAGATCCTCTTAGGGTAGAGGTTGGGGGACCAGACACTCTGTGGTCTGGGGTCCCATGTTGTGCCAATTTCCTTTGCTTCCTCCTCCTCCTCCTCCTCCTCCTCCTCCTCCTCTTCTTCTTCTTCTTCTTCTTCTTCTTCTTCTTCTTCCTCTCTTCTTCTTCCTTCTCCTTCTCCTCCTCCTCCTCCTATTCTTCTTCTTCTTCTTCTTCTTCTTCTTCTTCTTCTTCTTCTTCTTCCTCTCTTCTTCTTCTTCTTCTTCTTCTTCTTCTTTCTCTCTTCTTCTTCCTCCTCCTTCTCCTCCTCCTCCTCCCATTCTTTTTCTTCCTCTTCTTCTTCTTCTTCTTCTTCTTCTTCTTCTTCTTCTTCTTCTTCTTCTTCTTCTGTTTGTTTACTTCTAGTTATAAGTCCCATTCTTTGCCACATCTTGGACCTCTTCTTGCTTCCTAACTGTGAGGTTGGAAATCTATGGATGGGTAAATCTGTATGGACCAATCAGAGTCTTTCCCTGGATTAAGAAATCAGCACTGAAAGAGGGCTGACCTCTTGTTCCACCTGTGTGGATGAGAGTCCTCTGTGGTGGCCAGCCATGAGTTTCCTGCCCTGAAGCTCACCTGCCTGGAGGAGTGGGGAGGCTGGGAGAAGAACAAGCAGATTAGGGAAACAGATGAAGAGAATTTGGATGGAGCTCCAGTCACAAAGCCTAAGTCCTGCAACACCCCCCTCAGACCCTTCCCCCTGCCTTAGGTCCTTCCTGATGGCAGAGTGAGTACAGACTCCCCTCAGTGAGCTGCTTTCAGAGTTGTTTCTTTCTATGCTTTACAAATCAAAGAGTTGTGCAGCACAGTGTCTCAGAGCTGGGAGCTCCTGAAGGTCACTGTCTCTGAGGACTCCCTTTCTGTTGCTAGTGCTGGTCAGGTGATAGATTTGGTCTCCTCTGTCCTGGATCTAGGTTGGGATGGAGCATCCTTGGCCACTGGGAGGTTATCTTACACAACAAGAGACTGGAGGAGGTGATGGGTTTTCCTGCCAGGCAGAAGCTTCCAGAGCCTGTGTATGCCCTGCCATACGCACTGTCATGTCTTCTTCCCTGCTTAGCACACCCAGGTGCAGATTACTGGTTGTTCTATCTCCTCATGCTCAAGTAGAGACTGCCCAGGACAGCACCCCAGACAACCTGTAACCTCTAGAGCCTTAGTGTTACAGTGTCTTTGAAGGTCCTGACTGAGGAGGGCAGAGTTTCACAATGGTCCCCTGTAGGGATGGGAGTTTGCTTGGCTCGAGGTAGGAAGCTGCAAAACTCTGCCCCAGGGCCTCTTCGTGAGGTTGGGGTAAGCAGTCTTACCTGCCTCGCTTATTTTTGCAAATTCCAGACCCTGTTGGGCATCTTCCTTTGATGAATTGAGCAAAGTGTCACATTTCCAGTTTGCTGTATATGCAGACAGGAACTCTATTACCCGGTAAAGCCAAGATGCCCACTGTATGCACACTTAGGTTCTGTTGTCTCCAGGGGGAGCCTAGTTGGGCCGCACTATTCTGGAGTATTACCCAACAGATAAATGTTAACAGTTTGTGACAAGTGAGCCTTTTTATAAAAGTAAAAATGGGGGGATGTAGCTATTCTTTTGGCAGAAACACTTAAAAGCAGTTACCTGACAGCCTTGACCCCTGCTGTCTCTCACAGACCTGTGAAAGTCTGGACTGTCCTTTGATCTCTCAGGAAAGAACTTTGATCTGGACTTTAGCCTGAGGTTCCCTTGTCCCAATTACCTGCCCCAGGCCCCAACTGTGTGTATGTGTCCTGGCCCATGCCTGGGTTAGTATATAAGTCTTGAGTTCCAACATTAAAGTGGAGTCTATTCCTTCTGGCTTTCTCTGAGTCCATGTCTGTATATCTTTCTACTCATCTTTCTATTTTGCCAGGTAAAATCCCTTGCAGTCCCTTCCCCTCTCCTTGCCAGAGCTAAGCTGGGGAGAGAAGAACAACAAACAGCAATGTGGATGTGGGCCATGCATGTATAAAGGACCATTCAGATGACGATAAACTCTGACAGCCCCCAGTGACCCATGCAGAGCCCTTGTCCTTAAGTTTGGGAGCAGCCTGTGAAATGGATGAGATAAGCCTTGTGCAGTTGGGTTACTTATCTAAGTTGTATGACTTCATTAGTCAAAGGGGTTTTTTCCTTTGCAACCCTGTGGGCCCTTGCAAAGAAGGAGAGCTTTGTGGCTGGCATCAGACCAAGGAACTGGAGAGATTCCAGGTATGAGAAGAATTCAGTCTTGTTTCTGGCTTGAAGGTGGAAGGTGACTGAAGAGAAGGGATACTGGCAGCCGCAGAATTAAAAAGTAACACCTTCTGGCAGCTGGAGGTGACCTTCAGACTCAGTGATAAAGTTAAGAGCTGTGGACTGTCTCGATGACCCGGATGCAGGTTCTGTTCCAGGGTGCACAGATCTGAGCCAGGGTCAGCACTGCCTTGATTCTGACCTTGTGAGTCAGGCCAAGGACTTGGTCGATGCCACCCAGATATCTGGCCTCTACAAAGTTGTGGCTTAGGCCTCCTTGTGTTTCTAATTTGTCACACAGCAACAGAAAATTGATATTGTTACCAGTCCATGATTATTTGCAATATTATGACCCTCCCAGCCAGTGGTGTTGGGTTCTGAGCTGTCTCACTGGGGTCTCTGTCATATTGGGAATTTCCATATGCAGGAGCCTCGCAGGTCACCTCTACTTCCTGAAGGTTCCCATGGAGCCAGGAGGGATGCTCTAAGAAGTCAAACTGACCCCAGGCAATACTCGGATATGGGTGGAGCTCTGTTATTAGGCCACCACCTCCACCAGGAATGGTTTGAGGATCTGGAAGTCATTAATAGCTAACATGAGTTAGCTATGATTAATGACTCCAGTGTGAACTAGAGTCTGGAGCTTTGCTAGGGGGGTCAAAGCTGGGGCTGGGGAGATGGCTCAGTGGTTAAGAGTACTAACTTCTCTTGCAGAGAACCCAGGTTAGATTCCCCGCACCCACATCGAGGCTAAGTATAATATATATGTGCATGTAAGTGTATGTAAGTGCACCTGTGAGGTGCAATACCCATGGAAGTCAGAAGAGGGCATCGGATTCCCTAGAACTGGAGTTATGGATGGTTTCTACCTGCCATGTGGGTACTGGGAAGTAAACCCAGGTCTCCTACAAGAGCAGCCAGTGCTCATAACTGCTCAGCAACCTCTTCGGTCATGCACATATGGGTTTTAAATATGTATTATGTATCTGTCTCTAATTTCTATCATCTGGCTATCACCTGTCTTTTGCTTATCAATCATCTATCACTATCATCTATTTATCCATAATCTATTTTATCACCTGTCACCTATCTATCTATCTATCTATCTATCTATCTATCTATCTATCTATCATCTATCTACCTACCTATCCTTTTGTTATATATACCTAGCTACTTTATTCATCTATTGAATGAGGTTGATTTTCAGCGATTGGCTCCTACATTTTCAGAAACTTGGCACATCTGAAGTCTGAGGGCAGATGTGCAGACTGGAGGTCCAGGGAGGAGCTGGCATAGCAGTGTGAGCCCCAGAACCCTGAAGGCAGGCTCTATTAGTAGCCCCAGTCTCTGTGCCTTCAAATGACTGGGTGAGGGCCCCCCCTCACTTAATGGAAAGCAATATGCTTTACTCAAAGTTATGAAATTAGTACATGAACCTGGTCACTGCACTGTGTGACTTTCCTGTCCTTGGAGAGCGAGGATCTTAATTCACTGTGGCACTTTGTGTGTTCTCTATTATAAACATTCATTTCTCTTCAGAGCCTCTTCATCACAATGCTTTCTTCTCCCTACCATTGGGAATGAGAGAGGAGCTGATAGACTGTGGTTGTGTGTACACTACTGATGTGTGTGGTCCATGGGGACAGCAGGCTCTGTTCAGTGCGTCACCTACTTAGCAAGTGTTTGAGCTCTGGCTTGGTCTCTTCCTCAGACTCCTTAAGCTGTGTTGGGAGGATTGAAGGAATGGTCATGTTGGGCACAATCTGGGACATTTCTCCAAATCCAGCCTTCCTGCTCAATGTCTTCAGAGTACCTAGAATTCCCAGTGGTGGCCACACCTCCTGTTAGATTGTTTAGAGACTGGATTGCGTGGAACTTTGTGTTGTCTCTGAGGTGTTAATGATTCACCTAACAGACTCTTCCCAATGAGCAGAGAGAGATGGGTCTGGACACCCGTGTCATGGACACACAGCCTGAGACTGGTTCCTTTTAGCTGGAAACCGAGGCTGTCCCACAACCCATCCCCACAGTTGTCTTCATGGAAAACCACCTCGCCCCCCGCCTCTCTGCTGCTCCCCAGCTCCTGGCAATCCCTGTGCTAGTTTTCAACTTTTAGAGGTCCAGCTTGATCTGAAGGTCTAAATGCAACCAGCAAGCCACACATCTGTGAGATGGAGACAGCACAGGTCCCTGTAATACATGGGGCCCAGAGAGAAGTCACGAAACTCCTTGAATACTACAACACATGCACACATATGTACATGCACACATATGTATATATGTACACATGCACACAAGCTCACACAATACACATACTTTGCACGTATGCATACCACACATATATCCAACACATGCAAATATGCACACATGAGCATGTACACATGCACACAGAACATACTACAGACACATGTGCCACACACATATACATGAACACACATGCGCCAATTATTGGTCAGATCAGGGTAGGGAACACACCTCTGATCTTATTGACCATTGATCCTTTCTTGGTGATGAGAACATTCTAATGTATCTTTGAGAACAGTGACTTGCCTAAATTCCCCAGCACCTGGGTGGGGTTAGCACTAGGGGTTTCCGTTACTATTTATGTAATGCCAGCCCCATCAACTCAGTTCCTGCTGTGAAACACAAACTTACACACCAGACTCTGAACATTTAGGCTCAGGGTCTTGGCACACTAGCCCAGGACAAGGGGCCCAGCACGAGGAATAAATGAATGGAGCCCTTTGTTGCTACCCTCCTGATGTGGAGGGCTTCACAGGGGCTGCAGCTGCAGCCTGAACACTATCCACAATCCTACCCTGCTGGCGCTGGGCCCTGGACCCCTTTCCAAGGCAGGCTTCGGCCTCCGTGAGGCTGTTTCCTCCCTTGGGAAGCACTTTTGAGAGTTTTGGCCCCTGTCCTTGCAGGAAGCCCTGCAGCCAGCATATGCTCAGGGCAGGAAGCAGGGAGAATAACTTAGACCTCAGATAGAAAGCGTTTCAGCCTAGGGAGAAACCATTGCAGAAGCTGGCACGGCTGCTTCAGGTTTCTGGCATGGTGAGCCATGCTAAGTGTGACCTCCAGGTTTTGTAAACATTTTATTTGAATAGTTAGTTCCCTGTTTCCTTAGTTTCAGAGGGCAGGGTTTGCTTGTGGCATAAGTAAAGAAGTCAAGAAGGGCCAAAAATTGTTGTACACCATGGCTGCCACTTCCAGAACTCTGGCCCTCTCCCTCCAGCCTACATTGCATCTCTGAGCCTGAGGAGTAGGCAAGACCCAGCAATGTTATTGGGTTGGCCACTGATGGGCTCGAAAGAGACAGAGATTCTGTGGACAACAGAGCCCAACTTCTTCATGGTATGTGAGAGTCCCCAAACCATCCTCCATCTCTGGAGAAATCCAACTGTGTGGAAACTTCCATTCCTTGGGTACTTATGACTTTTCCAAGGATGTTAATTCACTGCTGCATAGATGCCGTGCTGGGGTGAGCCTCACTCGGTAAATAAAGTGTTGGCTGTGCAAAAGTTGTCCTCTGGTCTCCACATGCAAGCACACCCATATGTATACATACACACAGATACACAGGAGAATGTAAAGCATTAAATACATTATAAAATTATATGTATAAAACATTTTGAAGAAAGGAAAAAGGGAAGACTGAGGACGATGGTTTAGCTTCTGATCATCGTCAGTGTCTGGTCCTCCCCACAGAGTGGGTCCTCCTCCTTGCTATAACTATGCAAGCTGGTCCAGGTGTCTCTGAAGTCAGAGAGTGGGCTCCACCATGGGAGGCAGGCTGGAAAACAAAGATGCTTCTAGGAAGTGAGCACATAATGTAGGCCTGGGACCCCAGGGTCAGGGCCTGCCAACCACAGTCCACAGCAGAAAGGAGTGAAGGCTAGGGCTTCTGGTGTCAGAGGTGAGTGCTTCCAGAACCCCAGCTGACATTCACAAACTATTAAACATGGACTTGCTGGAAGGCGAGGGTGGCATTAAACACCGGGTGCCATGGATCTCCAGTGGGGGTCTGAATGAAGCATGTTTGGCTAGAGTTTGGTTTCTCAGCAGGGATGCAGCTGGCATTTGGAGAACTATTTTTGCTCTGGGGTCTTGTGTACTATAGTGGTGGGCTTAGAAACTTCTCCGGTCTCTACCCATTAGGGACCAGCAGCACACTTCTGCCTTCCTCTCATCATGACATTTAGTCATCTAGCATTGCCAAATGAGAGAAAAGGAATACTTCATTGAGAGTGAGTAGACTCTATCTATCTATCTATCTATCTATCTATCTATCTATCTATCTATCTATCATATATCATCTATCAATCTATCTATCTATCATCTATCATCTATCAATCATTTATATCTATCATCTATATGTATTTATCTATCATTTATCTACCTATCTATATCTATCTATATCTATCATATCATATCTATCTATCTATCTATCTATCTATCTATCTATCTATCTATCTATCATCTATCTGTCTGCCTATCTATCTATCTATCTATCTATCATCTATTTATCTATTATCTATCTATCTATCATCTATCTATCTATTATCATCTATCTATCTATCTATCATCTATCTATCTATCTATCTATCTATCTATCTATCTATCTATCATCTATCTATCTATCTATCATCTATCTATCGATATATAATCTATCATCTATCTATCTTTGTGTATGTGTAAGAGAAAGAGAGGAAAAACAACTTGCGGGGGTCAGTTCTCTCCTTTTGCCATGTGGATTCTGGGAATCAAACTTAGTAGCAAGCACTTTTACCCACAGAGCCACATTTCTAGTGATGCCAAGCCAGCTGCTGAGCCCTTGGTGAGCTCTCTCTGGCATACTTTGACTCAAAGCCCACAATAACACAATGAAGTAGTGAAGTGTTTAAAAACTCTGCAGGTTTGAGTCAGCCTCATACAGGGAGAGTAGACAGATGAACAGGAGACAGGGCATGCACCTTTACTAATGTGCCTAGGCCCAGTGCTAATGATTTTAACATGTGAACTCATGTGTGGGGATGTGGCTCTGTACATGCATGACACACAGACAGGGGTTAGAAGGCACCCTTGGGTCTCATCTTCAGGTGCCTTTTTGCTTCTTATCTGAAGCAGTGTCTTTCAATGGTCTGAAATTAACCGAAGCTCATGAACACTTGGTCCCCAGATGGGAGCTGTTTTGTGGAGTTGGGGAAATTTTGGACATAGCGGCTTAGCTGGCAGATGTAGGACCTTTGGGGTGGGGTTGAAGACTGATAGGGCTGTGTTTCTGTTTGTAGTTACTGGTCTGTAGAGACCTGAGGAATCTCACCCACATCTCTGCTGTGCAGTCCCCTGCCATCTCTATGGCCCATTCTTTCTCAAACCATAGACCAAAATAACATTCCTCCCTTGGGTCGCTTCTGTCAATTATTTTGTCATAGAGGAAGTGATATAACAGGGAGACAGAGGGATGACTGACTAGCTGATGACCCAGGGAGCTTGCAAAACTCATCCTTTTCTTCAGAGGGGAGACAGCAGGGGAAAGCGGGTGATCGTGACAGGAGGCAATAGGTTCCTCTGGGATATGAATGGGTTGGTGACCCAGCTTTGTGGGAGGTGGAGGAAGAAGCTCAGTGAGCATTGTGACACATTCGGCTGTCATGTCTTCCAGCAATTTCCAAGCTTCCCTAAAACAGACAGAGCCCATCCGGGTGTGCTGACCATTTATCTGGGTGTGCTGACCATTCATCCGGGTGTGCTGACCATTCATCCGGGTGTGCTGACCATTCATCCGGGTGTGCTGACCATTCGTCCAGCTGTGCTGACCATTAATCCGGGTGTGTTGACCATTCATCCGGGTGTGCTGACCATTCATCCGGGTGTGCTGACCATTCATCCGGGTGTGCTGACCATTCATCCGGGTGTGCTGACCATTCATCCGGGTGTGCTGACCATTCATCCGGGTGTGCTGACCATTCATCCGGGTGTGCTGACCATTCATCCGGGTGTGCTGACCATTCATCCGGGTGTGCTGACCATTCATCCGGGTGTGCTGACCATTCATCCGGGTGTGCTGACCATTCATCCGGGTGTGCTGACCATTCATCCGGGTGTGCTGACCATTCATCCGGGTGTGCTGACCATTCATCCGGGTGTGCTGACCATTCATCCGGGTGTGCTGACCATTCATCCGGGTGTGCTGACCATTCATCCGGCTGTGCTGACCATTCATCCGGGTGTGCTGACCATTCATCCGGGTGTGCTGACCATTCATCCAGGTGTGCTGACCATTCATCTGGGTGTGCTGATCATTCATCCAGGTGTGCTGACCATTCATCTGGGTGTGCTGACCATTCATCCAGCTGTGTTGACCATTCATCCAGTTGTGCTGACCACTCATCTGGCTGTGCTGACCATTCATCCAGCTGTGCTGACCATTCATCCGGGTGTGCTGACCATTCATCTGGCTGTGCAGATCATTCATCTGGGTGTGCTGACCATTCATCCGGGTGTGCTGACCATTCATCCAGGTGTGCTGACCATTCATCCAGGTGTGCTGACCATTCATCCGGGTGTGCTGACCGTTCGGGTGTGCTGATCATTCATCTGGTTGTGCTGACCATTCATCCGGGTGTGCTGACCATTCATCCGGCTGTGCTGACCATTCATCCGGCTGTGCTGACCATTCAGCTTCTTTTCCCACTGAGCACTAGGGCCCTGTGATTATGAAATGGGATACCCAGAGGTGGGACAGGCTCATACAGTCATGAGATCAGATGCCTGGGGGTGGGGGCATGACACATGCATCTCTATGGAAGGAGTTTCTTCTCTTCTGAAGTGTCTGGAGGGAAGAGGTTCAACAATGGGGAGAAGGGACAAGGAGGAGCACTCTGAGGACACACTTCCTGGACCCAAACATCAGAAAAACTTTCCCTGATTTCATAAATGAAGGGGACTTGTTCAGGTTGAGTGACTGTGATGATTACTCTTTTTAGTTATTATTATTATTTTTTTTTTGTTTTTCCTTTTTATTGAGCATTTGTACATCTCATACAATGGTTCCCAATCAAACCCAACACCCCCATGTCCCAACCCCCAATCAGAACTCATTACATCATCCAAGCTAAGCCCTATCCAGTCAAGCTCTTGAACCAGATGTCCTTCCATGAAAATTCATCCACTGGAGTGCGGTCAGCACATCTAGGAATCTTAGGTAAGGCAGACTCCACTTAGTTCTCAGTCCAGGGCCAGTCTTCCACCCATTTTTCTTGCTCCACTCTGAGGCCTTGTCTGCATTATTTATTTTTATTTTATGTGATGAGTGTTTGTGTGCACATGTGTAAGTGCATGCGATGCCCGTGGAGGCAGGAAGAGGCATCAGAGCCCCTGGAACTGCAGTGACTGACGGTTGTCAGCTGCCGTGTGGGCGCCAGGAACTGAACCTGGGTTCTGTGCAAGAGTAGCCAGTGCTCTCAAACACTGAACCATCTCTCCGGCTCCATAATGCTAATTATTAACTTAATTGGATATGGAATCAACTAAGAGACATACCTCCAGGCAGCTCTGTGAGGGGATTTCCAGGACAGATTAACTGATGGGAGAAGATGCTCACAGATTGAGCAGCACCTTGCTGGTCTGAGACATTTGTCCGTGCTGCTCTGCCTGTGGCTCCTTCTCCTAGCTCGGAGTGCGCCTGTGCGGCTGCCATCCCTCTGGCATCGGAACCCAGCATTTTCACTCTTTTAATGTGGACTAAGGACCAGCAGCTCTCCAGGAATTGTCAGGCCTTCACTGCCAAGTTGGGAATGTTGAGGACCCTAGCCTGGTAGATCAAGCAGCTACCAAGGTTCTTAGAGTCTCCAGACATTGTTGGTCTGCCCTTTCATAATATAAGTTCCTTCCTTGGGTTCTGTTCTCCAAACAACACTGACCAACGTGGTCACTAGTGGCCAATGTCTGACAACCAGCGGAGGCACTCACTGCGGAGCTGGCCGGCTAGTCTGACTCCCAGGCCAGACTTACTTTTCACTGGCTCCTTGTTGATAGCTGCTGACTGCTCTGTAGACACAGGAAGTCACCCATCTGAGGGTGGTGAGGGTGTGGAAACCAGCTTTCTGCACCCTGGTGCAAGCTGAGTTCCCCGATGTTAAAGGTGAGGGTGGTTCTTCACCAGAAAGTAGTTGTAAGAGACTTTGAGGGCTCAGGGGATACTGAGCCCAGCACTGCTTCTATTTCCATTGAACCATTTCCTTCAACACATAGAGAAGGCTGGTACCAGGACCTGCTATCCTTTCTGCACTGTCCAGGGCTTGACTGACAATAGGCCTGTGTTTGTTGAGTGAGTGACTGAAAACTGAAGGAACAGGAGGAGTAGAGAGGGGCCTCTTTCCTTCCTTTATGAGCTCCTTGCCCTCTTGTCTCAGAAGTAAGTCACCAGTACTAAGACAATGTCAGTTACCACTCTGTTCCCAAGTGACCCTCTATTCTGAGAAACAAAATGACAGAATTCTCAGACATGGCTAAGCTGGTGCATGACCCATACCCACAGCACTCCTGACACCCGTTAGAACCACTCTCCATTCGCTCATCCTTTCCATTTGCTGAAAGTTTGTATCCAGTTGGAGGGGACATCACAACGACCTTGGGCCTCCTCCAGGCTGCACTAGCGACCGTGTTAGCTGGGGTAGGAGCTAAGCCACTCACCAAGGAATCTTCCTTGTCACAGAGCAGGACTGCAGTCAAGGCAATGGACTGCTGTCTCACCAGACAAGGGGTGGTGGACACTCCCAGGACAGAAGACGCTGTCCTGAACAGCTTGCTGCTCTGCCACTTCCTAGGACGCAATCTCTGTGGCATGGCTGCAGCTGGTGGACACTATCGATGGGTGTCCTCTGGGAGGACAGTACAGTCTGTGTGCATTACCGTTTCTCACATTCTGTCTGCTGGCTCCTACTCACATGGTCACTTCACCTGCAGAGGAAGCTGGGAAATAAAATATATAGTTAAGTAGCCATGTGCTCCTCTAACACTCTGTGTATGTGTGTGTTTGTGTGTATGTACATATGTGTGTTCTGTTTGTAAAAAAAGAATAGGGCAAGTGGATGTCACCAAGCCAGCAGCAATCTATGCCTTAGAGCCAACTCCTTCCTATTTTGTTTGCATTTGGGAAACTGAGGCCCAGTAAGGGGAAGGAGCTTATCTGAGGTCACGTCTTGAGGCAGCAGCAGAACCCTGCAGGCTGACCTCTGCCTGCCAGCCGTGTACTCTCCACCTCTCTCCAGCATTTCTCATGTTCTGTGGCTCTGGCTTCTCACAGAGCAGTCTGCTTTCCATGCAGCACTTCTTCAGCTCTGTGATCTGAGCCTTTATGGAGACTCAGCAGCCTCTGAAGGAACGGTGGCCATCTGAATTCTCGATGAAAACAGTCAAATGCACGTGTGCACACGTGCACACTCACATGCACACATGTGCGCACTCACACACACATGCACACACCCATGCATGTGCACACACATGTGCTCACTCACATACATCCACACACGCACATGCACACACATGTACATGCACACACACGTGCTCACTCACACACATGCACACACACATGCACACACATGCACATGCACACACACGTGCTCACTCTCACACATGCACACACACATGCACACACACGTGCATGCCCAAAGTTCAAGTATAGTTCCTGTGTGTTCATGATAGTCCCTTACGCCCCTACAAATCCCTATATATCAGGCAGGAATACAGGGGAAACAGTCTTTGGATGTTGTGTTTGGCAGCTTGGAAAACCTCCTCCTGCCCTAGCCTGTCTCATGTTTCAGCTGCAGCCTTCCACGAACACTTAATTTGAGGTCACCATGGAGCTACTATGCAAACTGTTTTAATGTAAAAAGAAGCAGCTCAGATTTTGCAGGGCTACCAACTTTGAAACTATGAAAATACCTCCCGGGGAGTTTCCTAATGCCAAGAAATAAGACACACTACACTGGGAGCAATTTACAGACTTTTATTTTGACTGAGCACACGTACACACTGGGACACACAAAGACTCTCAGTGAAATCTTGCTTTGAAACGCTTGCTCTTTAACCAGGGACATGAGGCCGTGTTTGGGAGCTGAGTTTCAAGCACAGGGCTGCATGTGAAAACCATGCCTTATCTTGGTGCACCACAAACAGCTTTATCATTTTCTTTCTTTGAAATGTAGGATACTGCCAAACAGATTGGAACTGCAGTTCCAGCAGACAGCATTTAAGCAAACTAGACTCAAGTTCTAAATAAAATAAGCTTAAGAAAAGTTATAATAAAATCTTATCTATTGGACTCTAAAAAAGTAATGGCTTGGCACAGAAGACAGCCTGCTCTGAGGGATCATATTAGCTTCTACGGCATGATCAAGTTACAGAAAATTAAATGCTACTGTCCTTGGCATGGGGTCCCCAAATGTAAGAGCAACCCTTAGATCTGGGATCACTTTCTCAGCAATGGGAAGAGTGGTCACCACCCCTTCACATGTGACAAAAGGAAGCAGCCATATTTCTTCGTTTGCCTTTGGGGTTGGAGGAGCCTGAAATCATGCTCTCAGTCTCTCATCTGATCCACAGACCACCTCGAGACCCATCTACTCTCAAAGCTCAACAGTTTCAACCTAGGAACAGTGATGGAGTCTATTGAATTTTATGACTTTATTTTTTGCATGGAGTTAGACTACATAAACCCCCAAAATCTGTGAGTCAGGCTAGAGGGCCAGACCCAGACCAGCTTCACTGGGAGCAGGGCTGGAGTCAAGGTCATACTCAGATCTTCTCTCCTGGAGACTGTTGGCACCAACACGAAGACGCAGAAAGGAAACGTGCTTGCTTCAGACTACTGCATGCAGGTGCTGTCAGTATCACATGATACCCACCTTCTGCCTGAGACTCACGCTAAAGTTTCTGCGGGACTCCATTGTCAACTGTCTTTTACAGGAGAGGTGAGAGAGGTCAAGTACCACAGGTGGTCTGGTGGTCTAGCTCTTCCTCCCATGTAGGGAGACTTCCTGGCTGAACAGGAGCCCTGCAAGGCATGGGGGCAGACCCACATAGGTGGGCCAGGCAAAATGCATGACCCTGTCTAGAGCTGTCCTTATCTGGGCACCAACAGGAAGACAGGGCTGTTGTCATTTTTTTTTTTTTTTGCAGTAGGCTTTGACTATGCTTCCACCCGCCACACCCCAGTTTCTCCTGTCTTAGTCCTTCCCAAAAATACCTAGGTCTTTTTGTGGGTGTATTATAAGGCACTAAGAAAACGACAAATGAGGGCTGGAGCGATGGCCTAGCGGTCAAGAGCACCGACCGCTCTTACAGAGGACCCGGGTTCGATCCCCAGTGCCCACATGGCAGCTGAGAACCGTCTGAAACTCCAATTCCAGGAGAACTCCAGTTCCAGAAGAATCCGACACTCTCTTCGGACCTCCGCAGCATTGCATGACACGGGTGCACACACCTGCATGCAGACAGTACATTCATACACATATAAAAATAAATAAAATTAAAAAAAAAGAAAACGACGAATAATCTCCCCCTGGATGATCCTCACAACCCTGTCCTGCCTCAGAGTCTTCTTGACAGAGCAGACCCGGTTGTGTCACAATCAGCCATCTTGATTATCAGAGTGGGTCCTCATTCCAGAAAGACTAAAAAGTCATCCACATGGGAAGGGGCTGGGAGCCGGCTGTGTGACAGTGGGATCTTGTGGGCTCCAAGTGAAGGAACACCTGGGGCTGCCGGTGGTTGTAAGATTCTGGATATTGGGCAGCGCATGCACAGTTCCTCTTGCAGAATGCTTAGAGGGATCAGCCTTGTAGATGTGGTGGGTTCAGACATCCAGCTTCCTGAACATTGAGAATAAAATTCTGTTCTTTCACGTTTGTAGTAACGTGTTACAGAAGCCTTAGGAAACAATACAGTAACTGTGGCATTAATAAGTCATTCAATTCCTGGAGCCTCCTTTTCTCCATCTGAAAACTCGGGACAATTGTACCACTGTTCTTAGGTCCAATAATAATGGTTACTAGCTATAAATCACGACCCAGCATATCTTTAAAACTGTTATTAATTTTATTTTATGTGTATAAATGTATTGCCTGCATGTGTGTAAGTGCACCTGAGTCATGCAATGCCCATTGCATGACTCAGGTGCCACTTCATCAGGTGAAGTCAGAAGAGAGTGGGGAGTGTCAGGTTCCCCCAGAACTAGAGTTAAAGATGATTGTTAGCTGCTACGTGAGTGCTGGGAACTGAACTCAGGTCCTCTGCAAGAGCAGCCATTGCTCTTAACCACTGAGCCATCTTCCCCAGACCCAGAATATCTTACAGAATCAAGAGTAGGTTAGTGTTTGACAGATTTCTCAAAATGGAAGTACCATTGTTTTCACCAATCATTAACACAATACAAAAGCATTTAGAAGAGAAATTTTAAATCTGATTTATTCATAACTCTCAGATAGCTACGATTCTGTTTTTGGTTACTACCAGCTCCTTCCTGCATGTCTGATACATAGGGTTAATTGCAGATTATAAATCCCTGTCTTCTTTCCTCTTACCCTTTGATCTCAGCTCAGTCTCCTTGTACTGAGTCTTCTTCAGTCTCCCTCATCTGGGTGATGATGACACCTGTTTGCCAAGGCCTGTCATGAGGGTGGAACAGGACAGTTCACAGGAACCAGTTAAGTCTCAGAGCCCTGGGCATTTGCAAGTGGGAAGAAGAAGGGAGTGGCTGGGGCTGAGTACCCATCATGATTTAGCTCAGAGCTTGACATACAGAAACCACCAGATGAAGCAGGCATTCTTTTAAAACATGTTTTATTTATTATTTTTATTTTATGTGTATGATTATATTGCCTGCATGTGTATAAGTACACTTGTGTTTGTGCAATGCCTTTGGAGGTCAGAAGAGGGTGTTGAATTCCCCTGGAACTGGAGTTATGGATGGTTGTAAGCTGCCAAATGGGTGCTGGGAACTGAAGCCAGGTCCTCTCCAAGAACAGCCAATAATCAGCCTCTGAGCTGTCTTTCCAGCCCAGAAGCAGACATTCTTACTGAGAACTCTAGAGAAGCGCCTTTCTCCTAAGCAGTGCCGCTGCCTGGCAAATCTCTCTCCTTTCCCTTTTCTCCCTCAGCTGATTGTCTACTCTTGAGGTCCCAGATCAAGGCCACTCCTGAGAAGCCCTCATTGATCTCAGGGGTGACTCTATGTTTCCCCTTGGCCCTCACACCCCTTAATCACCTTCTACCTGCATCAAAGCCTTATATGCTGCCGGGTTCCAGGGCCTCTAAGTTCCAACTCTGGGAAAACACTCCTTGGGTTCCCTGTTCTTGGCCCACCATAAATGTTCGGAAAATACCGTCTGAAGAACATGGAAAAGGGATGGAGTGGATGCTCAAAGCCACTTCTGGGGGGCCTCAGCCTCCCTGGACCCTGGTAGGAGGCAAGTTCCTCTGCTGTCTCCCAAGCCTTCTTGAATTCCCTCTAGCACAGCAAAAACCACAGTGATAGTCTTTGCTGGCATGCAGGACTGTTAGCTTCATATGCCTATCTATCAGCTATTCTGTGATAATACTTCAATACTAACCCTTCTCTCCAATAAGCAGCTTTCCTGTTGAGCTCTTCTTCTGGGTGTGTGTGGGGTCAGGTCTGCCATGGGGGGCTCTTCCTGCTGGGAAGAGGCTGTCCAGGGCCAGCTCCTCTTCGTGGGTGGAGGAAACACGAGCAAGGAAGCAAGGGACATCTCTTTTAAAAATTTTTACTTTTATTTTTATTTTATGAGTGTATTGCCTGCATGTGTGTATGTGCACCTGTGTTGTGCAGTACCCGTGGAGGTCAAAGGAGGGCCTTGGATCCCCTGGAACTGGAGTTACAGATGGTTGTTAGCCACCATGTAGGTGCTACGAATGGAACCTGAGTCGTCTTCAAGAGCAGCCAGTGCTCTTAACTGCGGAGCCATCTCCTCAGTCCCAAGGGACATCTCTTGAGGTTGTCTTGCAGAATGTATGGTCCCTTTACATGTAAGCAGGGAGAGGAGGTGTTATGAGCAAGCGGTACAGTCCACACAGCTGTCATTAGCAAGGACAGTCTACACTCTTACCCCACTCTTACCTTGCATTTACTGTTTCCAGGGATCAAAACCAGTCTCCTTTCTCCTCATGAGCTCCAGGAGGGAAGCTTATTGTTAGTCCCAGTATTAGTTACTTTTCTGTTCCAAACACCATGACCAAACTTCAGTAAGTTTGGCTTACTGCTTCAGAGGGATAAGAATCCTAATGGTGGAACTCTCCAGGCCTACCCCCAGTGAGGTGCTTCCTCCAGCAAGGCCACACTCGTGGAGGTTCCATGACTCTCCCCAAAGCAACACCACCAACTGACCAGATGTTCAAATACTTGAGGTCATGGGGAACATTCTTATTCAAACCACCCAGCTCATCACACAGATTCAGGAACCCAGGCCAGAAGAGGTTAAGGGACCTGGCCAAGTTCACCTGCTAGAGTAGGGAAGAGTCTCCATCGGTGACCACACGGTCCTCCCCATCTGTGACCCACGGTCCTCCCCATGTGCCTCTTAAGGTGTTTGTGTGCTGCATTCAGTCCTGAGTCTGGGGTAGAATGGCCATATCACCTGGGCAAGTCCTTTGTAGAAGGAAAGGGGAAACAGGTTTATTGATCCTCTGTTTCCTGGCAGGCAGTGCTGGGTGTTTATAGATATTATCCAACACAACCCTAACAACAACCTTGGAGTTAGTATCTACCTCCCCTTTTCCACAGAAGAAAATCTAGGACTGGCCAGCCAGCACCAGGACACTTAGAACACCTAGAAGCTGTCCTAAGAATGAGGCAGGTTGGGCCAAAACCAGCTAGATCAACCTGGGGAAGGGGGAGCTGGCTCCAGGGTCAGGTCTTTGGGCGGGCCCTGGGGAAATTAAGTTGCATTGGACAGAAATGAGAGAGGGAGACAGTGAGAGGAAAGGAGAGAGTGTGTGAGAGAATTATAAGGGAGGGTAGAAAGGAGGGCAGGAAAAATGAAGGGAAGAACCCCCCTTCCCCCTCAAAATAAGACCCGCTGTCATCTACCAAAGCACATCCAGGGGCTCCCAGTGCCCAGCAGATGGCAGAACTTAGCCAGAGATTGCAGCGGCGGGAGGGTTGGGCAGGCAGTGAGCGCTGCCAGGTACCGCCCACCGCTCCAGGAACTCGGAGTCCGCTGTCGCCCACTGCACCCGGGTCTTTAGGCATCCTGCGCCCCCCCCCCCCATCGTCCCCCGGCGCGTGTTTCCCTGCACCGGCACTTCTCAGCTTCCTCCCCGGAGCCCAGAGATCCGGGTGGGAACCCCGCCCCGAAATCAACCTCAGAGGCCACATGCTGTGGGGAATTCCCGAGTTCCGGCCCAGACCCTTCCTAGAGACAATAGTTCTTGGAAAAATCACACTCCCTGCGGGCCTCAGTTTCTTTGTACAATGAGGGGTTGGATTGGGCTCTGTGGGTCTAGGCTCTAGGCTCTACTTTCATTCATTAAACATCCCGGAAAACAAAGACGAAGCGCGTTGCTGAGCCAGTGGGAGGATCGTCGTCTCTAGCCAAAGCGAACTGTCAACCAGGGCGGGTGGGGAGTCCCGGGACCCGCAGTTCCAGGGCCCCTTCCCTCACGGAAATGGGGGGGGGCGGCTTCTAAGTGTTGGCGGAGATCCGGGTCCACGCCCCCACCTCCCGCTGCGCCCCTTGGTGCGGTCCCCCCTTCTTCCTCTTTTCCCCCCAACACCAAGAGTGTCCTCCAGGCAGTCCGCGAGCAACTCTGCACCGTGGCCCACGCTCGCGGAGCTCCACGGTTTCAGCACCAGCATCTGCGGCCACCGGCCACCGATCCTGCGAGGCAGGGAACACGCGGGAGGAAGGGGCGGCCTCGCTGTCCCCGCCCCTGCGCGGCGCTCTGCCCCCTCCAGCTTGGTGCACGACTACAACTGGGGCTGGCCGCTCCCACTACGCGCAGCCTGCATCCCGCATCCCTGCAGCCGGGCATGTAGCAGAGGCGGTAGCCGTGGAATATGGGCGGGAACCACTCCCACAAGCTCCCGGTGTTTGATGAGAACGAGGAAGGTAAGAGGGCCCCAGCGCCCGCCACTCCCCACCCATGGGGCTCCGGTGTTGGCCGGGCATCCCTTTCTTCAGCCTTCGTCCCTCAAGCGCTGGGTGCAGCTCATGGATGGGCACGGGGACCAGGCACAGCCCAGTCGCCAGCGCTGATGATATGCCGCCGGGTGCCGGGTGCTGGGTGCCGGGTGTAGGGGGGTGCTGAGTGCTGGGTGCCAGGCTTCTCCCTGGCCAACTCTTACGCTTCAGTGCGGTTTAGAAGCCTGGACCAGGCTGAACGCGGAGCTGGGACCCAAGACCAGGAGAGGAGAGGGGGACACAAGCTTCACTTGGGGGTGTCTCTGGAGGAGCTAGTTTAGCAGGCCAGTGGGGGCGGGGGGCCTTTCTCCAAATCAGGCTCCCAGGAAGCCGAGGTCGCCTTCAGAGCTTGTGGCTGACAGAGGTGGCTTTGTGCACTGACTGCATGGGGCGTGTGTCCATCGCCCATTTAGTGCGCACTGGCACGTTGAACGTGGCTTTCTTTCTTCACCCAGGACAGTGTAAGGACAGCTTTTGGCTGAACTCCGTGGCTCTGAGGAGGGAATCCTGCTGCTTGGGGTAGCTGGAGGTTGGAGGGTCTTTGTGGCTACAGAACTGGGTGTTTGGGGATCTGGATCATCAGAAACCTAGCTAGGTAGCTCTCAGCATTTGCTTCCATAGACAGCTCTGTACCCTGGACACTCAGCCTCTCTGAAACATTGTTTCTCTTACATATGAGTGTACCTAATAAGGTTGGGAGCTCAGACCTTCCTCCCAGGAGGAAAGTGCCTTCTAAATACCAGTGGAGGTAGCTCTGTCAGAACTTCCAGTCGTCTGTTAACGACTGTCGGCCTCTGCACACCAACTCCCCACTGTCTGACCCATCTCCACCACGCCCCAAACAAGAGCCTGGACATTTGGAGCCAGGAACTGTGCTGGGCTCATTTAGTCTGCAGACTGCAGGAAGTTTTCTTGACCCTGCTTAACAGCTGAAGGAAGTGATAGTCCCAGCCCTAGAGGCCTGGACAGACTAAATGTGTCCTCTCCTGCTCAGGAAACAAGCCGTGGTTTCTAGAGTCACAGAGCCTCGCAGAAGGAGGAGGAGCATCCTCACCCAGGGTGAAGCCATGGCCTGCCAGACTCTCCAAGCTTCCTCGGAGGACCCCAAGTCTGGAGGGTCGGACTGACCCTATGTGATGAGGGGACTGGGGACTCGGCAGGACCGGGGAAGCTTTTCCAGCCCAGGCTGTTCTTGAACTTCAGAATGGAGCAAGGCTAGTAGAAACCAGACAGGAGTCAGACCAAACTATAGGAGTTCTGTGTGGCCTGAGGGACTTAGGGTTCCGGTCAGGGCTGAGGCTGTGTTTCAGCATAACTTTCTTAGCATTTCTCTCTCTGTGTTGTTTTAAAATCATTCTCAAGATTAAATTCTGCCTGCACATATACACTAGCTCTTTTCAATCCTGGTTTAATAACATAATCCTGACATTAGTCATCTCCTTTGAAACATGTCTTCACCTCTGTATAGAATATCATTTATTAATGTTGAACGCTCCAAAATCATATCTAGCTTCTCTCTGCTAGGAACTAGTGGAGTCTAAATGTACCTAAATCACACCTTTTCCCCAGAAATGTTGCACAGTGATGCTTGACTTCATATGGTGGATTATAGACTTCTAAAGAAAAGAAACTTTAAATTAAATGAAAAGTGACTTTTCCGCACTTTAAGACACCAAGGAGACACTATTTTTATTATAATAATTATTTTTTTATTATTATTTTTTGTTGTTGTTGACAGGATCTTCCTAGTCCCAGCCTACCTGCAAGTCACTATGTGGACCAGACTGTCCTCGATCTCACAAAGATCTGTCTGCCTCCAGAGGGCTGGGATTAAAGGTGCACCGCATCATGCCCCAATAATTTATTATTTTGCTGTTACCACTTATCACTCCCACTTTGCTGTAAATGTGGAGGAAATCTGTCACCTCTATGTTGAAAATGAGCTCTCTTATTTATTTATACTCCATCTGCTTTACAGTATTTGTAGGCAAAGTAGTCATCCGGTTGTAGCTGGGTTTTTGGTTTTCCTGCCCTGGCTTTGCACTCTGGATGTGAAGCCAGCCACCGGTTTCTGCATTTGTTGAAATTCAAGGTTAGAGCCGGGCGCAGTGGCACATGCCTTTAATCCTAGCATTTGGGAGGCAGAGGCAGGCGGTTCTTTGTGAGTTCAAGGCCAGCCTGGTCTACAGAGTGAGTTCCAGGACAGCTGGGACTACAGGGGGACCCTGTCTGGAAAAGACCAAAAAAAAAAAAAGAAAGAAATTCAAGGTTAGAACTCTCCAGCCCAGTGGAGTGTGAACGTACTTGATGCCACATCCTGTTGTCCACATAGTCCCCGTGTATGTGAAGCAGTGGTATTTGCTACCTGTTGGCTCATTACTTTGTATGCAATTTACACATCATCTTTCCCATGTGTACCCCAGGCTGGATGTCAGGAACAGGGAGGGTCTCTAACTCTGGGACTAGGGATTAAAGAACATCCTCCTTTACACTAGAATCTTGGAGTATGGCAACAGTTTTGGGGGGAGAAGACATTTCAGAAAGCAGGAAAAGATTTTGTAAAGGCAGTCAGTAAGTGTGGTGGGTATCTTCAGTTGTCATCTTGACACACCTGGGATGAGGAAGCCTTGATTAGGGGATTGCAGTTGATAGGATGGCCTGTGGCCATGTCTGTGGGTCATGTTCTTGATTGTTGAGTTATGTGGGAGGCCCAGCCTACTGTGGGTGGTGCTATCCCTAGGCAGGTGGTCCTGTCTTGTGTAAGAAAGCAGGCTGAGCACAGACCAGAGGAGCAAGCCAGTAAGCAGAGTGGTCTGTGCTCTAGATTCCTGCCCTGAATTCTTGCCTTGGCTTCCCTTGATGATGGAGTGTAAACTGTAAGCCCAATAAACCCTTTCTTGTCCCAAGTTTGTTTTGGAAAGTGTTTTATCATGCCAATAGAAAGCCACCTAGGAAGGTAAGCATGGTTTATTTGGGGGTCTCGTGGGGGTTTTAGTACCTCTGCATTGTGGAGCCTGAGGCTGCAAAGTACAAAAAATGACCCCTCTTACAGGCATTCTGGAGCCACTGGAGGGTTTCAGACAGGGGGTGACATGGTCCAGTGAACAAGCATGCTGTCCCAGTCATGGCTGTCAGGAGGCTGATGTGCTAACTCCTACTTGACCAGACAGGGCTGACCAAGCACCTGAATATTAAACCAAAGTTAGCAGTTTGCTCGTGTAATTGTCTTCCACCCTCACCGGAACTCACTGGAGTTCAGCTTGGCCTGTGAAGAAGAAGCTTGAAAGAGTGCTTTCTCATCCCAGGAATGAATGGAGATTCTGAGGAAACAGCAGTGTTTCTTCTTGGTGGCCTGTGAAATCATGGAGAATCTACTATGATGGTTATCAGAATATGGTACATTTGCTGAGCATCCTTGAGTGATAAATGACAGAAAAGCAATAGGAAGCACTTCTACTGGAACTAACTGGCTCTGGCCCCTGGGCCCCACCTTCATCTCTGCCCTCCTCCTCAAGCCACGGCCCCGGTTCTGGCTGAGGCTGCCAGGGTGAGCTCCTGCTGCTCTTCCCAGCTTTGCCCCTGCCCTGCCTCTCAGCACGGCAGCCTGGGCATCCTGCTGTGCAGAGCCAGGCCAGGCCAGGCTCTGCTTAGACCCCTTCTCTTCCTCTCTCTGGCCTTAGAGACAAGTCACGTGAGGGACAGCATGACAGCAAAATCCTCCTGGATTCCCACCTGGACCTCACTCCTCTTTCACCCCAACTCACCTTGTCCATAGCCCATCCCCCCACATCCTCAGGTCTTCACAAGGCTTTCACTGGTCATCTTTATAAAAATGACACTCCCAACTCCTTCCTTGGTTTTCTTATCACCAGTCATTACCATCTATCATATTACTTGTTTATTTTCCTAATTATCTTCTGTGTTAGCTTTCTGTCCCTGTTACAAAATACCCAAGATAAATAGCTTATGAAGCAGGAAGGTTTATTTTGGCTCACAGTTTCAAAGGGTTTGCAGCATGGTTACTTGGCTGTGCTGTGGCAGAGCATCACGTCTTGATGAGACACATGGCAGAGGAAGCAGTCACGTCCTGACAGCAAGGGGACAGCAGAGACAGGAGAAGTGAGGGTCTCAGTATCCCTTCACAGGTCCAGTGACCTGACTTCCCTCCTCCTCTGAATCCAAGGAAGTGCCAATAATTGAGGACAGATTTGGGGCAAATGGATCGATTAGCTATACCAACAAGACCACAGGAAGAAGAGTCATAGAGAACCTGGTAGCCATGAAAAAAAAAAAATCTGACAGGAAGTGACATAAGAGAGAAAGGCTTTATTCTGTTTCACAGTCCATCATGGTGGAAAGGTGTGGTGGTGGGAACAGGAAGCATTTGGGCATATTGCCCAGACTGTGAACAGGAAGTGATTTATATAAACCTCAGGGCCTACCCCTAGTAACCCAATTCCTCCAGCAAAGAGCTACCTCTTAAAAGATTTTGCAACTTTTTCAAACAGTGCTAAGAGGGTAGTCCACTTTGGAATAAATCTGCCTTATGCTGTAGTTTAAATGAATTATGAGGGCTGAGAGGTCAGGGAGGTGGAGGTATTTTCCAGCAGAGGGTAGCATAGGTTTAATCTCCCATTAGGCCCCATCTCCAAATTGTTCTGTGTCCTCCCATTGGTAGCAGAGGGTGGGGACCAAGCCTTTGACTTCTGGACTCATGGAGACAGTCTGTACCCAAAGCCATAGCGCCCTCTGCCCTCCTTCACTGAGCTGCAAGTGTATTAAAAAAGGAACTGTGCTCATGAAGAGCAAGGCACTGTAGAGAGTGGGAACGGTGGGAATTTCAGTGTTGTATCCAAGGCCGAAAAGAACACAGATTAGACTCTTTACACCTTAAAAAAAATAGAGGACAAACCCCCCCCAAAACTAGAAGACATGAAGTGGGGTTTGGGAGCAGCAAGTCTGAGTATGATCAAAATATATCCTATGAAAGTCTCAAAAGAAGCAATAAAATATTATTTAAAAAGAACTTCTCTAACAGAGAGGAGACACCAGTAATTGTTGGGCAAGTGAATGAATGAATGAGTGAGGCATCATCCTGTCACAGATTGGCACAGGCTCCTTAGTAGTCTCTAGAACCTTCCTTCTGTGGCCTCTGTTCTCTGTGGGCTTCATGCTAGGACAGGCTCTCTTTTCACTGGACCCTCCAGGCTCATGACTGTGAGTGTTGCAAACAGTATCTTTCTTACAGTAGCTGCAGAATCACTTCTGATTGGTCACTCTTATGTCCTGGACCATTTTGTAACCAGGGAGATCAAGGCCCTAATCAGAAAGCCTGGCTTCTGGGCCTTGCTTGGATTCAGGAGGTGGAGCTGCCCCTACTTGAGGCATTTGGATGGTGGTGCACGTGGAAAAAATTCCAAGGAATATCAGAATATCAAGAGAAGGAGGGAAAGTGGATGCTGCTGGGAGAGAGGTTGAAGTGACAATGACTCCACTAACAACAATGCAAACCCTGAGTGCCCACCCGAACGCCTGTTAGCAGTTAGACTTTGAACACCCAAACCTCTGCACATGTCCACCTTCTGAGCTGGGCTGAGACCTCTTTGAAGATAGCCATCACTCTTTTTTTTTTTTTTTTTTTTTTTTTTTTTTTTTTTTTTTTTTTTTTTTTTGTCCTTTTTTTTTTTGTCTTTTTGAGACAAGGTCTCCCTGGAGCCTCAGACTGTCCTGGAGCTCACTCTGTAGACCAGGCTGGCCTTGAACTCACAGAGATCCGCCTGCCTCTGCCTCCTGAGTGCTAGGATTAAAGGTGTGCGCCACTACGCCCGGCTACTCTTTTTCTTTTTAAATCAGTGCAACTGCAGAGCTCAGGACAGTGTCAAGGAATGCCTACGGCAGCCATGTTTGAATGCATGATGAAAGCAATTACTTATTGTGGGACAGTTTCCTACAGGCCTCTGGGTTCTAAAGAGACAGAGAAGTAAACAGAGACATTGCAATTTCATTACCAGTGAAGTTTGTACAGAGACCAAGCCTTGGATAGGGAGTAAAATGTTCTTCCTGCTTCTGTCCCACAATTTCAACCTTGAAACTCATGGATGGAGAATTGACTGTACACAGTGGACCCTGTGCTGCCAACAACCTGATGGCTCCTCATCACTGTGTCCACGGAGCTCGTGAGACCCCACTCCCACACAGAGAACGAGATAATCGCACCAGGCAGCCTGTGATATTAGGACACCACCTGCATCTGGTGACTCCAGAGGTCATTTCTCCACCTCCAGAAAGAGAAAGCAGGGCTTTACTCCATTTCTGGGTGAGACACAAGTCTTGCTTTAGAGGGCAGTGAAAGGGAGAGATGACTTTCCACTGGGCAGTGAATTGTGTGAAGATAGAGGCAGGCTTTACCCCGAGTCTTCAGGGAATGGTTTAAATGGATAGAGATGGAAGGGATCAAGGATTAAAGGGTGTTAGCTAGCAATGATCCCAGCATGTACCTAGGGTAACTGGGAAGAACATTCTTAACAATAATCAGGTGTTTTAAGTTGGGAATTCGAGTAATTGCAGGCAGAGGTAGGAAAACTGCTCCTCAAAGGGAACTCAGAGTCCTATCACCTGAAAGGATGGACTAGTGAAGAGGCTGGTGAGAAGTCCGGGATAGCACAGCAGAATCGGAATGCAAGAGGGGAGATCAGGGTCATTGTGAGCCAGGCTGGCCCAGTCCAGGAAAATGCGACATCAGTGCTGTTTACCACCTGTGGTGGTGTGAATGACAGTATCCCTCCTAGGCTCCAAGTGTTTGGACATTTTGTCCCCAGATGGTGGTGCTGTTTGTGGAGGTTTTAGGAGGTGTGGCCTTGCTGGAGGAAGCTTGTCATTGGGGAGTGGGCTTAGAGGGTTCTTAAGCCTTGGTCGAGCTCTCAGATTCTTGATTTGATCTCTTTAATGCCTTTCAATTATCTGCAGAAATTCTTTAAACTTGCCATTGAAAATTTTAGTAACATTTTATTAATTTTTTGAAATTTCATAGAATGTATTTTTACCATATTCAGACCCCTCCTCCATCTCCTCTCAGCCCCACCCACTTCTCTATTTCCACTTGCTTCATGTCCTTGATTATTTTTTTTTGTTTTTTTATATATATTTTGTACAAGATTATCAAATCTAGACCCCTGTCCCCCATCCTATCCCCCACCCCACCAGAGCTCATGCATTCTGCCAAACATGCTTTTCATCTCTTTCTCAGTCTTTCTCAAAATTCTCCATGTGGAAGTTGACTGTTTTGAGCAGAAGTTCACTGTTTCAGTCAGTTCTTTGATGCAGTCCTTTCTGTTGTTGTTGTTGTTGTTGTTGTTG
>VZQC01002806.1:0-39924 GCA_009823505.1 Rhizomys pruinosus
ACTTAACTCAGTGGGTGCTCTGAGCTTCATCTACCTCACACAGAAAGAAATGATGAGGGCTTCCAGACTTCTAGTTTGTTTTCCATGTCCAAAAATGTCTGCCATGTAGTCATCGTGTGTGTGTGTGTGTGTGTGTGTGTGTGTGTGTTTGTGTGTACAATATCCATGCTCAGTGCTTCTAATTCATCTTCAGGAGTCTAAGATCTTTGTTACTACTGATTTGATATCTAACACTTAGGGAATAGACCCACATGGTTTACCATAGGAGTGCTCATGTCTAAACATAAGTCCATGACTCCATCAAGCTAGTTCTACTTCAGGGTTGCTTTTCCTTCCTCCTGAACGTTCTGGCTACTTTGGAGGACAACCTGGGTGTGATGGCATACACCTGTGATCCCAGCACTTGGAAGTCTGAAGCAGGAGGGTTGCCATGAGTTTGAGATCAGCTTGGGCTTTATAGCGAGAACCAGGTCAGCCAGGGCCACGGAACTACACGCTGCCTCAAAAAACAAAACAACAACAAAACAAAACAAAACCACAACCCCCTCCAACCAAGCAAAAACAAAACAACAAAGGAAAAAAACAACTTGTACTCCATTCAGTTATCAGAACCCAGACCATAAAGAACAAACACACAGTCAAGTACCTCAATTTAAATCGTTTATTTGTGTCAAGACATAAGAAAGTCAAGAAGATAAGAAACAACCCAATACCTAGGAATTCCGAGCCTTCGTTGGCGCTGGTCAGTTCCCTAGTAACAAAGAGCAGAAATGGGCATAGCAAGGACTCTGGCTGTCCTCTTGGTGGATACAATTGCCTTTCCTGCTTGAAGGTCGGGTGGGGTGGGGTTGCCCCATCCTGTGTATCTTACTGTTCATCTTGTCCTTTCTGCATCTCATAGTCGACTGTAATGTAGGCCAGACATTTCTGAGCGCATTCTCTTTCCTCTGGCCACCCAATGCCCTATGACACTGGGAGCCAGGTACTGAACTTTGAGGTGATCAGCTGTGGCAGATATGAGGAACTCACATGGTAGAAAACACAGTATGTTGCATGGGAGTTGAGCCTGAAATTTAATTCCACTGGTGGAATACAAATAACAGAGAGCTTCCCTGATGGGGACAAAAGGGTTTTGTTTCCCTAGGACTGACTTCCACACAGGGTCTTCAAAGTGCTTTATCAGTATTGCAGTTGCTCTGAAACTTTGCTGCCACCCTGGTATTGCACGTCTTTCAATGTTGCCTTTCATAACATGTACTTTCTAAAGAAACAATCTCGGCTTTTATTCAAAGGAGGTAAAATTGTAGATGACAATGCTGCTGAATCACATATTCCAAGTTGTCTTTAAAAATGTTCACCAGGCGTGGTGGCACACACCTTTAATCCTAGCACTTGGGAGGCAGAGGCAAGCGGATCTCTGTGAGTTCAAGGCCAGCCTGGTCTACAGAGTTCCAGGACAGCTGGGACTACAGGGAGACCCTGTCTCAAGAAGAAAAAAACAAACAAAAAGATGGGCTGTGAATCTACACAAGAACCCGCAGACAGGTCTGTGTGCATGTATGTCTCCCAAGGAACTCAGAATGTTTTGGCTGTTCTTAAGAATTTTCCAACCATGGAAGTGATAGTGTCCACAGTTGAATTAAGTTTTCAATATGGTCGAGGCTCAGAGGAATAGCTGTGAGGGTCAGTTACCTACTTCACAAACAAGAACATCCAATTCCTTACTAATTTTTCTATCAAAGAAAATAAAAATAAATTACAAATAATCTTCACCTTGCTATGACTTAATTGGGTCTCTTTTACATGATTCTTATAAAACTCGTCTCAATTTTTTTTTTTTTTGGTCTTTTCGAGATAGGGTCTCCGTGTAGCCCCTGCTGCCCTGGAACTTACTCTGTAGACCAGGCTGGCCTTGAACTTACAAAGATCCACCTGCCTCTGCCTCCCAGGTACTAGGATTAAAGGCGTGAGCCACCACGCTCAGCCTCAATTTTTTTAAAAGTAGCTGAGCCTGGTGGTGCGTGCTTTTAATTCCAGCACTTGGGAGGCAGAGGCAGGTGGATCTTTGTGAGTTCATTGCCATCCTGGTCTATATAGCGAGTTCTAGGATAGCTGGGGCTACAGGGAGACCCTGTCTCAAAAAGACCAAAAGAATCACCCTTCATATTTTTTGTCTTTATAAGGTGGGGGGTGTGGTTACTCATCCTTTGAAGACATTCCTTTAGAGATAAGTCTTGTCTCAAGCCTAAAGTACTTTAGCAAATCAACCAATTTTCCCATGTGAATCTTGTGCAAAGCACTGTACTAAGCACTTGGAATTTTAAAAAATTATTTCATTTAAGATTTTTATTTTATATGTATGAATGCACTGCCTGTATATATGTAAGTGTGCCCATGTTGTGCAATGCCCTCAGAGGTCATTAGAGGGCATTGTACAACATAGCCTGGAATAGTTGCTAATTCCATAAGGGTGCTAGGAATTGAACCTGGGTCCTCTTCGAGAACAGCCAGTGCTCTTAATCCTTGATCCATCTCTCCAGCCCCAGATTTGGAATTTTTTGACTTGAGTAACTCCTCAGTTACTTCTGCACAGCCAAAAGGAAGGGGTGTGCACATTTGCAGGAGTTGGTTTAGGTATCTTTCAAGGGAAATCCTAAACCTTAAACTCCAAATGGTGTGTGGTGGGGCTGGAGTCTAGTTCTGTGGAAGAGCTCTTGCTTAGTGTCCTCGGGGCTCCAGGTTTGATCCAAACACCCCAAACCAAAATGGCATTCTGAGAAGACACAGCCATATTTGATTATAGACTTAGATATAGACCTAGGAGAGAGTCATGGATCAAGTAGTACAGGCAGCTGGACCAGATATACTGCAAGGTATCTACAGCCATTTCTTCACTAAACAGTGATCACATGTTTGTTCAAAGTCTCTATGTGCTGGAGACAAGCCTTCTTAAAAATAGATAGGAATGATGTTACACAGATGTCTATGGGGTTGAATAAACATAGTAATGGGCCCATGCTCTGCAGGGCTAGCTGCATTTTCTGTATTCTGTTTAAAGTAGTGCCAAGTTTGTTTCTGAGATCAAGCTAAGAAGAAATGGCTCACCTCACAGGTATGAAATAGTTTTATAATATTTATCTCTGAAAAAAGCCTAGCATTTGGTCATGTGAAAAGACTGGTTATGATAAAGATTCTCCCAAAATTCAGCACTTTGTTAATCAATTTACTTAGGGATCTGAAGATTAATAATATGGATATGCAAGTTTATCCTTGTACCAGAGTGCTTAAAAATGGAAGATACCCTTTGTAACAGAATTAGGTTAATAGTTGTGAAAGAAAAGGCATAACAGATTAAACCCTATATTCCTACCTTTTTGTATTTAATATTTTATTTTTTATGCATATGAGTGTATTGCCTGCATGTATGTTAATGCACTCATGTCTTGCAATGCCTACGGAGAAGAGGGCATCAGGTCCATTGGAACTGATGGTTGGGTTACAGATGGTTGTGAGTTGCCATGTGGGTGTTGGGAACTAAGCTCAGGTCCTCTGTAAGAGCAGCCAGTGCTCTTAATTGCTGAGCTATCTCTTTAGCCCCTTTTTCTGTGTTTACTTATTTTAAATTATTTCTTTATTATTCATGTGTATGTGTGCCAAGACAGACATGTGAAAGTCAGAGGACAACTGGGCAGAGTCAGTTCTTTCCTTCTCCCAGGAGTGTTCCTGGGGCTTGAACTCAGGTCACCAGGTTTGGTGGTAAGTGCCTTTTCCCACTGAGTCACCTCAGCAGCCCTTACTTAGTTATTGTTTTGAGAGAGGGTCTCATGTAGCCCAGGCTGGCCTTGAGTTCAGTCTGTAGCTGAAAATGGCCTAGCCCTCCTGCTCCTGGCTCCGCCTCCTTAGTGCTGAGATTACAGGTTTGCTCCACCACACTCAGATAAAGAGCACATTTCTTTTTGGTCAGATTTCCAAAATAAGTGATCAGTGAACTCAAAGTTCTCTGTAAGAACACTGTGAGTCAGTCAAAAATAAGAAAATTCAATTTTCACAGTTTCAAGAAACTTCTTTAGAATACCTGACTAGTCAACCATTCAAAAAGCAGCATTTGCTGGTATACTAGCACCTGCCTTTAATTCCAGCACTCGAGGCCAGCCTGGTCTACATAATAAGTTCCAGGCCAGCTGGGGCTACAGGGAGACCCTGTATCAAAATTAAAAAAACAAAACAAAACAGTATTTTTATAATTCAATGAAAGATGGCAATTCTCTCAAAACAAAAAAGTAAGCTATGAGCTGGGGCTGCCTTCAAGGATGTTTAAAAGCCTCTACAGATTTAAGCCAGTAAGGTAAGAGGTAAGGTAAACAGCTCTTTGGTTAACAATGTTTAAAAGGACCAGGAAGGCTGGTCATCCATAGTGAGCTGCAAGGTGTAGAATATGGATTAATTTATGCCAAAAAGTAATGAGTTACCCATCCACAATCCATGGGGCTGTTTATAAGGGCTGAATTCATTTTTTGGGTGGGAAGTTTATTTCTGTGGCAGTAGCAGTCCTTAGTCCAAACACTCGGGAACCAGAGCAGGGGAGGAAATTTATGAGATTTGAGCCCAGTCTGGTCTACATAGCAAGCATCAGGCCAGCTGATGCTACAGGAAGACCCTGTTTCAAAAAGATCAAAAACTTATGTGTATGAGTGTATTCCTGCATGTATATAAGTGCACTCATGTTGTGCAGTCCCCACAGAGGTCAGAAGAGGGCACTGGATCCCCTGGAACTGGAGTTATGGATAGTTGTTAGCTGCCATGTGGATGCTGGGAATAGAACCTGGGTCCTCTACAAGAACAGCCAGAGATCTTAACCATTGAGCTATCTCTCTAGCCCCTTAAGGACTGAATTTTGAATAGCCATAGCAAAGCATCTTTCATTATAGGAAATTAGCATTCTATGCAGGCAAAGGCAGCTTTTTTTACACGTCTTAAATGTTAAAAAGAATAAAATGAAATTTGGACAGAGAAACACGTAAAAAGTCAGGCATATGTGAGGGGGCAGATTTCAAATGGATAGATTTCATGAGACAGACCGACCCTGGAGCTGATCCTGTCAAGAAATTCTTATAGTCCTTTTATTTATCTTCCCTACAAACCCCCAGTATGGTTCCAAGCAACTTTCTACAAGCAACAAAAAGATCCCGGGCTGAATCCAAGTCATGTGAGAAAAGCCACCAGTAGGTGGCAGATGAGCTTCTCCCCGTCCTAGGTTTAGTGAGGCACTTTTAATAAATTAGTAACCACATTAATAAAACACCTGTGATGGTTAATCCTGGGTGTCAACTTGACTGAACAAAGGAACAAATAAGAGAAAAAGGGTCTTCTGATTGGACCGCCTCAACCCGGATGGCCCACCACCCCAAATGTGGGCGTTACCTTCTGCCAGCAGGCAGTATTTAAGGCCATGGCAGAAGGAGCTGGTCCCTTTTTTTTCTCCTGCGGCTTGCCTCTCTCATCTGGTGAGTTTGTCTTGTTGCTGTGATCAACCTTTCGGATCCCAGCGTGTACTGAGACCGGCAGATCTCCTGGAACCCATTTGGGCCTTCAGCACTGGATTGGGACTACTAAGACATCCAGCCTTGCAGACTGAGCAGTTCCCTGGATTCTCGTCTCGGCCTTTCCAGTGTGATGCAGCTACTGTTGGAATCCTTGAACTCTGTCACGTGAGCAAATCAATAAATTGTATATAGCTATATATATTCATCCTGTTGCTTCTGTTTCTTTAGAGAACCCTGACTAATACAACACCTTTCTCAAAAGGTAAGATCAATCAGCAACTGTGTCAGATGCAAGATGAAGAAAAGCAGATTCAAGGGAAAGCCGTGCCCAGAGCCGTGGAATCCCACATGCCTTTTATTGCTGTGGTTGAACCTGCAAGACTCAAAGACACCTGTTTTCACATTATGTTCATTCCACAGGACCTTGGACATCATGAAACATCTCTTCCAAGGCTCCTTAAAGACGGGGGTTTCTACTGTTCCTCATTTCTATCATTCTTGGTACAAAAGGGTGGTGTTCATAGAACATAGCTGCTTCCCTTCCTATAGCTGCTAGCTGTGAGTCACTGTAGCCAGTGATAATGCAGTGGAAACCAACAGCACAGGTATGTGGAGTACATGGCAGTGATCTGATATGAGGTGATTGGTGTTATGTCTTGGGAAAAGATCCGGATACATAAAAACTATGGATTCCGCATGCATGTTTTCAACCAGTTGGTCTGTCTGAAAGATAATGCTGGACTCCAAAGTAAATAGACATGTGTTCCATATGATGAAATACAGCTCCAAACAGAAGCTTAAGAATAAGGTCTACAGAGTGAGCTAAAAAAAAAAAAAGAAAGAAAGAATAAGGCACCAAGTTAGTGTTAGTGGCAGAGAAGCAGAAAACACAAAAGCGCAATTTCAAATTGTGTTGTGTTTGGTCTCATCCCCTTGGGCTATAGCCCCTGAATGTTTGTGGAGAAAAAAATGAAGGTTAGTAGTCATGTTCCACATGTGTGTGTGTGTGGGGGGGGTGTACACACACACACACATGCACACACACACACACACATGCACACACACACACACACACACACACACACACATATATATATATATAAAATGCAGGCATACCTAGAAATTATAAGTAGTCTCAAAACGACTTTTCTTTTCTCTTGAGAAATTTATCCTGTGTTCCTTGGAGTGGGAAGAATGGAAGCTAGCCATCTCTTTAGCAGAGACACAAAGTCTAAAAGACAGGAAGGGCAACTTCTATGGGGAAGGGTATCAAGTATTCCAATGAAAGAGAACCCTCCACGATGAAATGCTCTCAGGAGATACAGACCCACACAGGACACTTTGCCCATTTTCCTGGAAGGCCATTGCTGCATGGTGTGATGAAGGGCTTTGCTGTGACAGCATGATGCATGGGTTGCTGGTCAGGGAAGGCTCCATGGATGCTGGTGTGTGGCAGAAAGCCTGTCAGACTCTGTCCAAGGCTGCTATGTTGTTGAGTTCAGGAATAAATGACAGTAATGGTCACTTCATGAAAGGTGGTGCTCTCTTTCCTACTGTCCAAGGCAAAGGGCAGTGATGGGAGAGGGCCCACTCTTCAAAGCCTGCATTTGTTCTGTGACTGTGGACAAATACCCTGGAGACAACTTGGAGCCAAAAGGGAATCACCCGTTTAAGCTCCTTTACATCCCTCGTTCAAGTTCAAGTGCAGCTCAGGTTGCCTTTGTCTGTCCAAGAGTGAACTAGGTGGTTTGCTTGGCTGGTCTGGGCCATCTCTACCCTTTGTTTTTTTTCCTTTTAGAATAACCATCAGAGCCACCTTTACCTGGATAATTGTTAGGATGATACCCAGTTCATGATCGGGCACATGGTAAATATTTAGAGTCTTATGGGCTGGCTGTAATTAATGAGGTTTCGTTGAGAATCCCCAAATCAAGTCATAACATGACATCCTTAAAAGCATAACTCTCTCCCAGCTCTCTTGACTTACAGGTTAAATATTCAGTGAGTCAATTCTTGGAAACTACAGGACAGGAACTAAGGTGACCATGAAAGGACCCAACGAGAGCCATTCAGTGAACCCGGGAGTAAGAAACTCTTTTTGAGACTTTAATCCCAGCACTCAGGGGGCAGAGGCAGGCAGATCATTGTGAGATCAAGGCCAGCCTGGACTAATAGTCAGCTCCAGGCCAACCAGGGCTACAGGAAGACCTTGTCTTAAGGAAATAAAAAAAAAAGAAAAGCAACTCCTTTTGGCATAATTGAAATAATTTCTACAGAGATGAAAAGAAGTAAATGAGATTACTCATCCTTGCTCTGAAAATACACGTGTACTGGTTCTAAAGGCCAATGTACAGCAGTGTGTGGTTCTGTGTTATTTATGTCATGGTGACCGGACAGAAGGTTCCACTGAAACACCCACAGTCCAGATTTCTACTAGGATTTTTTCCCCTCTGTGGTCTGGTCATCACTATTTGCAAATGGAAGAAGCTGCAAGTTTGTTTCCTCCTCTGGATTCTTGGGGGATCCTGGTGTTTATACCATCAGGATTCCACAGAGACAATTTCAACACAAAGATGATGCAGAATAATGCTTAGCATTTATATAGGTTCTTTTGATTTCAAAAACAAGTTATAAATATCCCCTACCATGACAACATCTTTGCGAGGTAGGTGAGTATTACTGTCTACATTAGCAATAGAAACCCAAGGCCAAAGAATAAAGGACTCTGTTCTGAGCCATGGCATCAGGAGCCACAGTAAGTTTGGGCACCTCACTACCTACTTTGGGCTCTGAAGAGGTCACACTTTCTCATGTAGCAACAGTTTCCATAAATACAGGATTATATACTGTATAGATATAAAACAACAACACAGTACATTATAGAACAATAATCCAATATTTCTGTTTCTTAGTAAAATATGTTAAGCACAGTATTTAAATTGCATTTCTCTGAAAAGCATTTGGTATATTAAATAGCAGAAAGTATATTAAATAGCTCTATAAACATTTGCTGGCATACTCTTAACAGCATAATAATTCTAAATAAATTAAAATCCACTGACGCATAGAGACATTTCCTTTATGATATCTTAAACCAAAGAAAAAGGTGAAAAACCACTTTCTTCTCAAAATGCAGATGTAATAGCTTGCTGGATATCTGCAAGTGGCTACTTCATTTTTCTGAGCTCAAGCTTATATATATATATATATATATATATGTAATATATATCGCTGGCTGTGATTGTAAAATAACCAATTTGGGAGGGGAAAAGTATACAGCAGAAAGGTGAAAATTAAAGACTGCTATTTTCATTTGGTATCTGTTCTGAAGAACTGATAGATTTTCAAAAGATGTTATCATACTTGGAACTAATATCAGGTGAATACGAGAACATTTTGTGAGGAGAGAAAATGATACCAAATAAAACTGTGGTATCGGAAGAAAATGAGTGAGGGTATTTTTCAGGAGTGCTGAAGGCCGGCATGAGATATAAGCTGTACGTGCTCAGCTGACTGGGTGGGTCTTGGAGATGGTTTCTAAAGGCGAACTCTTGGTTTCGTCAGTGTGTTTTTCAAGGCAAAATTCTCACCTTCCTCTAACTCTGCCTTCTCAAAACAGCAGTGTTAAAGAGGAAAGTTCACCTCATCCTAGTTTGAAAACCAGTAAGGAACAGCAAATAGGCATCAAAGTGTCAAAATCCGTATGCAGATGTAAAAAGTAACTTCTAAGCCAGGATGACGCTCTCTGTCAGTAGTAACAAGTACAAAAGTCTTAAAGTTAGCCTATGTGGTGCTAAGATACTGTTTGCTAGATATTACATGTCTTTCAGAGAACATTGTTAGTAAGTGTGCTTTTTTGTTTGTTCCCCCTAAAAAAAGACATAGTAAATCATTTTCTTTCCTCCGTCCTTCCCATATTGGGTCTGAAACCGGGGCTGGCGTGCCCCTCTGCTCACTCCCCTGTCAAGTGCTCAGTGGCTCCTTCCCACTGACGTTGTATGTGGCAGTTTTGTCTGAGGGAGGTTTGAGCTTGGACAGGCTTGAGCAATTCAGCTGTTTGGTTGGCTGTAAGGTTTTGGCGTAAGGTGAATACCAGTCCCTTTCAAACACGTCTTTAAGTTGCTTGATGATGCTTCTGTTGTTCCTCACGTCTGCTTGGTTGATAACTAGGCCCGTGCCAGCATTCTGGGTAAAATCGTTGCCTACCCAATCAAAATTCCCTGCAAACAAAGAAATCATGGTGAAGAGATAGGACCTACTGGGAATATTCCTAACATAATGAAATACAGAACAGATTCTATTTAAAAAAAAAAAAACAACTCATAAACACCCAGTAATAACAAGAGAGGCGGAATTGTGTTGACAGCTCCAGAGGGGCAAAAAAAATTCCAAGGAGCCTTACATATGGCGTATTAATATTTGCATATTATTTTGGCATTTTCTTCAGCTTTGCTCAAGTTGAAACTCAAAACAAGGAATCTGCTGTTCTTTTTTTTTTCTGGTAAATGTTATTTCTTATTGACGTTCACAAGACACACTAAATACAGCAACATTTAAAATATATAGGAAGACACTTAAAAATCCTGTGAACAATTACTACCTTCTCAAAGAGACAACATTGAATCCATATGTACAAACATTATTATACAGAGATGCTTTCCCAGCGGAGGGAGACAAAGCCAAAGGCAAGGAAGGAGCTCTCAGACCCAGCTACAGTGCTCCCTGAAGGACGGCTGGAAGGAATCCTGGGGCCCAGGGCCCAGGGCCAGCCACTTGGCCAGGCATTGAACAGGCTATTAGGTATGATGCACTGCTTGATAAGCAGATTTCATTTTCCAAGAAGTATGAGAAACCGGGTGGCTTAAACAAAAAATGTTCTTTCACAGTTCTGGAGATAAAATCAAGATGTCTATTAGACTGGTTCCTCCTGAGGGTTGAGCGAGGGATGTGTCACAAGCCCCTCCCCCTGGCTTCTGGGGTGGTCAGTCCCTTCTCTTCCAGTGTCTCTTCACACTGTCTTCTCCCTCACATTTGCTTATCCAGCTCTCTTCGTCTTGTTTTTTTTTTGACACGGGACGTTATGATACAGCACAAGCTAGCCTCCTACTCATAGCAGTCTTCTTGCTTTAGCTTCCCGAGTTCTGGTATTGGAGCACAAGACACTCTGCCCAGCTCTCCTTTTTGTAAAGGGCATAGGCCACATTAGATTGGTGCCCACCTTAATGAGCTCATTTTGGAGTGATTATTTCTGCAAAGAGCTTATCTCCAAATAAGGCCATATTTTGCCACACTGGGGGTGGGTGGGTTAGAATTTCCATATATGAATTTTAGGGGAACACAGGTCAGCTCATAAGTTTGGAATCTGCCCTGCAAGAGGCTAATAATAGCTATGCAATTTATGTATAGCCCATGTAAAAGTTGTCGGTAGATAAAAGGGCTGGGCAACTCGGTCTCTCATATGACTTCCCATGAATACATGAGAAGAAGTTTCCAGTAAAACCAAAACCAACCTGTCTCTTTAGAAGGGCACAGTACCCTTTTTCTTTTTTTTAACATTTATTTATTTATTTATTTATTTATTTATTTATTTATTTATTTTTTACTTTCTCTATTCTATGTTGAATGCATGCTCATCAAATACCTAATGTCTACCAGGTCCTATGTTAAGAATTGTGAATATAAGACTGAAAATGACAGTCCCTGCTTTCAAGGAGTCCAGGAAGGAAGCACGTTGATTGTAATGCAGAGAGTAGGAAAGACCACAGGGAATTTTGTAGGGAGTGGTGGGAGACGGGGTGGGAAGGCTTTCCACCCCTGGCTAGATGTGTCAGGAAGAAGCATCCCCTTGAGTAATGAAAATGCATTGGAATTTCATCAGGACAAGAGATCCAGACTTCAAAGGGAGGATGATGTCTTGTGGACAGAATGAATATCTGCTTCTTGATTTTCATCCTTTGTCCCTGTTCCCCCCTCTGGGGTCCTCAAGCAGATCAACTCTTTTCCATATGACACCTTCTGAAACACTGAAAGGTGGTTCTTTTTTTTTTTTTTATTCATTTTATTTCTTAAATTTATTCGGCATGGGCAAAGCACACCAAATCCCTATATCAAATATCAACACAGACAAAGATCTTTTCTTTTTCTCCCTCAGCACAAAGATCCCCCTTTCTCTTTCCTTCCTCTCAACCCAACTGCCTGCCGCCCTAGTGAACACCAGAGGGCGCCACCAGCAGCCCTGTGATAGGCATAGTTTTGAAAGACTTTTCTGTTATGAATTAGCAGAGTGTCTTATAAATGTTTACCCAAGGTTGTCAGGGCTGTGTTCCTGACCCGCTACTATTTGTGCCTGGTGAATACAGGCTCGGATCTTTAAACTGGGTACTGGCAGCTACTGCAGTTGAGGTTTAGTCAAGAGCCTGCCAGAACACAGCATCATCTGTTCATTCCGAAAACAAACACTTCCTGTTGTCTTGTATGACATCCATGGCCTCTTAGATAGAACATCAAAATCTCATCCAAAATCTTACCCTGCACATACCAGAGGCAGGAAGACTCAATCCTATTACATGAGCACATTTGATACTTATGGAAAGCCTATGCTGGGATAAACTAACTCCACTGTGCTGGTGAAGAAATTCCGCACAGAACTTATTCAAGACAAGAGTAGAAAACTATCAGAGCTGAGGGTCCAAGTTGAGCTGAACTCCACAGCCCAAACTTCACTTCTATTCAGTATGGCCTCAGATCCTAAAGGCATCCAATTTGTACTTCACCTTGGACAGGCACTGAGATTTCTGCTGTGTGCATTGGCACATCACACTTTCTGAAGGAGACAGACACAGAAATATACTTTGGGGGCAGACCTGGGAGGAGGACAGAGGACAGAGAGGGGTAAAGACTTTGAAGTCTTATCCTGTCAATCTTGACGTTTCCTTCCATACGATGAATGGGCTGAGATCCAGTGTGTTCCTGGTTCCTGGTCACTTTCATTGGCGTCTGGGGGAACTTAGCCCTGGGAAGCTTTCAGGGCTGACAGGCATTTTGGCTGACCTTCATGGTGACATATGCTTTGCTATTTTTTTTTTAAGCTGGTTTATACTTTCACCTGTATCTTTTGAGGCTGCCATTTCAGCTTCTGAAAATCCACAGAAAGGCTGCAGAAGCCAGGACTGTAGTGGGTCCTGGGGGGTGCCACATGGAGGGTGCCAGAGAGCCCACCTTGTGGGTAGGCAGCACGGGGCACCTTTCCAGCATCTTTCATTAACCTTTTGCCCCTTCCTCGCTCTCCAAACACTCAAACACCTTCCAGGCAAAATTTCAGAGTTTAACTCAAGTATATTCTGGGGAATTTAAAATTAGAGAGATAATGCTGCCTGAGGATTTTTCTGGAAGTCTTTTAAAAACTTAATGAAGCTAAAATCCCCATGCAAGGGCCTGGTGTGGGTTTTTCTTAATTCTACATTCTCACTAAGTATCTAAGTAATGACTTGGGTGATTTCACAACATGCTGATAATTATTAAGACACCAATGAATTTCCTCTCTTGATGTTCTTTCAATGTTTTTATTCTAGAACTATGCTTCAATCTAGGGAGACAGTACTTTGCTAAAACATTGTACATAAAATGAACTATCTTAGCTACGGGGCTGGAGAGATGGCTCAGTGGTTAAGAGCACTGGCTGTTCCTGCATAGGACACAGGTTTGGCTTCCAACACCTAAGTGGTGCCTAACAATCATCTATAACTCTAGTTCCAGGGGATCCAACACCCTCCTCTGGCCTCTGAAAGCACTGCACACCTGTGGTGCAGTTTGTTACATACACATAGATAAAACACTCATACACATAAAATAAAATTAAAATTAAATAGGATCATATGAATAGGGTCCTCGGAGCTCGTACTTGCTCTGAGGAATGTCTATGGATGTTAACTGGACATGATGACCCTTCACACAAATGAGAGAGTGCCTGTATTCCAGTGGGGGTGGGGGAGGCCTGATGAAAGGTCCAGAGGGGAAGAGGGAATGAGGGGGATTAAGACCGATTGAGAATCTCTGTATGCAATACACAAAAATCCTATAAAAGTAAAATAAAATTATAAAGCAAAATAAAATATCTTAGCTAGGGAAGAAGAGAATAAGCAAGACAATGTTTACTGAGGGCTTGGAGACATCGGAGACAATACTGGGAGCTGCTGATATATTACCTCATTTAACTCTCATGCCACCAAAAAGGGTTTCTGTTATTGCCTGTATTTCATAGATAAGGAGACAGAGGCTTAGAGAGATTATATGACATGCTCCATCTTCCAACGTGTAACTTTCTTCTTAAAAATATTTTATTATTTAAAAATATTTATTAAAATTTTTCTTGTCTTTTTCTAGACAGGGTCTCCCTGTAGCCCCAGCTGGCCTGGAACTCACTCTGTAGACCAGGCTGGCCTTGAATTTACAGAGATCCACCTGCCTCTGCCTCCCAAGTGCTAGGATTAAAGGCATGCACCACCACACCTGGCTAACACACTTTTTAAATAAAGTAACGCTGTGATTAGAAAAACTACAGAGAGACTGACATCTTCATACTAAGATGACAGTAACCCTGTGGCCTGGACTCTAGACCCAGGCCTTCCCCTGACACCTGTGTGTCCAAGTCACCTATGTGTCCAGGTCCCATGTCCTCACTTCAGTGTTATGACAAACGCTGTTATCTCTTGTTGGTGATGATAAAAGGACCAAATAAGGCAGCCCTTCATATAGTTAAAACTTTTTTAAAATTCACCCACTGAATTTGGAAAAAATAATTGCCATGGGCTCCATATTTATTCCTACACCCCACAAACATATTTTTCTTTTCTGCTTTGATGCTCCCACTTCATCTTAATAATTACCCCGTTCCCTGAGGATTTGTATGTCTTCTTTTTATAGATAATAGCTCTTTCTGTGATGATTCCAGTGGAAGAACTGCCCTGGCCTCCCACACACTGTGCCAAGTTAGAATAGACTTGATATGCGAGGAAGTAATTCCACCAATATAATGACTTATGCACCTGGAACTTTATTGTCTTAATAATAATAATAGCTAACATAGATTGGAAATTACCCACGTGCCAGGTGCTTCATGTGTACTGTCTCTCATTTAAACATCACTCTGTGAAGTAAAAACTGCCATAAGCCTCATTTTATAGATCAGAAAATTGAAGTTTAGGGAATTCCAGGAAACAATTCCAAGTCAGATATTTAGAAAATGCCAGGGATGTCATTTCTGCCCAGACTGTGAGTACTGGCCCTAAAGGACTCCCTGTGACTGCAAGGTAGGAGGTCATGTGACACTGTAGGCAGAAGGCCGAGCACTGTGCCTTGATTTAGGGCTTGACTCACCTCTGATGAGCCTTTTGCCTCTTACCTGGAAAATGAGGCAAATGGACCAGAGAGAGAATGTCTGCAGAACATACATGGAAAGGTACCTTCTGCGGTGGGCACAGAGGTTCTATCTGGTTGAAAAGGTCTTTTCTTCTTTGCCCTGCTTCCTTACTGACATCAAGAGCCATGGTCCCCAGGGTGTTGCCTCCTCCCCTCAGGGTTCTGCTGAGTATAATTGGACCACCACTGTCTGGGTGACCCCCGGAGGAGCTTTTCAGCCATGACACCTACCAATGTAAGCTGCTCCATCTGTTACCATGTACTTGTTCCGATTTAGTTTAGGAAAGGTATGATTCTTTTGTTCTTTTGTTGCACACGCATTCTCTCTTTCCAGATCAAAAAATTTCTGTTAAAAAGAAGGAAAGAAAGAAATAAATAAAGAAAGAAAGAAAGAAAGAAAATAAAAACAGGTTAATTGAGAGTGTTTTGGGCCTTGTTCAAGAGTACAAAGGAATATATTATCCAAATATCAACAATAGACCTCATACTGGGTTATTAAAATTATACTCTTGTTACTTTGTATAGAGGAAGGTATTTCTGCTCTCAGTCTATGTGGGCAACAAGAAAGAAAATTAGCATGCTCAACTAGCTCTATAATTAACACTGCTAGGCTACTAAACGAACACAAAATTCATTCTTTAAACTGAGTGAGGGCCAGAAGGTTGTTTAATTCTGATTGTCTTGTTCAGCAGGGCACTGCCATTTGAAGCATGCCTCAGGGTGCTTCTGTCATGCACGCCTGTGAACTGAATGAATATTCTTCCATGGTGCACACATTATGTCAGCAACTAGCTAATTCAATGGAGAATCGGTATAGGTCAAAAGAGATTTGCTACAAGAATGAATAGTTTCCATCTAAATACCTGTCTATAAGCTTTTTAATAGGCAACTGAAAAAGAAAACACACACAAAAACTACATCAAACTATTGAATCTTGACTTCCAACTTTAATGAGACTCAAAAACAAACAAACAAAAGACCCTAGCATTGCAGTTCACCCAAGGCCAAAGATGGAGGAGCTTGGAAAGTGTGGCCTGATAGCAGGATGGACAGGTCTCAGCAATCTGGCAAGTGTTGCATGAAGCATCTGCTGTGAATGAGCCCTTGGGACTCTGAGGGTTGAGCTCATGGGAGACATCCATCAAAGTCAAAGGTCTGAGGTCGCCACTATAGTGAAGAAGAAAGATTCTAGAATGCCTTACAGCTATACATCTTGTGTATTTTAAAGAAAGATGAAGAGAGAAAAATGAGAGGGTACTCATTAAAGGAGACGTCACTTGTAATTTATAAACTGGTATGGGGAAGGAAATAGTTTGTCTTCTCTTATGTGCTGAAAAGGGGTAGCCTGGTGATTACTAAGGGTCTTTCCAAATTTGTGTTCTGTTCTGGGGGCTGGAGAGATGGCTCAGCAGTTAAGAGCCCTGGATGCTCTTGCAGAGGACCTGGGTTTGGTTCTTAGAACCCGTGTAGCAGCTAACAGGGGGTCTGATCTCCCTAGGCAGTGTATGACACAAGTACAGTCATCACATAAAATAAAAATAATAAATAAAATATTTAAAAAACTCTATATGTCAGGGCATGGTGGCACTCATCTTTAATCTCAGTACCTGAAAGGCAGAGGCAACCAGATCTCTGTGAGATTGAAGCCAGTCTGGTCTATACAGCAAGTTACAGGCTACCTAGGGTTGCAGGGAGACCTTTTCTCAAAAAGAAATCTCTATTCTGAGCTTCATCTCAGAGAATACTGTGACAGATAGCAGAAATCATATCTTATTCACTGACATTATTAGATATATTAATATGTGAGAAGAGACAGCCAAGGCATTTCAAAAGTGATTGGCTCATTTATTAAACATAGTACGTCAGCTGTGACCATCATCTAAGTTGCAATCTCTCCATGATTTTTTCAAGGATGCAAACTCACATTGGGGCAAGCAATGAGTGCACCTCCTTTTCCAAGGACGGAGCTCTCTGCGTGGCTTGGGCCATCTATTTTCCTCGTCAGGGCCCCACAGCTCCTGAAAACACACTGTATCCAGTGTCTCAGCACCCTAGTTTTCTTGGAAGCGCTCATTAGTCATCTGTGTTCTAGATGTTTGGGGCCATAAGCTTCCTTCCCACCCAGGCTTGTCTTGACATTTAAAAATACATGGCCTTTGTTTTATGAAATGGCCAGCAGTGAGCTATTAATGTTTGGTTTATTCAAGATTCATGACCATCTGTGTTCAAAACAATGACGCCGATGAAGTTCTATAGTGGTTACAGCGATGGAGAGACTCTACTTTCCTTGTAATTTCTTCCAAACTTTAAGAAAAGGACTTAGCATTCATACCCCAAGTGGATTTCAAATGCAAGAGCTTTAGGAGCAGAGGGGTTATGGGGTGGGAAGCAGTGTGGTGGGGGCAAGATGCTGACTTGGCTGAAAGGCCATGAAGAGGGATGATGAGAACCAATGTACTGTGCTGCGCCCAAGCTCCTGGAAACCTCGTAAGCATGACAGCAGATCCCCTGATGCACACACTGACCTTCAGAGTACATGATGCTCCCTGGGGACACCAGATCACAGAAGATAAGCAATAAAGATCTGGGGAATGTTTGCTCCACAGGAAGGAATCTACACTTGGTACTGTAAACCTAGTCAGAAGCTTGTGTCTGGGGAAGTCATAGGCCTTACTGGGGAAGCTACTGCTATTGTTTGGCTTAATGGACATGATGCTGGGTCTGTCAAATTTTCTTCTAAAGAACTGTTTACACCAACAGATTAGTGTTGCTGTCAGCTTTGGCCAGAAAAAAAAATCTTCCTTCTGTAGTGGTCAGCAGTTACTGTGGAGACTCAGAACTGGTCAAAGTACTGAGAATAAATGACTTGAATGTCCAGCCATAAATGGGACATCTATATCACTTCCTCCAAGGTCCAGAGAATATCACACAGAAGAAGAGTTGGAAAGAATATAAGAGTTGGAAGGAGGAGGAGGAGAGTGGTATGGAACATCGGCTTCTTGGTATGACGTGGGTTTTAGATCCTTGAACTCATAACAGGCTTAATTGTTTGTACAAGGTTGCCATAAGACTGGGCCTGTCAACACTCTGTCATAGAGGGGGAAGGGAACATGGGGTCCTACCCCTTCTTGGTTATTTATGAGCAGTTCATCAGGGTTAGTGAGGGAGAGAGAAGCATTTAGTTTAGTGGTGTTGCCCCTGGTATAGTGCAAATACTCCTGTAAACAAACTCCTACCCATGCTTCTGTAGACAACTCTAATGACACTCATTGGGGAAAAAAGAACCCAAGTTCAGAGCCTTATCACTGCCTGTGGTGGTTTGAATGAGTGTCCCCCATAGGCTGTAAGTATTCAGACATTTGTCTCCAGTTGGTGGCGCTGTTTCTGGAGGTCTTAGAAGGTGTGGCTGTGCTAGAGGAAGTATGTCATTGGGGGCAGGCTCAGTGAGTTTAACAAGCCTCGTGGTCTCCAGCTGCTCTTTCTGCTTCCTGTGCTCATCGCGAGATGTGACCCTCGGCTTCCTGCTCCAGCTCCAGCTGCCATGCCTCCCTCCTCAATGGACTCTAATTCCCTGGAACTGTCAATCGTAAGCTCAAACAAACTCTTCCTTTTATAAGTTCCTTTGGTCATGGTGTATTATCACAGCAACAGAAAAGTGACTAATACAGTTATTTGGTACCAGAGAGTGGGCTGTTGGCTGTGAAGAACCTGACCATGTGGATGTTTGGAGAAATGTGGAAGACTTTGGAACTTTGGGCTAGAAAAGCTGTTGACTACTGTAAGCAGAGCTTAAGGGGCCATTCTAGTAGAAGCCTGGAAGAAAGCATTGCTGCAAAAAATGTAGTTCCAGAGGAAAATAAAGACTTAGGCAGCAACTGGGATATTTTGATAAAGAGTCTGGCAGCAGTTTGCCCACAGCCCAAATGCTTGCCTGATGCTAAGTTGAAAAGCAATGGACTGATGTCTTTGGCGGAGGATATTTCAAGACAGCCTAATGTAGAAATGGTGGCATGGCTTTTAATGGTGAATATTGTGCAGATCTACAGTGAAGAAGAGCAGATGGGGCAGAAAGAAATGCAGAATGTACAGTTTGGATCTGATAACTGCACTAGGAAGATTAAAGGTGGGGCCAAGGCATGTGAAGGAGAGGCTCCCTTTCATAAGGAGACTAAAGTAATTAAGGAGAGGCCTGGAGATTTACAAGTAAACAAAAGAATCAGTACCTTCAGGGCAAGACCACACCCAGCTAATCCTCCAACAAGTCCAGGGCAGAGAAAAATTGCAAATGTGGTTAAAGTAGGAGAGAGTCCATCCCGAACTTGCAGCCAGATTCGGCAATTTCATTCACGTGGTGCTGGCTTTAGAGGCATGAAGTTTGCAAGAGTGAAGGGGTCATCAGTTCTTCCTCCACGGTTTCAGAGAGCCACAGAGGCCAGGCAGAGTGCAGCAGGGGCATCCCTGAATAAAGAAGGCCCTGATAGGCCATTGCGTGAAGCTGTGAATGTGAAGCCTGGTTGGCAGCGGAGACCCCAAGAAGACATTCGAGATGCCAGACCTGTGAGATATTTGCCAAGGAGAGCTGCATACAGGGAGTGGTACCAGCCTAAGAAAGAGATGTATGTTGCAAGCAAAGCTGGAAGAGCTGAGCCATCTAAGCCCTTTGGAAGTCAAGTCCCAGAAGTTGCACATGGAGCTACTGGACTTGGTGTTTGCCCTGCTGGTTTTTGGTCTTGTTTTGGTCCAGTATTTCCTCACTATGCCTCTATTCCTCCCTTTTGGAATGGGAATGTGTATTCGGTTCCACTGTACATTGGGAGTATGTAATTTGTCTTTTGATTTTACAGGAGCTTACAGTTTAGGAGATTGGCCTGAGTCTCAGAAGAGACTTTGGACTGTAGACTTTTGAATGGCATTGAAACTGGTAAAGACTATGGGGACTTTTAAGGTTGGACTAAATGCATTTTGCATTTTATATGGTCAGGAGCCTATGGGGGCCAGGGAGTGGAATGTGGTGGTTTGAATGAGTGTCCCCCATAGGCTGTAAGTATTCAGACATTTGTCTCCAGTTGGTGGCGCTGTTTTTGGAGGTCTTAGAAGGTGTGGCCATGCTGGGGGAGGTATGTCACTGGGGGCAGGCTTAGTGAGTTTAACAAGCCTTGTGGTCTCCAGCTGCTCTCTCTGCTTCCTGTGCTCACTATGAGATGTGACCCTCGGCTTGCTGCTCCAGCTCCAGCTCCAGCCGCCATGCCTCCCGCCACAATGGACTCTAATTCCCTGGAACTGTCAATCGTAAGCTCAAATAAATTCTTCTTTTTATAAGTTCATTTGTTCATGGTGTTTTATCACAGCAACAGAAAAGTGACTAATACACTGCCTCTCCCCGATCTTTTCTTACACTGCCTTCATTTGTGCATATACCAGTTAAGCATGTGTTTGGACCTTGCTAGCCTCCTGCCAGGCACTGGGAACAGACAGTGACTAGACACCTCTTCCTTGGCTCATCTGATTCCCCTGTAGTCCTGAATGTCACTTCAGTTATCTGGACGATGCCATGCCTGGGCTGAAAGAACTCCAAATTCTCTTGTCCATGAAAAGGCATTAAGGACAGCAGTACTGTCCTTCTGAGCCTCAGCCTGGCTTCCTGTGTCAGCCTCTACTCTACTTTTTAATATTCTAAATGGCAGTTGACATCTTACCCATCCTGGATACTTCATGTATTTTCGAATCTGGTGTAGAAGATAGACCAGTGGGGCCAGGCATGGTGGTGCATGCCTTTAGTCCTAGCACTTGGGAGGCAGAGGCAGGCGGATCTTTGTGAGTTCAAGGCCAGCCTGGTCTACAGAGCAAGTTTCAGGACAGCTGGGGCTACAGGAAGACCCTATCTCAAAAAGACCAAAAAAATAAATAAATAAATAATAGACCAGTGGTAGTAACCACTGACCCGTTTTCATATTTCCAGTACTAGTGGGATTTGTAAACCCACAGACATGAGGATGGCTTCTTTAAAAAAAAAAAAGCAGTCAGAGAGCTAGCTGTACAGAGGCTGGTATGGAAGGCTGAGGTTCCTCTAGGCAGGAAGACGGAAAACTAGATAATGGGTGCTGATAATGTCAGACCATGATGATCCACAAACCTGTTCCTTTGTCTCTTCTGCCCTTCGTTACCTTTTGGTGTCATGCTATGAGTGACATCTGGATAATAGAATGAAGGCTAAAGGAGTGCATACCACCTTCAGGCCTAACTAATCAAATACCCTAGTAGTCCCTTCTGTTTGGCTTTGGGATATTGAGGGTCAGGGCCATGCTGGAAGCTAAGAGTCAAGATTGATAGCCCAGAGAGTGTCATCCTGTATGTTCCGAGTGCTTCAAAGAGTACATCTCAGGGCTGGAGAGATGACTCAGCCTTTAAAAGCACTGGCTGCTCTTGCAGAGGACCCGGATTGGATTCCCAGCACCCATGTGGTAGTAACAACCATCTGTAACTCCAGTTCCAGGGTATTCAAGACCTTCTTCTGACCTCTCAGGCATTACATGACAGGGGTGCACTTACACACATGCAGGCAATACATTCAAATGCATGGAATAAAAATAATAAAATATATTTTCTAAAAAGCACAGCTTCACATTGTAAAAGAGGACCTGCTATACAGTGGGGTCTCAGCACACAGATGCTTTGAAAAATGGAAGCTTAAAGAATGAATGATCATCAGTCAGATAATGAATGGAGCAGAAAAATGTTCTAGGCAGAGGGAACAGCTGATATTAAGGTCTTAAGGATTAGAGGGAAAGGAAATCCAAGAGGAACCGGAGAGTTTAACACACCCCTTTAGGGCATGCCATAGTTTGAATGGGTTCAGTATTTGAGTGCTTAGTCACTGTTTGGGAAGAAGCGGCCTTTAGGAGGTGGGTCACCCTGAACAGAGTGAGTCTATGGATTTTATTCCACTCTCAGTCACTGTGCAAGCTCTGTGCTCCCTGCTAGTCTGAGAATGTAACGAGTCCAACAGTCAATTCATGTCAGTCTGGAAGGAGCCCCAGCTACCAACTGGGATCAATCCTTCCTCCTGGAAGTTGCTTTTCATCAGGTATTCTCTCACAGGAATGAGAAAAGTAACTAAAACACGGCATTACCAATTCCCCATCTTGCCTTCCCTTTGGGAGTCTAGAGATGAATTAGCCTATAACACAAGGGACCTGAGCCAGCCCAGGAGCCCTGGCTAAGGGGACCGGGTCAGGTGGTATTGACGCATGCTCCAGTGCTTTCTTTGTCAGTGTTACAAATCTGATTAGTAGGTGAATGAAACAGTTTAAATAAAATGTGCATTTAAAAGGGCTCGGGAGGAGGCTCCGTGGGTAAAGTGTTAGCTGTGCAGGCATGAGGATCTGAGTTTGGAACCTAAGCGCCCAAATAAAAAAGCCAGGCAGGTCGCTTGCTGTCTATATATAATATCAGTGCTGGGGGTGGGTGGAGACAGGAGATTCTCTGGAGCTTCCTGGCCAGCCAGTGCACCCAAGTCAGTGAGTTCCAGGTAGACCTTCTCTCAAAATAAGGTGAAGAGCACAGAGGAATATATCTAATGACCTTTGACTTCTACATGCATATATCTGCACACAAGTACACACAACAGACACACAACACACACACACAATGACCAAGGAAAAGGGTTCTTAGTTTCTCTGTTTTGTGTGTGATTGGTTTGTCTTTTGAAGTATTTTCACCATTAAAGATTGTTAACCTTGTTCTTATTGAAAATTCACCTGCGCTGACGGCTTCATAGACATGCAGAAGGGAATAACCCAGTTAATGTGTAAATACTTACAACTTTCAAGCTGCAGTTGGCTATTTCAGTGCAAATAGCTTTAAGAGATGAAATAAAGTTAAATGTGAGGGGGTCGGTTTCCATCCAGAAGCTTATGAGGAGTCGAACTTTGACACTCCGTAAAACTAATGCTTCTCTTATTTTTCCATCCAGGTCTGGCCAGTAAGTCCTGCAGAAGTAATATCCATATAGGTAACAATAATGACAATAGTTTTGGGAAAGAAATTGACTAGATAACAGCATGCATTTCTATTAATTAGATCCTGACTGTGTTCTGTACAAGCTGTCTTGCAGGATAGGTTGATACAAGCCTTCTGAGTTAGCCACCTTCCTGGTTTGTTTTCTATTGTTCTGATAAAACATTGGCCAGAATGAGGAGAAAAGGGTTTATTTGGCTTACAGGTTATAGTTCATCACTGAGGGAAGTCAAGGCAGGAAATCAAGGTAGGAATCTGGAGCAGGAACTGAAGCACAGACCATAGGGGAACATGGTTGCTTCCTTTGGCTTGCTCAGCTGTCTTTCCTATACAGCTCGGGCCCACCTGCCTTGGGATGACATTGACCTCAGTGGGCTGGGCTCTCCTATATCAATTAGCAATTATGAAAATACCTCACAGGCAGGGCTACAGGTTAATCCAATGGGGGAAATTATTCATTTGAGGTTCCTTCTTCCCAGGTGACTCTAGTTTGTGACAAGCTGACAAAAATTAACGAGCACAGGCACCAAGAGACAAAGCTATCCTGGGACCTGCTACTGCCTTATAGAAGATCCCAGCCTGCCAGGTGAAGCTCTGTGTATCTAGGGTGCAGAAGGACTGACTGTCGCCATGGGCTGCCAACACTATCTTGGCCTTAATTTTGAATAAACATCCAATTTTGAATCGAATTCCAGATAAGAGCCTCACATACCTCTCCCCAGCCTCTCTTTGGTAATGCCTCCCTGAATGAGCTTCTGCTCTGGTCATCTGTCCTTAGCACCATCTCTCCTGACCCAGCTTCCCAGGGCTTCCCTACCTCCTGCCTCTGAGAGGGACACCTGGAATCCTCTATCAAGCCAACACTTTCCTCTGCCTTTTCCCCAGGTTCTCAATCTTTTTGCCTGATTATACCCCAATTCTTCCTGAAGACCATGGCTTCTCAAGTCTTGCTGTGGGTTTTTCTATTATTAACCACTTGGTCATGTGGCTTAAAATGTAGGTGTAGCCTCCCACTGTACACACTCCTCACCATGTCACTTCCAAAGCTGTCACTTTAAGCCCCCTCTCCTGATCACACCAGCCCCCTCTCCTAATCACAACCCATGGATGGGCTGTGTGTCTATGGTTCATCTAATGTCTCAGCTCTTTCAGCTGTTCCTGGTCTCTTTTTTCTGGCCATCTCAATTCCAGTACTGATGACCTGCAGGGCACTTCTCCCTCTGCTTCCATGGCACAGTCTAAATCCTCAGTGGTATTAAAATTCTACTTCTCTACTCACATGGTTAGAGACTACTGGAAACAGCCATCCCAGCCTTGTGCTCCAAATACTCTAATCTCTGTCAAACATACCTCTATGACCACCAACATGACTGTCTAAAAGCAGGCGTGGTCCTGTGTGGGGGAAAGCTTCAGCCGTCAACTTGACAAACTGGGTAGCAGTAACCTCAACTGAGGAATTTCCTCAGTTTGGAGGAAATTGGACTGGCCTGTGACCATGTCTATGGGGCATTTTCTCGACTGTTGAGTGATGTGGGAGGGCACAGCCCATGGTGGGTGGTGCCATTCCTGGGCAGGTGGTCCTGGTTGTATAGATACATGCACATCTATGTTTATTGCAGCTCTTTTCACAATAGCAAAGAGTTGGAACCAACCCAAATGCCCATCAACTGATAGTGGATAACAAAAATGTGGTACAACTACACAATGGAGTTCTATGCAGCGGTAAAGAAAAATAACATCATGAACTTTGCAGGTAAATTGATGGAACTCAAAGCCATTATGCTAAGTGAAATAACATTGTCCCCCCCCCAAAAAAATGGGGGATGGTTTCCCTCATTTGTGGATGCTAGCACCAAATGCCCCAATTGAAAGGTGAGCTGAGCAATGTTATTGCTATATTTCTTTCTAGCTGAAAGCAACTGTGATGTTATAATGTGAAACTCTTAAGGAGCCCTAGAATTAACTTACCACTTACTTTCAGACATGGTAATTAATGTATATGGGAGGAAGGTATATATTCATATTTTAGAGTAATATAAAATTAAAAGGAAAAAATGTGAACTCCTAAACATATATCAGAGTTAACATACAGTTTATTCCTGGAGGACATAATTCTGGTACATATATGACATGTATATAGGCATACTTTGAAGCAATACAACTGGGAGAGAACCACAACAACATAAGGACTGGGTCAAAGAATGGACTGATATAGTTAAATTCTGCCCAAATCAATAAACCTTTGCAGAGAAAAACTTTAAAAAGACTGAGAGAAAGATGCAGGACTTGTATGGCAGAATGAACTGGGGTAGGGTGGGAAGAAGGGAAAGGAGAATATGTCTAAATTGAACTGAAAAATGACGTCTGAAATACACAAAACATTAATAAAAGTATTATATTACTAATAAAAAAAAGAAGGCAGGCTGAGCACGGCCCATAGGAATGAGTCGGTAAGCAGCATTCCTCCTTGGTCTATGCTTCAGTTTCTCCCGCCAGGTACCCACCCTGACTTCCCTTAGTGGTGGGAACTGTGGTCTAGGAGATGTAAGATAAAATAAACTCTTTACTCCCCATGTTGGTTTTGGTCAGTGTTTCTATCACAGAAATAGAAAGTATCAAATCCCTAGAGCCTCCAGAGTCATGAGACTTCAGTAACCCGCCCGGTTCCCTGCCTTCCTTCCAATTTAGGCTTTGTGATCCAGCATTGAACTTGGCAGGTCTTTTTCTCCTCCCAGATTTGGCTCACGCTGTCCCTTTTACCTGGAAAATTCCCCTTTCCACTGGTTTTCTGACTTTCATGAATGTGGTGAAATGCAATTTACGAGAGATATTCCTCCAATAAGCTTTCCCTAACCCTGGAATGGCTTCACGGGTACCCTTTCATTACAATGTCCTCTATACACATCTTTTGTCCATTTACACCACTGTGTAATCATCTTTCTTTGTCTATTTGTCCCCATCAGTGGCACTTATCACTCTTTGATAACTTCTTGATTTTATTTATTTATTTATTTATTTATTTTTCTATGTGTATGAGTGTACTGTCTGCATGTAGGTTTGTGCACCCGTGTTTTGCAATGCCGCAGAGTTCAGAAGAGGGTGTCGGATTCCCCTAGAACTGGAGTTAAAGATGGTTCTCAGCCACCATATGGGTGCTGGGGATTGAACCAGAGTCCTCTGCAAGAGCAGTCGGTGCTCTTAACCGCTAGGCCATCTCTCCAGCCCCAATAATTTTTTGTTTAGAAAGCTGAAACTATAGGTTTGAATTTTATATTATTATTATTATTATTATTATTATTATTATTATTTTACTCATGTTCTTGTAAGTAACTCCAATAAGGTTGTTTAACTGAGGAACTGGACTTGGAGGAATTTTTTTTTTTTGGTCTTTTGTATTTGAGGTGAATAGATGCTTTGTTATGTTTTTAATTAATTTTTTAGGTCAGAACACAAAGTAATGGGTTTCATCACAGTATCTTCAATACATAACAAGATGCATTCTTTGAATAACAGGTGAAATAATAAATGACCAAGATATAAGACTTCATATTAGTCTTTACCTTTCTAGTTCTTTAGCATTCTTTAAAATTTCTCCTCTAGTTCTAAGAATTTTGTTTGTTTGTTTTTGAGATAAGGTTTCACCCATGCAGCCCAGCCTGGCTTTAAACTATGTAGCCCTGGCTGATCTTGAACTCAAGCTTTAGCTTCCCAAGTACTGGGACTGTGGGTGCCATCATCAGTCACAGCTTTATTTCTAAGATATTTTAGATTGCACATGAAAACTTTCCCCCCTGGATCATTAAAGATTTCGGTTTTGCCCATGGGACTATATGAAACAAGTTTTTGTTGCATGAGCACTTGACAACCTATTTCCTGTGAACTGGACCTCCTGTTCTACTCTGGAAGAGACAATCAGGCAAAATGGGTTAAATTTCAATATCTTTCTAGAGGAAGCTGATGTCTAAGATAGAATCTAAAGCCAAATCATCAGGATGAAGGAGGCGACCAGGCGTGGTGGTGCACACCTTTAATCCCAGCACTAGGGAGGCTGAAGCAGTTGAATCTCTGTGAGTTCGAGGCCAGCCTGGTCTACATAGCAAATTCCAAGCCAGTCAGGGGTACACAGTGAGAGACCTTGTCTCAAAAGTCCAGGAAAACTAAAGTAGAAAAGATGAAAAAGTGTGTAGGGAAAGGATCCATAAGAAAATTATGCACAATATTTTAAAGTAGTCTTAGCATGCGTCTTACAGCTCAAAGTGCTTTTCCACTCTCATGAGGAGCTGCCGATTNAAACAGTGTGTAAATAAAATGTGCATTTAAAAAAGGGATTCGGAGGAAAACAATACCGTGGGTAAAGTTGTATAGCTAGGGCAGGCCGAAATGAGGATTGACAGATTTGGAGAACCTAGACCGCCCAAAATAAAAAAGCCGGCAGTCCGCTTGCCTGTCGATATATAAGATCAAGTACTGGGGTGGAGTGGAGAACAGGGAGATTGACGCTGGGAGATCCTGGCCAAGCCAGTGGTGCAGACCCAAAGGTCAAAAATGTGATTTCCAGAAGTAGACCTTGCTCGGCGTCAGAAATAATATGAAAGAGCCATAGGAAAATTCTAGATGACCTTGAACTTCTACATGCATATATCCACGACAAGTACAGGGCACAACAGAGCAGGCACAACACAGCAGCGAGAAAGCCGAAAAAACAATAAACCGGAGGGAAGGGTTTCTAATTCAATCGTTTGTAGGGGAATGATTGGTTTGTCTTTTGAAGTATTTTCACCATTAAAGATTGTTAACCTTGTTCTTATTGAAAATTCACCTGCGCTGACGGCTTCATAGAGAACAAGGTGCAAGAAGGGGGGAAGTACCGGGCCGTTAATGGGTGGTGTAAAATAACACAAAAAAAGTACAACTTATCAGACTAAAGCAAAATTGAGACTATGTACTGAGGCAAGAATAGCATTGAAAGGAGGAAAATGGAAGATTACAATGTGAGGGGTCGAAAGTATTCAAAGCCAGAGAGCTATAGCGAAGAGAGCGAACGGATGACAACAGCCGTAAAAACTCATGCTTCTACTTAAAATGGTTCCATCACAAAAGTCTGGCAGTAAGTCGCGGGCAGAAGTAAGATAAAAGCCATATAGGGAACAGAAGGACAAAGAGTGTGAAGAGGAAGAGAAAGGGGACTAGATACAGCATGCTGTCTAATTAATTAAATCATACTGGGTGCGGTACAAGCAAGGTCGTTCAGAACGGTATGATACAGAAGACACATTCTGATTAGCGCACGCGGGTTCACTGGTTTGTTGTTCTATTTTTGTTGAGAAACATTGGCCAGAAGGAGGAGAAAAGGGTTTAGTTAGGGCGATAAGTTGTATAGTCCATCACGGAGGGAAGGCAAGGCAGGAAATAACAAGGTAAGGGAATACTGGAAAAAAGGGCAACCCAGGGGAGAACGAAGCAAGACCATAGGGAACATGGTGATTCCTTTGAGGCTTGCTCAGTGGTCGTATCCTATACAGCGGGCCACCTTACCATTGGGATGACATGCCACCTCAGTTGGTCGGGGGCCTCCTATATCAGTAGCAATTATAAAAAATACCAAGTCCAGGCGGCTAACAGGTTAATCCAATGGGTAAATATTCATTTGAGTTCAGTATCTAATCTGTCCCAGGTGACTCTAGTTTGTGACAAGATGACAAAATTAACGAGCAGAGGAAGCCAAGAGGGGGCCAAAGCTATCCTGGGACCTGCTACTGCCTTATAGAAGATCCCAGCCTGCCAGGTGAAGCTCTGTGTATCTAGGGTGCAGAAGGACTGACTGTCGCCATGGGCTGCCAACACTATCTTGGCCTTAATTTTGAATAAACATCCAATTTTGAATCGAATTCCAGATAAGAGCCTCACATACCTCTCCCCAGCCTCTCTTTGGTAATGCCTCCCTGAATGAGCTTCTGCTCTGGTCATCTGTCTTAGCAACCATCTCAGTCCTGACCACAGCTCCCATGGCTTCCTACCTCCTGCCAAGCGAGAGGACGACCTGGAATCCTCTAGCAAGCCAACAGTTCCTCTGTGCCTTGTTCCGGCCAGTTCTCAAAAGCTTGTTGCCGTGATTAGACCCCAAGAGGCTTCCTGAGACATGGCTTCTCAAGTCTGTGGCTGTGGGTTTTTTCTAAAAGTATCTTACCCACTTAAGTCATGTGAGCGAATAAAATGTAGCGATGTAGTGCCGCCCACGGTGTGGACACTCCTCAACATTTCACGTCTGGAGAAGGGGGGGAGGGTCCGAAAGGCTGTCACTAAGAGGTAATAAGGCCACCCTCGATAGAGGAGAGAAAGAAAAAAAAAAATAACCAAAAAAAAAAAAAAAAAAAAAAAAAAAAAAAAAAAAAACAACAAGAAAAAAAAGAAAAGAAAGGAAAAAAAAACAAAAAAAGGAAAAAAGAACAAAAAAACCCATAGGAAAGTGAAAGGGGAGGCTGTGTTAATACGTAGTGGTGGGTCATCTAATGTCTAAACAGGCTCTTATCAGGCGAAATTCGGGGTCTTCATTTAATTCATGGCCATCTCATTCGCGTAAAGCTGATGACCTCAGGCACGTTCTAAAGATCATCCCTCAGCTTCCATGGCAGAAACAGTCTAAATCCTCAGGTAATTAAATTCTATTCTCTACAACACAAAAAAAAAAGAATGAGTTTAGAGACTACTGTAAACAAGCCATCCCAGCCTTGTGGCTAAATAATCTAACTCTGTCAAACAGACACTCTGACAACAAGACCACACAGAAAAATGAACTAGGTCTAAAAGCGAAGGACAGTGGTCCTAGTAAGAGAATGGGGGAAAGGCATGCAAGCCGTCAAACTTGGAAAAACTGGTGTAGCAGAACCTCAAACATGAGGAATGTCCTCAGTTTGGAGGAAATGTGGACGTGGCCTGGTGACCAAGTCGAATGGGGAAGGGCATTTTCTCGACGGTTGAGTGATGTTGGAGGCACGCCCAGGATGAGAATGTGCCATTCCCAGAGGAAAACAAGAAGGGGTGGTCCTGGGTTTTGTGATAAAAAATACGAATGCACATCTATGTTTATTGCAAGCTCTTTTCACAATAGCAAAAGGCTGAAACCAACCCAAAGGCCCATCAACTGACAAGTAGATAACAAAATTGGTACAACTACAATGGATTTCTATTCAGCGGTAAAGAAAAATAACATCAATTAACTTACGAAATTGCAGGTAAAAAGATGATGGATACGCAAAGGGAAAAGCCATTAGGTACTAAGTGAAATAACCTTGGGGTTCGCCGGCCCGGGGTGGGTCACCCAAAAAAAAAAGAAAAAATTGTGCACACCCCCCGAGCCCCGGGGACAAAAAAAATGGGGATTTATTACGTTCCCTCATTTGGGGATTCTGAGGCAACCAGAATGCCAGACAATTGAAAGAAGGTGAGCTGACAATGTTATTGGAATTTCTTGCTAGGCTGAAGCAGGGACTAAATAAAGTGGAGGTGTTGAGAGAAAAAAAGGAAAAGATGTGAAACTAAGCGTAGGAGGGCCCTGAGAAATTAACTTACCACTAGAAGTACGTTCAGACATGGTGTAATTAATGTATAGATGGGGAGGAGGGGGGGAGGGAGAATGGTAATTATGTCTAATAGGGCGGAAAGGTTAATATTCCATATTTTCAAGAGTAATATAGCACGTACACCGGCAAAACCTGATGCCCATCACTCCCACCTCATGGAGGCGTTCGACGAACTGAGAAACGCGTTATACTATCCTGGGAGGAGGAAAAAAAGAAAACACTAAATTAGCTGGGTACAGTATATGAAGCAGGTATAAATAAATCGGCAACACTTGGAATGACACTACCACACTGTTCGGCAGAACAGCCAAAAAAAACAACGAATAGAAGGACTAAGGGGGTACAGGCAATATGAAGAAGCTGATAATCAAAGAATTAGCAACTAAACAAACTCTGCACCAAAGCAATAAACCGGAATTGCCGCGACAAACTTTAAAAAGACGAGAGAAAGATGCAGACATTTATGGCAGAATGCACAATGGAGTAGAAGTGGAAGCCGAGGAAGAGAAACGTAACTTGATGTTCCTAAATTGTGTCAGGGCGGGTGACACATTCCGGTGCGTGAAATACAACAAACCTTAAATAAAAAGGTGGATTATATTAACTAAGAAGAAAAAAGACCTAAAGAACCAAAGCTGAGAGCAGTAAGGGGCCCATCGAGAAGGAGTCGGAATAAGCAAGCATGCAATCTTAGGTCTATGAAAACTGTGCAGTATTCACTCCAGCCAGGTAAACCCACACCGACTATATCCCTTCATGGTGGGAACTAAGAAAAGTGTTTGATCTAGGAGATGTAGATAAAATAACTCGTTACGACCCCTGTATGGATTATTGAAATCCATGTTTCCCATTCTCAAAACAGAACTAGAAAGTTCACAATACCCTACGAGACCATACAAGAGAAGAAAATACAATGACGCCTTCAAACCCCCGCGGCAACGGGGGGGAAAAAGAAGTTCGCCCTGACCCTTCCTTCCAGTGAAGGCTTTGTGATCCAGCAGTTGAAACGTGGCAAGGGGTCTTTTTCTCCTCCCAGATTTGGCTCACGCTGTCCCTTTTACCTGGAAAATTCCCCTTTCCACTGGTTTTCTGACTTTCATGAATGTGGTGAAATGCAATTTACGAGAGATATTCCTCCAATAAGCTTTCCCTAACCCTGGAATGGCTTCACGGGTACCCTTTCATTACAATGTCCTCTATACACATCTTTTGTCCATTTACACCACTGTGTAATCATCTTTCTTTGTCTATTTGTCCCCATCAGTGGCACTTATCACTCTTTGATAACTTCTGAAGTTTCATTATTTATATTATGTATTTTTCTAATGTGTAAGAGTAAACTGTCCGCATGTAGGTTTGTGCACCCGTGGTTTTGCAATGCCCGCAAGTTCAGAAAGGTGTCGGATTCTCCCCTAGACGGAGTTAAGATGGTTTCTTTTTTCACCACCATATGTGGGTGCTGGGGAAATGAACCCGAGCCTCTGCAAGAGCAGGCGGGGCTCTTAACAGCTAGGCCATCTCTCCACCCCGATTAATTTTTTGTTTAGAAAGCGAAACGATAGGTTTGAATTTTAGATATTATTAGGATTATATTATAGTATGATTAGTATTTTTAACTCATGGTCTTGTAATAACCCAATAAGGTTGTTTAAAACTGAGGAAAACTTGGACTTGGAGGAATTGTTTTTTTTTTTGGTCTTTTGTATTTGAGGTGAATAGATGCTTTGTTATGTTTTTAATTAATTTTTTAGGTCAGAACACAAAGTAATGGGTTTCATCACAGTATCTTCAATACATAACAAGATGCATTCTTTGAATAACAGGTGAAATAATAAATGACCAAGATATAAGACTTCATATTAGTCTTTACCTTTCTAGTTCTTTAGCATTCTTTAAAATTTCTCCTCTAGTTCTAAGAATTTTGTTTGTTTGTTTTTGAGATAAGGTTTCACCCATGCAGCCCAGCCTGGCTTTAAACTATGTAGCCCTGGCTGATCTTGAACTCAAGCTTTAGCTTCCCAAGTACTGGGACTGTGGGTGCCATCATCAGTCACAGCTTTATTTCTAAGATATTTTAGATTGCACATGAAAACTTTCCCCCCTGGATCATTAAAGATTTCGGTTTTGCCCATGGGACTATATGAAACAAGTTTTTGTTGCATGAGCACTTGACAACCTATTTCCTGTGAACTGGACCTCCTGTTCTACTCTGGAAGAGACAATCAGGCAAAATGGGTTAAATTTCAATATCTTTCTAGAGGAAGCTGATGTCTAAGATAGAATCTAAAGCCAAATCATCAGGATGAAGGAGGCGACCAGGCGTGGTGGTGCACACCTTTAATCCCAGCACTAGGGAGGCTGAAGCAGTTGAATCTCTGTGAGTTCGAGGCCAGCCTGGTCTACATAGCAAATTCCAAGCCAGTCAGGGGTACACAGTGAGAGACCTTGTCTCAAAAGTCCAGGAAAACTAAAGTAGAAAAGATGAAAAAGTGTGTAGGGAAAGGATCCATAAGAAAATTATGCACAATATTTTAAAGTAGTCTTAGCATGCGTCTTACAGCTCAAAGTGCTTTTCCACTCTCATGAGGAGCTGCCGACTTCCAGCAGCCGTTAGCAATCTTAGAATCATTTGCATAAAGAAGCTGCATATTATGCATATGTGGATTGGCAAGATGAAAGATATTCAAGTGATATATGGCAGATTTAATCATTTAAGCTCACTACATGGCTATTCTGAAATTATAATTTTCCAAATGAAGGTCTTTGGATGCAGTATCAAAAATGTGCATTTTGGCACAAAAAAAGAAAGAAAGAAAAAGAAAAGGAAAAAGAAACATGCATTTTGAAAGTTTCTTGATTACACTAATTATTGAAGTCATGGACAAGTATTCCAAGGTCTGTATTTGCAGCAAGCAGGTGAAATGGAAATGCCTGGGCTCTCAAAGTCTTTGCTACATATTCTGCCTCCAAGTCCACCCCAAATTATTGTGTGCGAAACAGTGATGAATTATTGGACAAAACCACTCCATTGTAAAGATATGCTTCTCACATAAAAGGACACACTGTCTCAAAACATATATATTAAAGACACTTTCTTTGAAGTCACTGTCCTGAATGTAAGAGATGCCTCTTTAAAAACAAACAAACAAACAAACAAACAAACAAACAAAACACTTCACTGAAGCTACTCAGTTTTACTCCGCACACCCTTCAGGTGTATCCCCATTAATATATTTTTTTATTTTTGGTGTTTTTGAGACAGGGTCTCCCTGTAGCCCCAGATGGCCTGGAACTTGCTATGTAGACCAGGCTGGCCTTGAACTCACAGAGATCTGTCTGCCTGAGCCTCCCAGTGCTGGGATTAAAGGCGTGCACCACCATGCCTGGCTCCCAGTTAATAATAATAATGATAATAATAATAATAATAATAATAATAATAATAAATGCCTTTTTTTTGAGAAAGGGTCTCCCTGTGGCCCCAGCAGGCTTGGAACTCATTATGTAGATCAAGCTGACCCTTGAACTCACAGAGATATGCCTGCTTCTGCCTCTTGAGTGCTGGTATTAAAGGCATGCACCACCACTCCAAGCCTTGCAATAGTATTTTTATCTTTAGTATTTTGAAGCCCTGGGGATCAGATCCAGGAACTCTTTTATGCTAGGCATGGTTTCTACCACTGAGCTCCACCCTCAGCCTTTTGAATTAAATTTTATTTGAAATTTGCTTTTATCTTATAGCTTTCTTTTCAAGTAATTTTCAAATTGAAACCTGCTCAGTCAGCTTTCTGAAGTGGTTCTCATGTATCTATTGTAAACTAGTGAGCTATTCCTGCAGGGTGAGGCCTGCTCAGGGAAGAGCCGGTAAGTTGCAAGTGCACACCAGGCACACTGGAAGAAAGTGCTCTTCCTAGTACAGCATGATGCATCCCAGAATTCCAAGCCCACTGGTCCCCAGGGTAGAGGTTGGCCAGCTGGTGGAACATCCCTGACCTTTTGGTGCGGGTGCTGGAGATAGGCAGGTAGTCTGTGACGGCAATATACACATACTGTTTGGCGTCATCGATCACACTGTAGATGGCATCGATGTCAAAGCTTCTGTTTTTAGGGCAAAAAAGTTTGGGAGAATTCTGTGAAGACACAAAACCCAAGATATTAGAGTATAAACGGCAGGCATATGAAGATTTAAAATGTTCTTTGTTTGTGTTGGTGGGTCTCAGGTGTAATTAAATTGTATGCAAAACTAACATTTGATTCTTGATCAGATTATATAAAGATATTTTGTAACTTATCAAAGCTGAGGCATGGAGATATCAAGGTGAGACAGGATGTGTCTCAAGTCCTTGGAAATCTGTTTCAGAAAATGGTTTTTGCTTTTAATGCACACACCTTGCTACCTTAGAACATCATTTCATCCTCAACTTACACAATTCTAGGGTCCCTCCCTGTCATACATAGTAGATAATTTTCTAAAGTATTATTTTCATATTTATATATACAGAAAGAAAGCAATTTATTCCAGAAATGATTTCATTGAAAAGTGACAAGACAATAAAACCACTGAAGACACAAAATCTAAAAAATCTTATTTTTCCTCTGAGTCTTTCATAGAATCAGGGAGAGGAGTATTGGTTATAAAGAAGGTCATCAATAACCCTTCACAGGAAACTGAGTAGGTTATTGTGATGCCCAAATCTATCAAGAGCCAGAGAATAAGGATATTCTGCCAGACATTAGCAAAATGAAAAAAAAGAGGCAATTTATGCTGGAGGTATTTTCTCATGTTTGAAGTTTCCATCTTATAAAAATAGGATGTTTTTAGATGCCTTTGCTATAGTAAAGGAAAGACCTACTTTAGATTGTTCATTATTTTCCCACTGGAGAGGACGGAAAAGAGTGTTTGCTGCCTTTCTCTGATAAGCAATCCTCTGCGGTAAGTCTGGCTACATTTGGGGCTGGAGAGATGGCCTAGCGGTTAAGAGCGCCGACCGCTCTTACAGAGGACCCGGGTTCGATCCCCAGCACCCACATGGCAGCTCAGAACCGACTGAAACTCCAATTCCAGGAGAACTCCAGTTCCAGGGAATCCGACGCCCTCTTCTGACCTCCGCGGCATTGCACGACACGGGTGCACACACCTGCATGCAGACAGTACATTCATACACATACTGAAATAAATAAAATAAAAAAAAAAGTCTGGCTACATGAAAGACTGGATAAACCATTTCTGGAGCTACCCAGAAGAAAGGGCACCTTGGACAGTCAGAGTCCCCAAGCCATCTCTGCTCTCATTACTCACTCCATAGAATCCCATTATATAGCACTTATTCCTGGAATGAAGCTACTGGGATGGGTGCTCACCCTAGACGAAAGGGAGAGAAAGGAGCGTGCTGAAGGCCACACACTCTCCAGGCATCAGGTCTAGAATGACCTTGCGATGGTTCATACTGACTGTTCAGTTGGCATCACCTAGACTCACTGAAGAGACATTCCTCTGGGCATGCCTTTGAGAGATATTCTAGATTAGGTTAATGGAGGAGCAAAGACCCATTCTAAATGTGGCTGGGATCTTGAACTGTTTGCTGACCGTGGATGTGATGTGAGCAGCTGCCTTCTCCACTGCGGTGGACTTCCCCGTGTACTGTAAACCAAAGCGCACCCTTCCTCTTTAGGTTGTATTTCTCAGGTGTTTGGGATGGAGCCATGAGAAAGGTAATCAACAAAGTCCTCTTGGCAGGTGATGGGCAGGCCACGGTTTGGATTAGTTATTATTTTTCCAATGAGGATAAGCTTCCATGTTTTAATGATCACAACCACACTCCAAACACAACAGAATGATAGTCCTGGACTCTTTCCCCAGCACACATTAAGCAGTACTCCATCTGTCGTCCAAGCAGAGCGCTCCTGGCTCTTCAGAGCTTCCGGTATCCTCGGAGTCTCTTATTCCTGATTGCTGGTTCCCTACTCAGGCACTGATGCTGTTTGCAGGGACGTTACAATACGTCATTTCTTCCCAATTCGTTGCTTTGTCTCCATGATGATTAACAAATGGACGCATTGCTTTGGGGATGAATTGACACCTGTTTCTCTGAGAATCTGAGTTCACCAAGTGCAGGAACTTGTGGCAGGCTGTAGCTCTGCCCCCTGTATGAAATAACCCTCAGCTCATGGCTGTGTCCTTTTCTCTGCCTCTGGATATATGCTCATCTGGCTTCTCTGGCTGACGTACTTCCCTGTGTTTGTCCTACTGGGTCTGTTCTCTTAATTCTGGCTCAAATATTAGCTCCTTTATGAAACTTTTTTAGAGCCTCAATCAGAGGTCGCTTCTCTCATCTCATGCTTCTATGCTGTATATTTTTTCTTTCTTTTTGACCATCTTCCCTCCCCTGTCCTCTTCCTTTCTGTGCTGGTGATTGAACTCAGAGCATTGCTATTGCTAGGCAAGCACTTTAGCATTGAACAACACCCCAGCCCCATTTGAATCCTTTTCAAGCCTGTTCAACAGCCTCGAGTGTTACTGACACTGCTGTGCAGCCTTTACTGCAATCCACTTCCAGAATTCATTTCCTATCTTATTTAGCATATTCAAATGTATGATTTCTTGCACTTGACACTCATCATTAGACTGTTTCTAGCTTGATTTTAGGGGTTGTGTTTTATTCATTTTCCTATACTATTAAAATTATGCATTCAAATGATGTAATTTCCTCAGCCTGTTGGGTTTGTCTCAAGCATGGCTCAGGGCTCCATGAAGCAGCTAAGGAGCTCACAGAACTGTATTTTTTGTTTTGTTTTGTTTTTTCGAGACAGAGTCTCCCTGTAGTCCCAGCTGTCCTGGAACTCACTCTGTAGACCAGGCTGGCCTTGAACTCACAAAGATCTGCCTGCCTCTGCCTCCCAAGTGCTAGGATTAAAGGCATGCCCCACCACCCCCGGCAGAACTGTATTCTTTTTTTTTTTTAATTTTTTTATTATTATTTATCTTTATATGTGTATGAATGTACTGTCTGCATGCAGGTCTGTGCACCCGTGTCGTGCAATGCCGCGGAGGTCAGAAGAGGGTCTCGGATTCCCCTGGAACTGGAGTTCTCCTGGAATTGGAGTTACAGACGGTTCTTAGCCGCCATGTGGGTGCTGGGGATCGAACCCGGGTCCTCTGCAAGAGCGTCAGTGCTCTTAACCGCTAGGCTATCTCTCCAGTCCCAGAACTGTATTCTTTAAAAGGATGAATTTCATGATAAATAAATTATATCTTAATAAAGTGGTTAAGATGTAACTCTTAATATAAAGTGGAAGATTCTTTGGTCTTTATGAGACAGGGTCTCCTTGTAGTCCCAGCTGCCCCAAAACTGACTATGTAGACCAGGCTGGCCTCCATCTCACAGGGATCTGCCTGCCTGTGGCACCTGAGTGCTGGAGTTAAAGTTGTGTGCCACTATGCCCCGCAAAGTGGAAGTTTTAAAAGGGAATACTATGTACTATATTTTTTCCCTGAAGTGGCACAAAATTCTATTCAGTGTCTTCCCCTCTCTGCAAATATATCTCAGTCTACATGAATGATGGGTGGAAACACCATAATAATAACAAGAAATGAAACCTGTTTAGCAGCCAGATCAATAAAAAATGAACCTTGAACTCACTAAGAGTCTTAGAAAGCAAACACCTTTTTTTTTTCTTCAGGAGCATTATCCTAAGGGCTGTAAAAAGAAATCTATGAGACATAAACTCAGCCATCTATCATTGCCACCTGATTTCAGTGGAAGTGTGTGGTACCAAGTTACTAGAAGTCACATAGATAAATCCAACTAAGTGCCAATTTGTGGTCTCATTGAAGAATTCTACTGTTAAAATGATCTGGGAACAGATCTCCACTGATACAGTCTAGACCTGGGTGCTGGCACTCAAGTGCTATGTGCATGTGATGGATTTTGTGCTGTTGGAAAATTTTAGTGCTTTTATTTGTAAAATGGTCACAATGGGACATTTATTCTTCCCCTTCTTTCCAAGGCCAGGGGACACTGCAGAGGAAGGTATAGAAATAATGTAAAAGCCAGAAGTTGAGGAAGATTTCTGAACATTACAGTGCTACTGTACTCAAAAAGAGCAAGCAACACAGTTGCCTGCATAAAACTTGTGCACGATCAAGCCAATTCCAGCATGGATGGGAAAAGGGCTCATGAGGCCCCACCCCTAGCTGAGAGGTATGGGGCAGTTGGAAGGTTGCTGGAGGATGGAAAGGCAGTTTTCCTCAGAGGTTTGGTCTCCTGCTCCAGTGTGTGGCCCTACACCAATGAACATATGGGAAGCACTCGCTAGACCCAAATTCTTATAAATAAAGATGACATCAGGTTGGGAGGGGTGTGGGGGGAAGCTGGAGAGGGAAGGAGTATTATATAAAGCCTGTGGAGGAAGAAAGAGAGGAAGGGAGGCTGGGAGGAGCATGACTTACCGACACAAAGGCTTGCGATTTGGTTTCGTTCAACTGAAGCTGCAGCTTCCTCTCACTGTCATAGACTCCGTAGAGTCTCTTGGACCAGGTCTGAGGCACTCTGCTCTTGAATTTTAATGAGCTATATAAAGCAAAAATCCTTTGTAAATCTAGGACCAGGCAGCTGCAGTTGTAGAAGATGACACCAAGTTCTTTCATCTGTGAAATTAAAATTGAGAGCATCAATGTGGGATGTGCTGGGCTCTTATTTGCAAAGAATCCACAATAATGCTTTATCAGAAGCATTTTTTGCATTTATTATGTAGAAGTATGAAGCTATAACCACATTATAGTATATCAAAGAAATATAAAATGTCCACATATAGAACTCTTCCTTCATGTTTGCATTGGGCTCTTACAGATAATTTCACCTGTACTTTTCTTATTGGCTTTCCACATGTTCTCCTCAACACAGTTTTTTTATGGACACTTCAATCACATAGCAAGACAAAACCCTTCCATTGCAGCATCACAGATGAGAGCTGATCATAGATTCTGGAGCCATACTGCCTGGAAATTGGGTCCAGCTGGACATTTTTAGGGTTGTGTGGTTTTTGAATAACCTACATCATCTCTAGACTTTAGTGTCTTTTTCTGAAAGGCAAAGATAGTATTAGTTTCATAGAGTCTCCATGACACATTGGTTAATACACAGAAGGTTTTAAATGATAGCTGTTGTTATTCTTACTAAAATTGTACACTCTTTGAAGTAGTAGATCAACATCATTCAACTAAGAGAACATGGAGATTTCTCTTTTCTTCTCTTTTCTCTTCTCTTCTCTTCTCTTCTCTTCTCTTCTCTTCTCTTCTCTTCTCTTCTCTTCTCTTCTCTTCTCTTCTCTTCTCTTCTCTTCTCTTCTCTTCTCTTCTCTCCTCTCCTCTC
>VZQC01002820.1:0-28331 GCA_009823505.1 Rhizomys pruinosus
TCTGGTAGATATCTGGTGAGGTTCATTATGTCGTCTCTTTGGTTCAGTTCCAAGGTCTCTCTGTTTTATTTTTTGTCCAGTTGAAATATCCAAAGGGCTCAGTGGTAGTGACACACGCCCACTACTAGTGTGCCAGGATAATCCATGTCTTGAGGAGCTGCAGAATTGTTTTTATAATTTGGTCACCAGAGTTTGTGTCATAAACTTTAGGATTGTGAAAGTCTTCATGGTTAATTGTTCCTTTCATAAGGACAAGTGGCACTATTTTGTCTCTTCCTTCTGGTTGCTTTACTTTTGAGTTGCATTTTGTCTGATATTAGAAAGCAACCCTCCGCTTGCCTTTTTTGGTACCAGTTTCCCTGGAACATTTTGTTCCATCCTTTACACTTTGGAGTTGGTGTCCTGTCCTTGGAGGATGAATGGGTTCCTTTAGACAGCAGGTATATGGTTTCTGTTTTTCTAATTCATTCTCCCAGTCCTATGTCTTTGTTATTGGGGGAAGTTTAACCATATATTTAAGGTTTATTTTGAGAAGAAATGTGTGTGGCTTCCTTTCATCATTACTTTTTGCTTGCAGTTTGTGTCAGGTTGTCTTTACACAGATTCAATGCTTTTATTAATTTCTCTCTCTAGCTTGCTTGGGATAGTGTTCTTTTCTTCTGTTCTTTGAAAGAGTTGTTTCTTTCTCCTGCAACTAAAGGTGAGGATTTTTGCTGGATATAGTAATCTGAGGTTGCATCTAAAGTGCTAGTCGTATTTAGCACTGGGAATGCTTTGGGTCCCCCGTGTCTCTCGGCTTGAAGATTTGCGACTAGAAGCCAGTTGTAATTCTGACTGGTTTCTCCTTATATGCAATTTGTTGCTTTTCTCTAACTCTGCGTAATAGTCAGTCTCTTTCAGTATTTTGTTCTTTGTTTTTGAACAATCTAGATTTTCAACTATGATAGAGGTGGGAATTTCTTTTCGGGTCGTTTATCTATTTGGTGTTCTATGTGTTGTGTTCTTGTATTTGTATGGATTTGTCTTTTTTCAGTTTTGAGGAAATTTTCTTTATTCAAGCCTGAATTTGAAGATCTGATCAATTCCCATTGTCTTGGTGATGTCGTCTCTTTCCTCTACTCGCTATATCCATATATGTGGAGATTTTGTTCTTTTTATTATCCCAACATTCCCTGGGTTGTCCACCTCTGACTTTCAAAAAAAATTATAAGCTTCACTTGAGCATTTTAGTGTTCCGTTCCATGTTGTCCTGCAGGTCTGGTATTCTTGTATTCTGCTTTACCTTCCGGCTTCTGAGGCTTTCTCCAATCTTTCCTGTGCGATTGAAGAATATTCAATTCCGTTTTCACTTCATTCCTGTGTTTTCTTTAGTATTTCCACTTCACTTTTGGAGGCTTGTCATTCTCTCAATTGTAGCTCCCTTGCTTCGCTGTCAGTCTTTACTTTTTTCATTTTAACCTGGATCTTTCCGGTGTTCCACTTCCGTTCCAGAGTTTGTCCATCCCTTCACCTACTTACTTTCTTTGAGTTTGTCATTTTTCTCCACTCTTAGCTCTTTTCTCAGTGTGTATTCTCTTCCCCTAGCTCTTTTCAGGAGTTCGTCGTTTTTTTCCCTCTTGTGTTCTTTCTGGAGTTTATCATCCTTTACGCTTCTAATCCTTCCTGGAGTTTTTCATTCTCTTCCCCTTATTTCTCTGAATTGCCTCTTTTATATTCTTTGTTTCGCTTGAATATAGTTAAACTGTTCTTCTAAGGTCTGTTGTCTATGTTTCGCATTCCAGGGAGATCTCACTTGAGGGATCTTGATAGACTGGTCCGAGTTTGGTGTGGATTATTATGAGCCTTTTTCCATTTTTTTTTTTGTTGTTGTTCATGGCTTCGCATGTGGGTTCTTTATTTATATGTTATGTTTTGGATTGCTGGTGCGCCTAATTGTCAAATGTTAATATGAGGAATTGATTGATCACTCAATGTGTGCTGTCTGCCATTCAGATTCCCCTAAGTTAACTGTGCCCACTGGAATCGTGCTGCACTGCAGCTCCCACCAGCTTACTCTGCATCCGCTACCTGGCACCACTGTGTGTGCTGGCCTCCTAGGCAATCTTCTGTAGGGTGCTGGGTGACTCTTCCAGCACAGGTGAGGCAGGAGGTATCCTGCCTGATCCCTGAGCCCCAGGCCTCTGGCACCAGCCCTGCTTGCTGGCGCCTTCCTAGCCCACCTTAATATAAGTTTTAAATATCCTATTACAAGCAATAGTCAAACTCATTTCTTTAGATCATCACTTAATTCATGAGCATGTTTTGTTTGGGGTATTCACTCAGAAAATGCCAGATCTTGCTAATTTCATTATTTCTCTTGTTTCAAAAGAAACCTTTTGTATGTGATAGAGCAGAGTTTTTATTTTTAATTTTTTGAATATTGTCCAGGATGAATATTCTCTGATCTGCAGCAACAATAATGGAAGTGATTTTCACAGTATTACCACATAGTACCATTTGATTATACACATTCACTTTGTTACCATGATCCCTCAAACCTAATTCCACAACTTTAATCTAGTAGAAATGAGGTAGGAGTTTCTGTCTCTCTCTCTCCTCTCCTCATCTCTCCTCATTTCTGATTTTTCATTTATTCTCCCATGTTATTATCAAGGTTTTTGCAGCATTCACATAATTTCTAATCTTAGAGTGATGCTGTTAAAAGAAAACTTAAAACCATTAAACACTTAAACCTAAAATGTTTAGTGAATTGCCAAGAATAATTTAGCTTCATTTCAGCCTTCAATATCTTATTCTTTCTTCTCGTTTCTCGACCAATTCTTCCACCCCCCCACTGATTCTCTGTAGTGCCTCAAATAAAGTAGCCTTGGCTTAGGAAAGATGGAAACTACTCAACCTATCTGGGGACTTAGTTATCCAACATTAGCAGGTATCAGAACACACAGAGTCAGTTAGAACAGATTTCTCATCTACATCCTGAAGAGCCTCCATCTGTATTGTCATTAGAAATCATTCCTTTTGGCACAGCCTGATCTAAATGCAAGTACCTTCTCCAGTCTATGTAAGATGAAATAAGAATTTGTGCAAAGGAAGGACTTCACACTAAAATACCTCGTAGCCTTTCCCTTCTGTGCATTGTGCTGCCCTTTTGTATCCCACTCTTCTTTCTTCTAGAGAAGAAGGCTGTATATGGAGATAGAGCTGCCATGTGCCACCTCATCATAAAATGGTTAGGTGAGAATCATTCTGTATATAATGTCTATTCTTGCAGTGAGACAGGAATGAGAATAACTTGGTTCCTAGTTCTCATCAGTTAGCCCCGGAACTCCAGTTTTGTGGTAACACATAAGATCCTTATTATTTAAATGGCACATTTTGTAATTTATATGTTGCCTGGTGGCACAGACAATCTGGTATTTAATATTTGCTTTTGCCTGACCTGTAGGTTCTCTTTAGTTCTGCTGTCTTGGAGTTAGGTTACCTGTACTTGCCATGGTTTGCTGCCTTCTCCAACTCTAAATTGAATGAAAATTAGTGAGTAATTTAAACTTAGTTCCTACAAGTATATATCACAAAGGGTAAGATGATATTTTAGAGATATGTGTCATTTTGACACCTTTAAAAGGCCAGAGTATTTTTTATGAATTAAACTTTGGGTTAATTTAATGTTAAATCATGGCACAGTGGTTCTTCAGGTGTTACTGTATAATCTTGGAAAATGTATTCTACATGTTCTAGAAAGCATCACAAGAGCTTAGCTTGGCAAAGAACCCCAGTCCTAAGAAGGTCATAAAACATATGAATGGAGCCTCCTGAAGGCTAGAGCCCAAGATTGACTGCATAGGCAGTTAGACAGGACGCAGTGCTATATGATGCATTGCCTGGGCACTACACTGTAAACTCAGCAGTAAACATTTGATTGTGTAATCTTGACATCTGCTCTGTCACACAATTCAGACACCTAAAGAATCAAAATGCCTTCATTCATTATTTTAACACTTTTTTGTCAAACAGGCTGCATTTCATATGGATTAAATTGTATTCCACCATCTATTAAAACAAATGTGCAGACAACCAATGTGATAGAAATATTATCAGAATTATGTCACTGAAAAGATAGAGAATTAGAATGTAAAAGAACTGTAAGGAAAGAATCTTCAAGGAAGGTCAGACATCTTTTTCTATGAAGGTCTGTAGGATTATTGCAGCAGATTACCTACTGATGTTTCCATTACTGTCGTCGGCTTAGGAGACACAGGTATTACAGTGATTGATGACTAGTGAGGTAACTGATAGATTAAGCATAGAGACACACACACACACACACCACACACTTAGGATATATATATATATATATAATATATATATAATTGACAATCAAAGGCTGTTTCCACTAGGAGATGATCTTTTTTACTTGTGTGAAATTTATCTTTCTTCCCTGAGTTACAGTTATAAATATATTTAGCTCTGAATTTCAATCTAGAAAGTTGTTTGTGGATAATTAATATCCAGTCTGCCAGCACCATTTGTTGAAGGTTCTAACTATCCACCGTGGTGTTCTCTAAGCACCCTTGTCAAGTATCAGGTGGCAGAAATTGCATGTGCTCATGTTTGGGTCTTCTATTCTGTTCTGTTGGTGTACAAGTCTGGTTTTGTGACAGTACCATCCTCTGTTTATGACTATAGCTCTGTAATATAATCTGAGGTCTGGTAGGGTTATCCCACCCAACATTGTTATTTTGTCCTAAGTAGCGCTTGTGTATTTTGAGGATATGTTTGAGATTCCATATGAAATTTTAGTGTTTTTTTTTTTTTTTTTTATGTCCACTGTCTGGTATTATAGAATTTTTTTTTCAAGTAGGTGGTCTTTTTTTTTACTGTTCACTGTAATTCTAACCAATCCATGAGCATGGTAAATATTCTTCTACCCTCTCCTCAATGACATTCCTTCTGTTATTTCTTTCATTCTTCCTTAAAATTTCAATCATTGTAGAGCTCTTTAATGTCTTTGATTCCGGTGTATCTTCCTAACTACTTTTCAAGGAGACGTGAAATGCAAAGTTTTCCTTGAGTGTTTTTCTGTTGTTTTTATGATAATAGAAATTCTAGGTGGAATTTTTGTAATTGATTTTGGTACATCTGTCACATTATTGAAAGTGTTAACCATTTCTAGTAAGTTTTCTTGTGGAATTTTGAGGATGCTCTCTCTCTTTTTTTTTTTTTTTTTTTTTTTTTGTTATTGTGCTTCTTCAGAAAACAAATTTTATCCAGAGAATGAGAAATGCCTTAAAGCTTCTACTGGGACCATATGCCATGCCCTTAGAGGGTGGAAGTGGGAAAGCACATGGAGCAGATATATGAGGTAATCCTATGTAAATCTAGTGTAATAAATCTTTATCCCCTTCATAACGCAAAGGGAGCCCCTGAGCAGGATCTGGAATGCCTTGTTTCTTAAAATATGGCCTAGGGCCCATCAACCTTACTGCTGCCTGGGAGCTTGTTAGAAGTTCAGAATTGGGCTATGGTTATGGTTCAAGGGTACTTAAACATTCACAAAGCCCTGGATTTGATCACCAAGCACACACAACCACACCACACACACACACACACACACACACACACACACACACACACTTACTTTAGACTCCTGAGCCACAGCTCGGATCCACTGAAGTGGAATCTCATCTAAGAGCAAACTTCACATGTCTCACATGCAAAGCAAAGTTTAAGAAGCACTGAATTAAACAATGCCCCTTTGTTTCTTTCCTTCTCCTTTCATTTTATTTTATTATATTGAGTCAAGGTTTCAGGTAGCCCAGGCTGGCCTCCAAATCACTTTGTAACCTGAGAATAGCAGGGAATTCACAATGTTCCTGGCTCCACCTCCCAAGTGCTGGTATTTCAGGTGTGCACCCCAATGTCTGGATCCCGTTTAGGTATTTTTGAGGGAAAGAAATGTGTTTTAAGGTATAAATATAATATTTTATCTGAGCCCTGAGTTGCAATTACTGGTCCTTTAGGCTTTACTCTGCCTTTATGTTTTTTACAAAAGAGGAAACTATGTGAGGATGAGAGAGATGATGCCCCAGAAGGAGACATGATGTTGACTTGACACCTTGGTAATTACATTGAATGGGACATACTTCTTGGTACCAGCAAGTGATGGTGGAGGGACTTTCAGAAAACTGGACAAAATAAGTAAGTCTTGAGGGTAAATGGCAACGGGAGAATTTAGATTGCCGTGTTCGGAGTTAGTGTACATGCCCTCCATTTTTTATATTATAAACTTTTTCCATAAGTCCAGTCCATCATTTCTCAATCGACTCAAGAGTCCACCTCCCTTTGCCATGCCCCCACCCCACCAGAATTCCCTATTACCTCTGCCATACAACTGTTTGTTTACCGACATCTTTTCAGAGTTTTTTCTTCTTTGTTATTTTTTTTGTTCTCTCCACATTGTATTGGCTACTATATATATATATATATATATATATGAGATATATATATATATATAGCTGATACAATATACACACATACATACATACACATCACTTAAATTACTTTTTTCCCTAAAAGTTGTCAAGTTTTCTTCCTTAAGGAGGTGCTCAAAGGTCCTCCTTGGCAATCCCAACAACCATCGATCTTGCACTTTTGTCCACATTGGATCTTTCACTCACATGGTGCCAACCAAGGAAGTCCATAGCACAGGTCGGCTTCTTGAGACCCTGTACGCCATGATACAAACCAGGTAGTCCACATATGATGTCTAGATTTGATAGGCTGAAGTCCCCTTAGCTGTTTTAGACCACAAGCTGGATATCTCGTAGTCCCCGTCTGGCATACTGAAGGTTTGGAGGATTCTTGGAAAGAGTAAGAGTCTTCAGGTCCCATATTGGAAGGATTAAAGGCTGTGTTTCATGTCTTTGAGGAGGTCCAAACGTGGTTTTGGCAGCCCAAGAGTGGATGCATTGCCATGTAAGAATTGAAGACAGCCAAACCACAGTACTCTCTCGCTTTTTTTTTTTTTTATCTTTTTACTAAGATCGTCAAGTTTTGTCTGCATATATTTTTCTTTTTTTTATTTTTTTTTTTTTCTGGTTTTACTTTCCCTTTTGGATGCTTAAGGCCACAACGTTAGCCCACATTAAGCAACGTTGTTGCTTTCTCAAGGTCAGTTGAGATCTGGTCCTCAGGGGTCATCCTCAGGTGTTTTGGGGGGGGAGAGGTGGGAGCACCTGGCTCCTTTCAGCTATCGTTACCAAGTTCCTCCACTCGAGAGACAAAATCAGGTTTGCTAGACCAGGCCTTGCTTTTTTGAAGATGAGCAGTACTTTCCTCTTTATAGACTGGACACTGGGCTGAAGTCCCATAGTGGCTCTCAAGGCCTCCGCAAAGGAAGACTGGTGACCCATATTTGCAGGACACTTCAAGAGATACACCTATGCATAATCTCCTAAGACTTGTTTGACCTCTGAGGGCAAAGAACAAAGTTATCCCCTTAGGTCCCTCGACCAAATTGGTGTGGATGTTAATTAAGTATGGTCGTTATGCACCCAGAAAGGCTAAGTTACACCAGCCAGTTATATTGCACCTATATTAATAATATAATCTGCAAATAGTGATAATTTAACCTCTTCTTTTCTAAATAGTACTCCTATAATTTCCTTCTCTTGTCTTAGCAAGATTTAACCTCTTCTTTTCTAAATAGTACTCCTATAATTTCCTTCCCTTGTCTTAGCAATACTTGCTTTAGCAATTATTTGAAACAATATATTGAAAATTAGTGGAGATAGTAGACAGCTTTGTCTAGTTCCTGATTTTAATGGGAATATTTCTTTTTTTTCTTGATTTAGAATCATATTGGCTGTAGTTTGTTGTATTTAGCTGTTATTATGTTGAGGTATCTTCCCTCCAGTCCAATCCCTGGTAGGATTTTTAAAATGAGTACCTGTTGGATTTTGTCAAAGACCTTTTCTGCATCTATTGAGATGACCATGTGATTATTTTTCTTTAGCCACATTTATATGATTTGTTACATTTATTGACTTATGTATATTGAACCACCCTGCATCTCTGAAATAAATCCAACTTGATCATGGTAGATGACTTTTTAATGTGCTTCTATATAGTGTGCTATATATTTTGTTCTTGACCTAAAAGAAGAAATATATGATCCATGAAAAGCTTCTGTGGTTAGATAATACCATGGAGAGGTGTGGGAGTGAATGGGCATGGACTCCCCTCTACTCCTGTATGATAGACCTGAAAGATAAGAAGCAAGTAGAGGATTGATGCTACCATAAATGCCCTGTGAAGTTTGTTGAAGCTACAAAGGCAGTTAGAGAACACTAGTGCTTTAAAGAACATTTCCAAGAATTTTGTTTGAGACAGGGGCTTTACAATTTATGAGTTGGCCTATGAACTCACTCTGTATTCCAGGAAGTCTTTGAACTTGTGATCTTCATGCATCTACCTCCCAAAGAGTTGAGTTACATACCTACATTGCTAGGCCTGAAAATGGTACATTTTATAAATTAAAACAAACAAAAAATCCTTTTTAAAGTAGTTATGAATAAATATGGAAATGTGTGATTAGGTATAAACACATATGTATACAGGAGTAGAGGAGTAGATATTAGACAGATAATAGGAAGATGTTATTCTATGACAAATCCTTAGATATAGAAAAAGTTTATTATTATCATGAGTTGTTGCCTGATGTGTGAAGCACTCCAATACATTTTAGCAAATATTAATTCAACCAACATTTTCCTAGCCCCTCCTTCATTTGTGGCTCCTAGGAAAAGTATACATAGATGACTAATACCTTGCCTGTGGTGTCCATATTAAATAATTCATCATATTGTTACAAACATAACTGTGTTCTTGGGAGACTGGAGGAAAGAACGAGACGGCTTAGTGGGGACATCAGTGACCATAATTGATTGCTCTTTGTTCTCATGGTTTCTGGCAAGTAGCATGATAAATTATATAAATTTCATTTTTATCGTCCTGAAATCTTGTTCTTGTTGTCAACATTAGAAGAGATGCAGAAGAAGTCAAATAGAGCAAACATGGAAGTCCCTGAGTTATATAGACCTTTAAATTAAATGCTCCATGACAGGATAGACAAATAATACCAAGGCCTAGTCCAACTTTGCGTCTTGTTTATTTCTAGCACTGCATAAGAGAGAAAAATATTTATGAACTGCATGTTGTGAAGTACATTTCTTTTGCTGAGTGAAATCAGGAATATCAGTCTTTCCATTTATATTATTGGGTGTCATGAAGTTTATAAATCATTTAGTGAAGATTTATTTCATTTTTACAAAGCAGGAATGCTTGCGGAAATGAGAAATAGTGTGCGTGTATGTGTGTGTGTATATGTGTGTGTCTGCTTTATCCAGTTACTTAAAATTTTTTTAAATTTTATTTATTTTTGTATGTGTATGAATGTACTGTCTGCATGCAAGTCTGTGCACCCGTGTCATGCAATGATGCGGAGGTCAGAAGAGGGTCTCATATTCCCCTGGAACTGTCGTTCTCCTGGAATTGGAGTTACAGACGGTTCTTAGCCACCATTTGGGTGCTGAGGATCAAACCCGGGTCCTCTGCAAGAGCAGTCAGTGCTCTAAACCACTAGGCTATCTCTCCAACCCCATATCCAGTTACTTTTAAAAATATGTTATTTCTTTGCAATCTTCATAGAATGTTATTTTGCGCGTGTGTCCCTCCTCCCCAAGTTATATCCAGATCCATCCCTACCTCCATAGCCACTCAACTGTGAGAATTTTTCCTGTTCTAGTCAGTGTTGTCCAAATACTCTAGGTTATGAAACAGGACTTGAAGCATTGTCCCCATAGCAGGGTTCTCACCCCTAAAGAAAACTAACACTCCCTCTCCCAGCAGCTATCAATTGCCAATAGGTCCCCAGCTACTATTGTGACTTCAGGTCTACCTCTTCTCCTTCCATGCTGGACTCTGTCTGGATTGAGTTTGCATAGGTTGTGTGTGTACTGACACAATTGTGAGTTTTTATAAGTGACTGCCCTACAGTCCAGAACACAGTGCTTCTTTGTATTCCTCCATCACCTCTCACTCTTACAATCATTCTACTGCCTCTTCCACAATGATTTTTGAACAGTGGGAGAGAGAGTGTAGTATAGATAGCCAATTTAGGGCTCAGTACTCTGTAGTCTCTTCCTATCTACACATTGGTCAGTTAGAGCTGCACATTTTTTTTCCCAATGTGACATAAAAAGTCAAGGTTCATAGTAGAAAACAAGTAAATAGCACAGGCTCACACTCATATTCATACACAGACACACAAACATATACACTTATACAAACAATATATAGATACACATATAATGCACATATATGGCTATGGCCACATGTACATACACACCACATCATTGCACACACACACACACACACACACACACACACACACACACACACAGCCCATTAATTGCTTTCTCTAAAATTATAGAAAAAGACTCAATCTTGAATTAAGTTTGTTTCTAAACACACACACATGCTATCAATAGCTATTTCCAGAGATAAATAGCTATGTTTTGAAGATACAACTTGAAGTGTTGCATTTCAGTGACAACATTCAAAAATCAAGATTTTTTTTGAAAGCACCACATTGAACTTCAAAATCTTTGAACTGGTGACCATGTTGGTTAAAATAGTTTTCCAATGAGCAGGAACATGTTGCGTAAATTGATTTCTGCCCTCTTCAGTTGTTGAGTTACTTGGGGTATGAAGGTCTGCTAGATTATGGGTTCAAGGAGACAACATGACAAAGTAATTTCTGATGTTTTCTTGTTTTCTTTTTTTTTTTGCTGTTTCTTTTTTTTTGAACTTCTTGAAGGTTTAATAAAATAGTTTTAAAAGAGTATAGTTTGTTTTTTGAAAAAAAATCTTTGCTATTTCTTTTCTTTAACTTTTTGTGGAGAATCTTTCCCCTTGTAGCCCCAGCTGGCCTAGAACTCAAGACATAAAGCAGGCTGGCCTCAATCTCTGAGAGATCTTCCTCCCTCTGCCTCCTGGATGCTAGAATTAAAGGCATAGATCATCACAGTGGATTTCCTTTCTTTTTGCATTTAATAATTTTATTTAATATTGGTGCCTGAAGTAATGTGTTTTGATTCCCTCCTCTCTGATTCCTTCTATGTCCTCACTGCCTTTCAACTTCATATGTTACCTAGAACAATTTACTAACATTTTGCTTACAGATTTTATATATGGATGGTTAAGGGTAGTGCCTATCTTGCATTAAATTTTTATTTACTTCTTTATCTTAATTTTATCTGTATTAGTTTTTTCCTACGGGAATGTAAGTGTACCAAATATGTGCAATGCCATGGAGCACAGCGGAGAGCATGGCATCCCCTGAGACTGGAATTAGGATGGTTGTTAACCATCATGTGGGTGCTGGGAAATGAACTTTTTTCTTCTGCAAGAGCAGCCAGTGTTCTTAACTGATAATCCATCTCTGCAGCTACTACAGCTCATTTTAACATCCACTAAGTCTATTTACTGCTTCCCGGATGCAGGTAGCTGTAGGACCATCTATTTGTACATGAGCCTCTCATAGCGCATATCCTTGAAAAACAAAATTACTATCCCTTCCTTGGCAGCTATCAATTGTCAATATTTCCTCGGACACTAGTGGGGCTCTATGCACGTCTGGCCTATCCATGCTTGGATTTTGACTAGCTTAATTTTGTGCAATTCATTTGCATCTAGTACCAGGAGATGTCAGACCATGTGTCCAAATGCTCTGTCCTGTTCAGAAAATACTGTTTCACTGGCTGCAAGTGTCTATTTCTCCTTGCTCTTGAAATCATTTATGACCTCTCTTGCCTGATGATCCCTGAGCCTTGAAGGGGGATGGTGCTCAGAGATATTTCATTTATATATGAGCACTCCACAGTCTCTCGTTCTTCACATTGCCTGTCTATGAGTCTCTGTATTAATCATTATCTACTTAAGGTATATTCTTTTCTGATGAGAGTTGAGTGATGCATTAATTTATTGGTGTAAGGACAAAAATAAGGTATCAGTTTATTACTCTATGCATTTAGCAGAATGTTAGTGTTGCGTTCTCCCCTAAGGCCTCTGAGCTAGCCATTCAAGGTCCTATGTGTCCATGGTAAGTTAGTGACATGAACTATTTAATTAAAGTCAGCTCCATAAGATTGAGCCGATGTCTGCTACAGTTAAGTGGATTTTGCTTTCCATTTTGCAATCTTGGCTACTTCACTCACAACTTGCTAGATGGAAACAATGAACTTTATATACATAGAAAGAACCTCAAGTCCCTAAGGTAAAGAGTTAATCTTTGTGCTTTAAAGATAAGCACCAACTGTCCTCATTCATGTCATTGGATCTAGCTGTCTATTATATACGGAGAAGAATTATTCTCATTGACTATATTTTTAGGATCTTACTGCCTGACTTTAACTGCCTGACTTTATTTCAACTAAGCTATCCAGAGAAAATTACTTAAAATTTGATTATAGATCCCAAGGAAATGATAATATCTATCTTGCTTTTTTTCTTTATTTCTTTATTTTTATTTTATGTGAATGTCTGCTTTGAGTGCAGGTATGTTAAGTGTACCAAATGTGTGTAATGATCATGAAAGACAGCAGAGGGCAATGGATCTCAAGAAAATGGAGTTGTGTAGATGGTTGTTAACCACCATGAGAGTGCTGAGGCCTGAACCTTGGTCTTTCTCTCTCTCTCTCTCTCTCTCTCTCTCTCTCTCTCTCTCTGGTCTTTTTTGAGACAGGGTCTCACTTTAGTCCCAGGCTGGTCTTGAACTCACAGAGATGCACCTGACTCTGCCTTCCAAGTGCTGGGATTAAAGGCTTGCACCACCACACCTGACTGACCAGGAACCCTGGTCCTTTGTAAGAGCAGCAAGTGCTCTTAATAGATGAGACATTTCTGCAAGTACCCCATCTCACATTTTAAAATTACATTCCTGTATTTCTTAGTACACCTATACAGGATATTGTACTGGAGAGCTTTATTTGCCAGCCTGATACACCTGGGTAAAGGGAACCTCAATTGGGGAAATTTATCCACTGTATTGGCTTGTGGCCATGTCTGTGGGTAGTATTTTGATTGGGGAGTTGTGGGGTGGTCCAGCCCACTGTGGGCAGAGCCACCCCTCAGCATGTAGTCTTGGAATGTATAAGAAAGCAAATAGAGCACAGGGCAGAGGACCAAGCCAGTAAGCAACCCTCTTCCACCACTTGTGCTCCGGCTCCTTGTTCTTGCCCTGAGTTCCTACCTTTGGGTTCCGCAGAAATGAAATGTGACTCAGGAGATGTAAGACAAATAAATCCTTTCCTTCTGAAGTTGGTATTGGTCCTAGGACTTTGTCACAGCAATAGAGAAGCTAACTAGAACAGAGACTGTGAAAAAAGACACAGAATTCTATGGAGGTGGAAACTAATTCACACAAATCCACAAAATGTGAATTGAGGATAGCTATATATTCCAAAATGAATCAAGTTATTGGTTTCATTTTGCCAACTTTTGTGTTTGTGTGTTGTATATGTGTTTGCGTGTGTGTGTGTGTGTGTGTGTGTGTGTGTGTGTGTCATTGCAGGTGCACATGTTCCATGGTGCTCATGTGACGATCAGAAGACAGTCCTGGGTGTGATTTACATCTTCATCTTGTTTAAGACATAGTATTTGTTTGCAGCTGTGTTTGCTGGGCTGACTGGCTTTGAACTACGGGGAATTCTATTTCCCCTTTGCATCTTGCCATAGAAGCTACTGTGATTACGGGCACATAATACCAAACCTGCCTATCACTGGGGTCTTCATATTTATTTTTATTTTATTTTATTTTATTTTTTGGTCTTTTCGAGACAGGGCCTCCCTGTAGTCCCAGCTGTCCTGGAACTCACTCTGTAGACCAGGCTGGCCTTGAACTCACAAAGATCTGCCTGCCTCTGCCTCCCACGTGCTAGGATTAAAGGCGTGCACCACCACGCCTGGCTGGGTCTTCATATTTAAACCCTGGTCCAAAGACTTTCATCCAATGAACCATTACTCTCCTCCCCCCGCAGGCTATTAGTTTTTTAAAAGGGAAATACTTGGGCATATCCATACACTTATCCACAGCAGTTGATAAGTTGGGCCTTCTGTGTCTGCACTTTACAAATATGTCTTATAGCTACATTTTCCAAAGTAGAGTCAGTACTTCTGAGAAGAAACATTTATAAGAGTGTGGATAACATGAAAAAACCTATAACAATTCTACCTTTGTCCTTGGAACACTAGACACTTTCCCTTGCCGTATTGATTGCTATTAGTTGAAAAGCACTATTCTAGTCTATTAGATATCATTTTTCAGGCAAACATTTAAGAATTCTTAAATGGACTTTCTCCGTTTGTTCACAAAACAACCCCAAATTAAATGCTGTCGATGCACTTGAAATTGCAGGTAGTAAATGTTGACTGGTGACATCCTGAGTGTTAAGTCAGCTGAATCTCAGCAAACATTTGCATGACTGAAACCAAAACTTTCTCTGACTTAATATTGATTTACTCCTCAGGAGTTCATTAATGAGTTCCATGATGGACAGCATGACATTTGTGAAGAAAGATATATTACTAAGGAAAGCATCAGAAAAAAAAAAAAAGCTGAATGATTAATTGGCTTGCTGTTCCATCTTTTCTCGCTTTGTAAACACAGTCATGTTCCAAACTTTCCTTTGCTCTACAAATAGTGACAAATATTTTGAGCAGTGTGACATTTCCAGGATGGGACCAAGATACCACACTCTGCTCTGAAGGGGAGTGCTGATGGGACACTGGTTCCCTACCTCTCAGCACCTCTCCTTCCTCAGCAGCAGTTCTGATCACATGGCTCTGATATTGTTTACTTCCTATTCGCCTTAGGGTACTGGAACCTATGGATTGTTAAGGGAAGTTTTAGACCCTGAAGAGCACATATCTTCAGCTTTCATTCCTCTGATTTTTATTTCAATCCTACTAGTCACTCAACAACATTTTTTTTTTTTTGGCCTCTATAAAATGTCTGGTAATTTCTATAAAATAAGGTAATTTCTGGTTTATCCTTTACTTTTTTCCTAATTAAAACAAGAGTTCAAATTCATTTTTTTGAGAATAGCAAAAGCAGACTCTACTGAGTCAGAAAATATCATCTTCTTAGTAAGAAAACTATAGCATTATAATGTCAAATTAGGTATTTCTTGAATGTCAAGTCTTCTTATTCCTGTGAAGAAGTTGTAGATTTCTCTAACTGAAAAATTATACTGTGTTATTATCCAAACAATCACAGACAGACAGAAAGACAGACAGACAGACAGACAGACACACACACGCACGCACGCACGCACGCACGCACGCACACACACACACACACACACACACACACGTGTTTCTGGTGATTTGTATATGATAAGACTATTTTAGAGAATGACCAAATACGGTAGGACAGCTTACCTAGAAGTAAAATTTTCTCCATCTCAATTTTGTGTTTTAGGTACAGTTGTTTTTTCCAGGATTTTACTCTGAGAAAAAAAAAAAGTTTTTTTTTTATTTTATTTTTTTTTTATTTCAGACAGCATTAAAGGAAGTGTTTCAACTTAAATTGTTCAAGAATTATCTAGGTCACATCCATAGCCTTTATGTGGCATGGTGAAAACCTTGCTTTCTCTCCTGGATGACAGGGTCTATGAAAGTGTGTGGGAAGATGGATAAGGAATCATGGCTTTTTAGTCTTATTCTCACATTTTCCTCAGTCCCAGGAGTGATTTTTCAGCTTTTCAGATTCACAAACTTAATTTCACTGGTTTACAATGTGAGAGGGCTCTCGCCATGTTGAATCGATTCATGCTGTTTTAAATCACAAGAGACCACCACAGAAGGTACGTGGTTGAGGCATTAATTTATATTTTTAAAAGTGCCTAATGGAAGAAACAGTACTGACTTTTCATCAGAAACACCTACCCTCAGGAGACAAAAAATCATAGGGATCTATAGTTTTATTGTTCCTCCAGTGAACACCACTTAACATGGAGTGTTTTGCTGAAACGTTTTCCCTTCACGGGAGATCCTTATACTCAGAACCAACATTTTTACACAGCCTCAACTCAGTTTCTCATCAAATGAGTTTCTTTTCTAACTCATCTAGTTAAATAAAACCTCTGTGAGAGTATCAGCCCTTGTACCAGGGAGTGACTCATCCCATCTAGTGTCTCCGTGACCTGACTACAAACTTATTCTTTTCAAGATCTTAGACACTCCAAACCAGGGTATAAGAAGTCTGATATCCTGTGTGGATCGTAAAGACCTTTGTAGCAATAAATCATAACTGGTTAAAAAGCAGAAGGGCTTGGGGCTGGAGAGATTGCTCAGCAGTTAAGAGCACTGGTTGCTTTTGCAGAAGACCCAGATTCGATTTCTAGTACCCACATGGTGGCTAACTCCAGTTTCAGAGGATCCAATGCTCTCTTCTAACTTCTATGGGTATTGTATCACATGGGTGTACTTATACACGAGCAGGCTTAGCACTTAAGCACATAAAATAAAAATAAGAAATAAAGAATATATTAAACATAGAGGTGCTTAATGGAATTTTTATCACAAATTATAACTAATTCCATTCAAATGACTTCTATGACTAATAGTGATATATCTGGGGCATATTAGATACTGTAGTATTATCTCTCAAGTTGAAACTCAAGATCTTTACTCCAGAAACAGCCCATCTTCCTTATCTTGCTGAATGGAGACTCCATGTACAATACCTCCCAAGTAACTGCAAAACAGATGGCTATATTTCCACACTTAAACTCCATCATAAAGATATGCTTCTCAATTTTGAATAAATAGCAATTATTTTGAATATCTTCCAATTGAAACTTCCACCAAGAGTGATTTTTCCTTGGACCTGTTCACTAAATATTTGCATGTATCCTAAGAATAACTTTTTCATAAGAAAATCATGAAGGAATAACAATTAAAATGTGATTTAGGAAAAGCATATAGCCATATGTTTCCAACCACAACAAGGTAATTAATATGATTTGACTCTCTCTCTCTCTCTCTCTGCATATATATGTATATGGGTGTGTATATGTATGCATATGTATATATACATATATGTGTATGTGTATATATGTATATACACACATCATATCTTTGCAGACAATGAGCAAGTTAGGGTGAGCTTATGAAATTTTATAGGAAGAAAATAAGATGATTCCAATTGGATAGATGATTTTGTGTCAGTGAACTGTTAACTAACTGTAAATCAAGGAGTTAATATCCAGTTAAATCACATGAATCTAAAGAGACTAAGAAAAGCAGTTCAACCTTCTGGAATATTATTCAATCACGAACTGAAATTGAATATTTTAGTAAGTTACAAGGGTGAACCATGGAGACATTATGCCTATTTAAAGAAAAATGGACATTATTAAATGATTTTATTTATTAGAAATTCTCTGCTTTTATGGAGAAAATAAGTCTGTGGTCTCTTGAACCTTGATAGAAGAGGGTTATTATCTAGTGGATGGTGACGGCTGAAAGCCTTAAGATTTCTCTGAAAGATGATGAAAGTACTCTAACATTATGTATGAATGAAACTAATACAAAAATGGAATTAGTATTTTGTATGGGCAGTGGGGAAGATTGCTCTATTTAAGTGTACATTTAGAACAGACAGCTCAAGTGCTGATAACTGTTACACAAAAGCAACCAAAGAAACCCAGTCTTGTGCCAAAGCTAAGAAGAGAATTAGATGTGAACTAGGATTTCTCAACATAGAGTTTCAATGTTTCATTATCCACAAGTGTCACTCACTCTTTTACCTTCAAATCTCCTTCACAGGACCAAACAACAGTATATTTATAACGCCTGAATCAACATTGACTTCCTTATCTTATGTGTAGCTGATTCATTTTTATATTCACAATGTAGAAAGTGTATATAGGCCACCCTGAACTCAGGGTTTGATGCTCAAATACATTGCCAAGTTATATATTGATAATTTCTACAAAATTTTTAAATGAAAATTCAATACATAAATGGGTCATTATTTCCTAAATTAATTTGATGGATCATCTCAGTTATTCTTTATTTATTTTCTAATTAATGTGGAAGAATTTATGTTCTTTAGAAAAACCATTAGGACCTGTACTGTGAAACTCCACATGTAATTATTTTAAAAACATACTCATCCACATGTGATGTAAAGACCAAGGGGAAAGATTAATTATGACCGTATGAACTGAGATAGTCTTATTACCATGTTGAGAGGAGCTCACTAAGCCAAATGGCGAGAGACTACAATCTCCCTGTGGTGAGAAATTCAGTTCAGAGCAATGCAGTATTCTGGATGGGACCTACAGCTGGGGCATTCTTGAAATCGTCACAGATCCAGTACAAAGGGACAGTGGCAATGAGGGTGTTCAGCTGCTGCTGTCTCAAGTCATCAAAAATGATTTGAAAAAAAAATGCCTACAAAGTTGAAATTAAAATATTCCTGACCTATGAATTTTCGTGTTTGCTTTTGGGTTGGCAAGAATATTGATTGAAATATAAAATATGAATTCCATATTAATATTCATATCCCAAATATTAAGCAGAATAGCACAAATATAAATAAACCATTGTATTCTAGTTTAAGGAAAGTAAGAGGCTAGCTTTTCTTTCATATTGAAGTAAGAATTGTACAAGAAAATATTTCTGTAATATACTGCTTATTGGATGTCAATCACCCATATTCTGTGAAAATGGGCAATGCCATCTAGAAAATAGGTGGTAGAGATAAAGTTGCTACTAAACCATATGGCGCCAAAGAGAATCCAGGTTTTGTTTGACAATTCAGCTGTATTACTATTCATAGGTATATTTATTATCTCAACCATTATCATCAATGAACTGGCTAAAAATCACAGGCTCTGGATATAGATAAGCCAGGGGTTTATCAAGGCGCTTTATAAAATAAGGTCTTGGGAGAAAATTAATACAAGTGATTTTCTTTTTTATAAAATTGTTTATTGATGTTTTGTGTGTTTCACACATCATTTCTCAGTCCAATTTAGACACATTCTTTTTTTTTTTATTTTATTTATTTATTTATTTTGTATGTGTATGAATGTACTGTCTGCATGTAGGTTGGTGCACCCGTGTCATGCAATGCCTCGGAGGTCAGAAGAGGGTCTCGGCTTCCCCTGGAACTGGAGTTCTCCTGGAATTGGAGTTTCAGACGGTTCTCGGCTGCCATGTGGGTGCTGGGGATCGAACCCGGGTCCTCTCCAAGAGCGGGCGGCGCTCTTAACCGCTAGGCCATCTCTCCAGCCCCTAGACACATTCTTTTTTCCATGTCCCCCACCACACCCCAATTCAGGCACTCTGCCGTACATATCTTGTATCTTTTTCTCAGTCTTTGTAAAGTATTTCTCTGCAGGAGTTTGGTGTTTGGGCAGAAGTTAACTGTTTCAATCAGTTCTTTCACCCAGTCCTTTTGTCATTGTTGTTCCCTCCCATTTGTATTGCTCCAAAACATGCCTATATATAGTCAAATATATGCCAAAATTATGACCTCTGAAAATAAACTATAAACTGTATGTTAATTATAAAATATGTTTAGGAGTTTGCATTTTTCCTTTTAATTTTATAATACTCTAAAATATGAATATATACCACTCTGGTATATACATTCATATATCAGAATTAAAAGTCTGAAAATAAGTGGTAAGTTAATTCTAGATCTAGTTAGGGATTCACATTATAACAGCACAGTTGTTTTCAGATAAAAAGAAATATAACCTTAACTTTGCTCAGCTTGCCTTTCAACTAGGGATTTGGTGCTAGTATCCACAAATGAGGGATGCCATTCATTCTTTGTTTTTCTGGGACTGTGTTACGTAGCATAATGGCTTCGAGTTCCATCCACTTACCTGCGAAGTTCATGATGTCATCTTTCTTTACTGCTGCATAAAATTTCATTGTGTAGATGTACCACATTTTCTCTATCCACTTGTCCACTGAGGGACATTTGGGTTGCTTACAGCTCTTTTCTACTATAAAGACAGTTGCAATAAACATAGATGTGCATGCATTTCTGTGATAGGATGAGTCTTGTGGGTATATACCCAGGAGTGGTATGACTGGGTCAGATGGTAGGCTCATTTTGTTTCTTAAGAGTTCTCCAAACTATTTTCTACAGGGGTTGCACAAGTTTGGATGCCCACCAGCAGTGGATGAGTACTCCCTTTCCCCAAAACCTCTCCAGCATTTGGTATCCTTTGTTTTCTGGATAATAGCTAGTCTTACTGGAGTAAGATTGTGCTGAATAGCTTTAGTGTCAACTTGACACACCTAGGTTGAGGGAGCCTCAACTGGGGAATTGGCTCCATTGGACTGGCCTGTGGGCACATATGTGGAGTAGTGTGGAGTAGTCTTGATTGTTGAGCAATGTGGGAGGACCCACATTCCAGCCCACTATGGTTCTGCAACTCGCTCTGTAGACCAGGCTGGCCTTGAACTCACAAAGATCCACCTGGCTCTGCCTCCTAAATTGTAGGAATAAAGGTGTGCACCACCATACCTTTAAGATGTTTCTCAGCCATCTCCAATTCCTCACTTGTGAAGTCTCTGTTTACCATTTGTTCTATCTTTTGAGTGAGTCATTTGTTTTCTTTCTTCTTTGTTTTTTGATTAGTTTGTATACTCTGGAAATCATTGCTTTGTCAGATGTATCTGCAGTGAAGGTTTCCTCCCACTCTGTGGGTTTTCTCTTCACTTCCTTGATTGTTTCTTTTGATATACAGAAGCTTTTGAGTTTATTGAGGTCCCATTTGTCAGTTGTGGATCTAATTTCTTGTGCAGCTGCTGTCTGATTTAGGAAGTCCTTTCCTATACCTATGTTTTATACGTTGCTGCCAACTTTTTCTTCTATCACAGAGTTTTGGGTTTCACACTGAGGTCTTTGATCCATCTGGAGCTGACTTTTGTACAGGGTGAGAGGTAGGGGTTTAACTTTATTCTTCTACAAGTGGTGATCCAGTTTTGCCAACACCATTTGCTGAAGATGCTGTCTTTCCTCCATTGTGTCTTCTTGGCCACCTTTGTCAAGTTTAAGGTGGCTGAAATTATATGTGCTCAAGTTTGGATCTTCAGTTTTGTTCTATTGGTCAATGGGTCTGTTTTTGTGCCAGTACTAGGCTGTTTTTATGACTATAGCCCTGTAGTATAGTTTGAAGTCTGGTGTAGAGATCCCCCTGTATTGGTCTTTTTGCTCAGGGTTGCTTTGGCTATTCTGGGTCCTTTGTTTTTCCATATGAAATTAAGGACTTTTTTCCAAGCCTGTGAAGAAACTCTTGGGGATTTTAATTGGGATTGCATTGAATCTGTATATTAATTTGGCTAGAATGCACATTTTTACTAGATCAATTTTTCCAATCCATGAGCATGGGAGGTCTTTTCATCCTCTGATGTGTCTTTCAATTTCCTTCTTCAGGAGTTTAATTTTTTTTTTGGTAGAGATCTCCAGTGTCTTTGGTTAGGTTTCTTCCTAGGTATTTTATTGTTTTCAAGGCTTTTGTGAGTGGGAAGTTCTCCTTGTATTCCTTCTTCAGTTGCTTTTTGTTGGTGTAAAGAAAGTCTACTGATTTTTTTGGTTAATTTTGTATCCTGCCACTTTACTGAAACTCTTAGTATTTCCACTTCCTTTTGGAGCTTCTCAATCTCTTCCTGTAGCTCCTTGCTTCACTGGTTGGTTTCCTTTTTCAGTGTTTCCACTTCCTTCTATAGTTCATCATCTTCTCCCTATAGTTCTTTCTGCTGTTTGTCATTCTCTCCCTCTAGGTCCTTCTTGAGTCTTTCATTCTCTCCTCAGTTCTCTGACTTGTTCTTTATATTCTTTTATTTCTTTGAATATATATGCAATTGTTCCTCTAAGATCTGTGTCCTGGGACACCCCCAGGAGGATCCCACTGTAGGAATCTCCCACAGGGTTGGTATTAAAGCTTGGTGTGGAATTATCCAGCACCTTTCCCATGTTATCCCTTCATTGTGTCCTTGGCATGTGGGTTTTCCTTTGCCTGTATTCTGATGTGAATCCCAAATGCCTCTTCACTGTCTTGAAGGCTTGTTTTGCTTGCCTCCTTTAGATGCCTTCATTTTTTGTTTTTGTTTTTTTGTCTGTTTGTTTATTTTTCTCATTTATGGAGTGTTGTCTAGCCTAGGTTTCAGGCTTTCAATTTTGTTTATATATTGGAAGTATAACTCACTTTTCCTTTTCTGTTCTGAAGGTTCTCCAAAAAATCCACTTGGACACTCCCTCAGCAATTCCAGTTGATGAGGTTGCGGGGGTGCAATAATACTTTTCTTAGCCTGCCTGGTACTCTGTGCTTCAGGTGGTCCTGGGAAATCACTGATTTAAGCTCTGTGCACTCAAGTCTCACAGTGACAACAGGCCCACCTTTTATAACAGCTAGCAGGGTGACTCTGCCTCCACAGCCACACAAGACAATGATTCATTTATCCAAAAAACCAATGATACACTTATCCAGCAACCCAGTGATAGAATTATCCAACAATCCACCTGTGCTTCAGGTCGTCCTGGGAAATCCCAGATCTAAGCTCTGTGCACTCCCGGGCTGTTTTTGTGACTATAGCCCTGTAGTATAATTTTAAGTCAGGTATGGTAAACCTCCCTGTATTGCATTTTTTTGCTCAGGGTTGCTTTGGCTGTCCTGTATCTTTTGTTTTTCCATATGAACTTTAGAATGATTTTTTCTAGGTCTGTGAAGAAGCTTCTGGGGATTTTATTTGGGATTACATTGAATTTGTATATTACTTTGGGCAGGATGGTCATTTTTACTATATTGATTCTTCCAATCCTTGAGCATGGGAGGGTCAACTAAAAACACTTGAGAGGAAGCAACAAATGAATCCTAAACCTGGCAGACAGGAAGAAATAACAAAAATCAGAGAGGAAATCAATGAAATAGAAACAAAGAAAACAATGCTAAAAAAATCAATGAATCCAAGAGCTTGTTCTTTGAAAGGATAAACAAGATAGATAGACCTCTAGCCCAATTGACTAAAACAAAGAAAGAACAACCCAAAATCAACCAAATTAGAGATGAAAATGGAAATATCACGACAGATAGCAAAAATATTCAGACAATCCTATGGAAATACTTCAAAAACCTATGCTCAACTAAATTTGAAAACCTAAGAGAAATGGATGAATACCTGACATCATAGCCTCCACCCAGACTTAACTGGGAAGAGATGGACAGCTTAAATAGACCTGCAATACTGGAGGAAATTGAAGTTAACAAAATCTCCCAACTTAAAAAAAAAAAACAAAAAAAACAGCCCAGCTCCAGATTCATGGCAGAATTGATAAGATATTTAAAGAAGACCTACAGCCACTACTACTCAAATTATTCAAGAGGATATAAGCATAAGGAAATCTCCCAAATTCCTTCTATGAAGCCAACATAACTCTAATACCCAAACCAGGCAAAGATACAACAAAAACGAAAACTATAGACCCATTTCATTAATGAACATAGATGCAAAAAATATCAATAACATATTTGCAAAACACATACAGATACATATCAAAAAGATCATCCACCACGACCAGGCTGGATTCATACCAGAGATGCAGGGGTGGTTCAACATAAGTAAATCAATAAATTTCATAAAGCACATAAACTGACTTAAAGACAAAAACCATAAGGTCATCTCAATGGATCAAAAAAAGGCCTTTGATAAAATTCAGTATGCCTTCATGTTTAAAGTCCTGGAGGGACTCGTACTGGAGGGAACATTCCTGAACACAGTTAAAGCCATATACAACAAACCCATAGCCAGCATTATCCTAAATGGGGAAAAACTAGAAGTGTTCTCTTTAAAGTCAGGGAACCTAGCAAGGCTGCCCCATCCCTACTCCTTTTCAATATAGTGCTTGAAATGCTCTCAAGAGGAATAAGACAAGAAAAGGCAATTAGGGGAGTAATAATTGGAAAAGAGGAAGTTGAACTATCCCTTTTTGCAGATGACATGATAGTTTACCTAAGGGACCTCAAAAATTCCAGCAGAAAACTCCTAGACAACATCAACATTTTCAGTAAAATGGAGAGATACAAAATTAACTTATAAAAATTGGTAGCCTTTTTCTATGCCAATAACAAGCAATTGAAGAAGGAATAAACCTGATCAAACACACTAAAAAAATCTCTGCAAAGAAATTTTTAAGTCCCTCAAAAAGGAGATTGAGGAAGATGCTACAAGTGATTTTCAAGCAATGACAAGTGGTAAAAATCTTACAATTGAGAAAAAAATACCGAATATGAAGTTCTTTCAATATGAAGGCATTATGCTATTTCCAACAAAATTGAAAGTTAAATATATAGTTTTACAAGGGCTGTGTAAGAATGCTCTTTATTCTGTGAAACTTTAGCACATTATTTTTCCATAGTTACAGAGATTAAAATTATTAGATCAAAATACTGCAGGTTTGTAATACATCTTTGTCAACCTTAATCTCTCTCTCTCTCTCCTCTCTCTCTCGTTGCTGATTCCTTCATAAGGGGGTCATCTTATACATTGGAATTGGATCACCCAGAACACTTCATTTTAATTCAGTTACCCCTTCACATGCTATAATCCTGGGATTAGCCTTTTGGTGTGAGTGGTTTGAAGGGATATCATTTGTCCTACAATTGTTGGGTTTTAGTTTCCAGTGCTTTCTCATTTCCTAGTTAAGAAAATGTAGACAAAAAATGTAGACAGCTCTGTGGACAACTGCTTCCATACTGGAGATTCCTGTCTCTTAAGTGCTAAAACTCTTTAGTCAATCATCACAGAAAATAGTTTAAAAAATCACCACACTTCATTTTATTTAGGCTTAATGGGAAAAATGTCTGCATAAAAATGAAAAAAAAAATAAACTGGAGATCATCACATTAATTGAAACACACCTGACTCTGAGGCAGGTATTTCACCTATTCTTTCAAATATGTAATTTACAAAATACTGACATGTGAGATACACAGGGAATGGGATAATGGTGACAAGGAAGGGTGAATAAAGAGGGCAACAATGTTATTAACACGACAGCTTTGTGTGAAATGTCCCAGTGACTTGATGTCTATTATTCTGCATAGTGAACATGGCCTCAAAGTCTCTGTATTACACATCCTTTGCTCAGACTTTTAGACATAGTAACTTCTACTCTCCCAGTAGTAGAGCATAGCTACCTGCATTAGTAACTTTTCCTTTGTGACAAGGCCTTCTGTAGCCCCACCTGGCCTAGAACTCACTATGTAGACCAGACTGGCCTTGATCTCACAGAGACATGCCTGCTTCTGCCTTTGGAGTGTCTTCACCCCGGCCCATAAACACCTTTAACCAGAATTATTTTTTAAATTTGCTTGTCGCTGGTGATGGGATAGAACCCAGAGCCAACTTCATGCTCCTAGTGAAGAAAACCCAGTGAATCCTTGTAACAAACTCTCAAAGAATAAGTAAAAAAAAATCTTATTAAAAATACTCAGTATTAAAGCAGCAGAAATAAAGGGGCATTTGAGTACATAAGGTATTTTAAGAGAAATACAGGTGTATGTGCAAATGTAATACATCAAATATGTTGCATGTTTCAATGAATACATATTATATAAACTTATATATGTAATATACCACTTTTCTCATTAAATTCTTTTAGGAATTAACATTTTACATTCATTCTTTTATTTAGCCATCTTACTATCCTTAGGAAAATGTCAACCATCCCTTCTGAAACTACCTCAGTTAGCTGTGATTTGAAGACAAAGATGGTGAAAGTAGGAAACAGAAAGTGGCAGGCCTCCCTCTAATGGGCAAAGATGTCAATGAGCAGGTAAATCAAAGGGAAAATGAGCACTGAAATCTGCATCCTGCCAGGAGGAACTGGAAGGGGAGCATCCATCTGGCCGAAAGGGAAGAAATGTGCGACCTCCAAAAGAGATGGAGCGACTCCTTTAAAGATGAAAAATGAAAATGCCACCAGAATTTTGAGAAAATACTGCTTCCCCATAGCAGATTAATGAAGCAGAAGCTGTGCTCCAACTGTCAGCAGCTGAATTATTAAAGGAGCAGAATCATAACCTGTGGACATGTGCGGGCCTGTCCAAGAATCTACTCTTACACCACATCTCAAATTGAATCACCAGAAGATTCTTTCGACTTCTTATCTGAATATTTATAATGCCTCATTTGCTTCAGAGTATAACATTTTTAAGAGTTCCTTTTATCTGCATCCTTTCTTTTCCACACACTAATAGTTACAAATTGTAAATTAGAAAACATTGAAAAAGAGTAGAGATCCGTGTTTTTCCCACTATATTCACCTTGTATGTTTCCAGTTTTAATCCCAAATGTTAAGCATTGCTTTGCAAACCTCTCCTGGCAGATGAGGAAGAATAGTGCACTAAAACACACTTTGGGCCAATAGTACTGAGCTTAAAACCTTGTTCTGGGAAAAAAAAAATTATTTATGACATAGAGAAGTTTATCTAAAAATCTCTACCTCAGAGTTTTCATTTAGAAATAAGTCTTGATTGAGGTTTATTGTGAACATGTGTAGAATACAGCTGTTTCCTCCACCTTATTCTAAAAACTCTGATTTTTTCCTGTGATCTGGTTTTGCCTCATCTAACCCATTCCAGACAGATTTGGATGGACTGTGTTCTATAACTAGAGGAAAGTATTAGATGAGATACATGGTTAAAGGGAAAGCCAAATTGATAGATGCCAGTTGTCAGCCCTAACTATGAAAAAGAAGTATTACCATCTGTGAACATAAAATCAGGAACAATCAGAATAAACTGTATTTATTTTATTTCAATAATTTTTCCTTGATAATCACTCAGTTTCAGAAAAATCAGAAATTCTTTCTATAGGCGATAGAAAATGTTGACCTATTTTAAAGATCTAAAATAAGTTTAAGATTTCTTCACTAAGAAATCCATAAACTTTTTCAGTGAGTTGCTTGTGTCTACCAAAACCACAGTAGTAGATACAGATGACGCATATCTTTACTGTGAATAAATAAGTATATGAAATATTTTACATGCATATTGCCTGTGTGTTGAGGGAACACATATGGGCTACAGCAGAATACATGTCTGGAGATCAGAAATCAATTTGCTGTAGTAACTTTTCTTCTACAATGTGGACTCAGAATCACACTCAGGTGTTGAGGCTGGTTTAGTCACAATTGCCATTATCTGCAGAACAATCTTTCTGGCCCTAATATATTTTAAATAGCATTATGGCAGTAACTGACTTTAATTATCAATGTCACAACATTGTTATTTGAGATTCACAACAAAGAATGAATAAAATTTATCTCTTAGGCAATGTATGTGTGTGTTTGAGTGACACAACTTCATGAGTTTCATAATTAGCATGGAGGGTGCTGTATTAAACTGCAGAGGTTCCCCTTCAGGAATTAAATGCTTATTTTTCTACTTGACGAGATTGGTGCCAAGCAACCCATAGTTGTTAATTTTCAGCCTTCCTTCAGCATTGTCTCAGACAAGGTAAAAAAAAAATAATAATGATAATCTCTTCGAAGTTTGCCAGAGTGCAGCTTCAGCAGGTTCATGTCCTGAAATGGGTGGTCAGAAAGGTGGCGAAGAAATCAATCAAATAAGACACAAGCATCTCTTTTTTATTTTCCCTTGACCTGAGGAGCATCTATCTTCTCTGCTCCTGTGCAGAGGGTCTTTTGGATTTGTCACTCTGCTGATTTTTTTTCCTCTGCCCCTCAGATCCTGATGTTTATGTTTATATACCCTAAGACTAATACAGTTATGCAAGCCTCAGCTAATAATGAAAAACAATAGCCCAAATTCTCCATAAATATTTTTCAGAAAATTCACACACACACAATCATTCTTAACATTAAAACATTTAAAAATCAATAATAATACAATCATTTACTTGAGACATCAAATAAAGTAAAAAAAAAAATGGTACACCCACTCAGCTAAGCAATTTAACAGTTTTGCAGCAAAACGAAGTTAATATTAACATTTAGCTCTAAGTCCTTCATTCTTCATGCCTTGCAGTTACACAGGAGCTGTACAGTGTAAAAAGTGAGCGTTAAAGCTTTAACAATGGAGAACTTTATTTTTCTTACTTTAGTCCCTTGTTCACTCAACCTGTAAGCCATTTCATGGCTGATATGGTTTTGATTTATATCTTGTTTTTATTTTATTTTATTTTTTTAGTTTTTTTGTCTTTTCGAGACAGGGTCT
>VZQC01002831.1:0-13428 GCA_009823505.1 Rhizomys pruinosus
TCACAGAGATCCGCCTGCCTCTGCCTCCCGAGTGAAGGCATGCATCACTATGCCCTGCTGTTGTTCTTTATTGTATAAGAAAGCAGGCTGAGCATGGGCCAGGGGAGCAAGCCAGTAAGCAGCGTTCCTCCATGGCCTGTGCTTCAGCTCCTGCCTCCAGGTTCCTGCCCTGAGTTCCTACCTTGGGCTCCTTCAGTGATGAACTTTGTGACCCAGGAGATGTAAGATAAATAAACCCTTTCCTCCCCAAGTTGGTATTGGTTAGAGTGTTTTGTCACAGTGATTGAAGGCAAACTAGAACACTTCTAATTCAGACTCTGATGTTAAAGTCTGTGAAATTTTATTCTCATCATAAAGACAGATACCACATGGGATGTGAAAAGCATTTCTGAAGCATTTTCCACAAAAGATCAGAAACAATATCCATCAGTAGGAAGGCACATACCAAAACCTTGAGCTCAAGGGCAATGGCAAGAGAACCAGGAATTCAAGATGATCCTTCACTGCATTTCAAGGCTGGCATGGGCTATGTGAGATGCTGTCTCAAAACAACAACAGCAAGAATTTAAATAAAAAATATTTTAAGCCAGGCACTCTAGTGTATACCTATAGTTCATTCACTTGGGAGACTGAGGCAGGAAGGATTACTTGAACTTGGGAATTTGAGACCATCATGGACACCACAGTAATTCAGTAGGTAAAAATTAGTTCTAGGGAATTACTTTTTTTTTTTTTTACAAGATCTAAATTTTGAGATGAATCATGATGGTTAGTATTCTAGTTTCTCTTCAGTTGCTGTGACAAAACACTGACCAGTACTAACTTTATTTATCTTACATCTCCTGGGTCATGGTTTATCACTTAGGGAGCCCAAGGTAGGAACTCAGGGCAGGAACCTGGAGGCAGGAGCTGCAGCACAGGCCATGGAGGAACGCTGCTTACTGGCTTGTTCCCCTGGCCCATGCTCAGCCTGCTTTCTTATACAATACACAACAACCTGCCCAGGGGTGGCACCATCCATAGTGGGCTGGGCCCTTCCACATCTCTCATCAGTCAAGAACATACCCCACAGACATGGACACAGGCAATTTCCCAATTGAGGCTTCCTCCACCTGGGTGTGTCAAGCTGTCTAGCACAAGTCTGGAGACAAAGTCTTAATACAGCTCAGACAAGATATCAGCCTTTGTCTTCACAGCCCCCACTTAGCACTTGGGAGGTAGAGGCAGGCGGATCTTTGTGAGTTCAAGGCCAGCCTGGTCTACAGAGTGAGTTTCAGGACAGCTGGGGCTATACAGGGAGACCCTATCTCTAAAAAGACAATAAATAAATAAATAAAAGTAAGGACAGTCAAAAGGAGCCAGTGACCCAAGTCTTCAGCAAGAGAGGAAAGCCAAGGCAAAGAAAGAAATGGTCTGAGCAGCCAACCTGCTGTAAGGAGAAATTGAGGCTCCTGTGTGTGAGGACACCATATGTTTTATTTACACTGTTTAACTTAACTATGAGAATTTAGTCCTTTTCTCTCCATCACCGAAATTAAAAATGAAATAAACTCCTGGGCTGGGCGTTTAAACCTAGCACTTGGGAGGCAGAGGCAGGGCAGATCTCTGAGCGTGATGTACAGAGTGTGTTCTAGGCCAGCTGGGGCTATAGAGAGACCCTGTCTCCAAAAAACAAATAAAATAAAAAAGGCGTGCACTAGCATGCCGAGGCCTGGCAAGAAACTTTTTAAATCTCCAGGTAAGATTTTCACTGCTTAGTTGTATAGAGAATAAAGTCATACTCATTGTTGTCTTATTGGGCTTCTCAGCTTTAATTCTGTGCTTATTTAGTACTTCTGTTGTATTTAGGACCTGTAGATGGAGAAGTACCACCAAGAGGTAGAAATCAAACCAGTAACCCACCAGCCAGCGTTCTCCGAGTTGGACCTAATCATGCTGGAAGGCATCCTAGGGCAAACAACCATCCTGGTCCTTTCCGGCAAAGGGAAGAGAGATTTAGGGCCATGGGCAGGAACCCACACCAGGGAAGAAGGAACCAGGAGGAACGTACCAGTGATGAAGCCAGAGACCAAAGGCGTGGTCAGGAGAATGACACCCGGAGGAGAAATGACAGCCAGGAAGTGAGGAACCGCAGACCACCATGGTCCAGTGACAACTTCCAGCAGTGGCGGACCCCACACCAGAAGCCTGCGGAACAGGCACAGCAGGCGAAGAAACTAGGCTATAAGTTCCTGGAAAGTCTTCTGCAGAAAGACCCCTCTGAGGTGGCCATCACACTTGCCACAAGCTTAGGGCTGAAGGAGCTCCTTTCTCATTCTTCCATGAAACCCAGCTTCCTTGAACTCATTTGCCAAGTTCTTCGGAAGGCTTGCAGCTCCAAAATAGATCGCCAGAGCATTCTCCATGTGCTGAGCATATTGAACAACTCCAAGTTCCTCAAAGTCTGCCTACCTACTTATGTGGTAGGAATGATTACTGAACCCATCCCTGACATTCGAAACCAGTACCCAGAACACATAAGCAATATCATCTCCCTTCTCCAGGACCTTGTAAGTGTCTTCCCTGCCAGTTCTGTGCAGGAAACATCCATGCTTATCTCTCTCCTGCCTGCTTCTCTTAATGCTTTGAGAGCCTCTGGGGTTGACATAGATGAGGAAACAGAGAAGAACCTAGAAAAGGTGCAGACCATCATCAAACATCTGCAAGAAAAGAGGCGAGAGGGCACTTTGAGAGTAGATACCTACACTCTGGTGCAGCCTGAGGCAGAAGGCCAGGTGGAGAGCTACCGGACCATGCCCATCTATCCCACCTACAATGAGGTGCACCTGGATGAGAGGCCCTTTCTTCGCCCCAACATCATTTCTGGGAAGTATGATAGCACTGCCGTCTATCTAGACACCCACTTCCGACTCCTGCGAGAAGATTTTGTTCGACCTCTACGGGAAGGCATTTTGGAACTTCTTCAAAGCTTTGAGGACCAATGCCTGAGGAAGAGAAAGTTTGATGATATCCGAATCTACTTTGACACCAGGATCATCACCCCGATGTGTTCATCATCAGGCATTGTGTACAAAGTGCAGTTTGATACAAAACCACTTAAGTTCGTTCGATGGCAGAATTCCAAGAGATTGCTGTATGGGTCATTAGTGTGCATGTCCAAGGACAACTTTGAGACATTTCTTTTTGCCACTGTTTCAAACCGGGAGCAAGAGGATCTCTGCCGAGGAGTTGTCCAGTTGTGTTTCAACGAGCAGAGCCAGCAGCTGCTTGCAGATGTCCAGCCCTCTGACTCTTTCCTCATGGTAGAGACCACAGCATACTTTGAGGCCTACAGGCATGTCCTAGAAGGGTTGCAAGAAGTCCAGGAGGAAGATGTTCCCTTCCAGAGGAATATTGTGGAGTGTGACTCTCATGTGAGGGAGCCAAGGTACTTGCTAATGGGCGGCAGATACGATTTCACCCCCTTAATAGACAATCACTTAGCCACTGGGGAATCCCTGAGGTTTGCTGAGGTCTTTCGACGTCCTAGAGTTAATGTCTTAGACCTGAGCCAGTGGCCCTCTAAAGAAGCTCTGAAGCTGGATGATTCCCAGATGGAAGCCTTGCAGTTTGCTCTCACAAGGGAACTGGCTATTATTCAAGGACCTCCTGGAACAGGTAAGACAGTTTTTCAGAGCATATGACCTCTGCCTCATGAGCTAGGCAAGGGAGACTTTGCTCTTGGCTTCTAGGATGCCTCATTCAGAAATATTTCCCTGAAATGACGTAAGTATTGTTCATGACATAATTGCTTGTAGTGATTTCCCAGTGGGCACCATAGCCAAACACAGTAATGGACAAAAATCGTAAAATCAGAAAAGACTGCCAGCGTCAGAGTTGGAGCTCTGTCTTCTCTGCACTCCCAGAAGTCGTATTTGTTCAGTTTTATGTTTTGTTTTTGTTTTTTTGGTATTTTCGAGACAGGGTCTCCCTTTAAGTCCCAGCTGGCCTGGAGTTCACTCTGTAGATCAGGCTGGCCTTGAACTCACAGAGATTCACCTGCCTCTGCCTCTGCCTCCCAAGTGCTAGGATTAAAGGCATATGCCACCATACCCGCCTTTTTTTTTTCCAGGTTTATGTTATTTTAACTTGATCAAGTTTTCCCGAGAGCTGTTATGAGGTGTAGTGAGTTCATATGTAATTATATACTTAATTACATTTTTATTTAATGACAAAAATAAGATCAAGCTTATATTCATTGATCTGTATGTAACACATTTTGAGAATCTTTATGTTAACAATTATATAAATACTGCTAAATTTTGTGTGTGTGTGTGTTTGAGACAAGGTCTCCCTGTAACCCCAGCTATCCTGTAACTTACTATGTAGACTAGGCTGGCCTTGAACTCACAGAGATCCACCTGCTCACAGAGTGCTGGGATTACAGGCGTGGCCAAATACTGCTAAATTAACCTACCAAAAGAACATGCAAAACTAAACAAGCAAAAACAAAGAGAGCTTTAAAGCACGAATAAAACAATGGCAATTCACGACTTAAAAAAATAATAATAAAATTTGTGTAGTGTGCATGGAAATCCTAGCACTTGGGAGGCAGAGGCAGAGGATCAAGGTTGAGGGTCATTCTCAGCTGTGCAGCAGGTTCAGTGGCAGCTGGGCCACAGACCTGCCTCAACAAACAACAATTCAGGTGATAGAATGGAGAGTTGTTTTGAATGAGAAATGTTCCTATGATGAAAAAGTATACATCATTCAAAGTGATACTTTGAGGGCTTAGAGGGAGGAGACTACCACTGATGCTCTCACCAAGAATGCCTCACGAATGCCTCAGTCTTTCTGCTCCATCCCTTCCAGTGTTGTTACTTGGCTTCAATCTTTTTAGTTTTTGTTCATCTGAGATATTTAAATTTCTGGGTCATTTTAGTATTCTGGGTTTTTTTTTTTTTTTNATTTATTATTTTTTGTATTTTTTATTTTTTAAAAAAAAAAAAAAAAATCTTTTGTTGAATAGTGGGTCCGACTGTGTAAGAAATTAAGTTGATGCTGGGTGTTGTGGTACACCACCTTTCTTCTTTTTTTTTTTTTCGTGTGTGTGTTTTTCGAGACAGGGTTTTCTGTAGCCCCAGCGTCCTGCGGTGGTGGGACTAATCTGTAGACCAGGGGGCTTGGGACTCACAAAAGCCAAATGAAGAATTCCACCGGTCTCGGCCTCCAAACGTGCTAGGATTAAGGCGTGAACCACCACGTCCTGGCTTGTTTTTTTTTTTTGGACCTTTATTTCTGATTAATTTTTCTTTTTCTCTCATGATTTAGGGTACCACCTAATCCAGCACTTGGGAGGCAGAGACAATAGATCGTATTCAGAACCAGCCTGGTCTACCTAGCAAGTTCCAGGCCGTGGGTACTAAAGGGAGACCTTTGTCTCAAAAGGACCACCCCTCCAAAAAAAAAAGAAATAAGTGTTGATAAAGACTTTTGCATCTAAGAGAGGTATAATTCTATCCCTTTTTTATTATGTGTTCTTTACTAAGTTGGCAAGATGTAAGTTGATTCCACTAACCTGCATTTAAGAACCAGTTGATTGGGGTAGAGCGGGTCACTTCTGCCAAGCCTGAAAACCTGAGTTTGGTCTGTGGGACCCACAAGTGGAAGAAGAGCACTGGCTCCTACAAGGTGTCCTCTGAAATGTGAATTTTTCTCCTAAGAATCTGCTGATTTAATTGGGCGTGGTGGCACATGCCTGCCTCCGGAACAGAGCACTAAGCATCACTGCAAGGTGAAGCCAGCCAGTTTCCCATAATGCGTTCCAGGCCAGCAAGGACCACATAGGTAGTCCCTGACTTTGAAAACAAAAACTAAAACAAGTTGATAAAATTCAACTGACCTCCCCCCTTTTTTTTGTAGTGCCTGCTTTTTAGAGAAATGAGCCAAACCTGTGTCATGTAAGGTGTATGGGGCAGTGCAGTGATACTTGGGGTCAACTTGTAGGAATGCCAGAATGCCAAAGGAATTTTTCTCAATGAAGCATGTACTTTTAGGATAGAGTAAATCTATATAAACTTGGCTTCAGAAAACATGTTCGAATGACCATTAAGCACATGAAAAGATGTTCGGATAACCAATAATTAAAGAAAATAAAGAAATAATGAAGTGTACTTGAACACATAAGAATGGCTATTTTCTAGCCAGGCCTTGGTGGCACCGCCTATAATCCAGGTTATCTGGGAGGCTAACGCAGAAAGAATATAGGTTTCAAGGCCTGTTTAGTCACAGAGTTAGTCAAGACTGTCCTGGGCAGTGGCATAGATCTTGTTCAGAAATACAATGTAAAAAGGAGTGTGGGTGTAGTTTAGAGCTCTCGGTTCATTCTCAGAAACAAAATTACAACAACACACACCCCACCCACACACACACACTCGAGGAACGATGTGTTTTCTTACAACACCCCACAGAAACAGTTGAAGATCTGGAGAATTTGGAGCCATGCCACACTGCTGGAGTATGAAAATGGTCTCTGTAGCCCCAAACTGGCCTTGGCACTCAGTCTGGAGACCAGGCTGAACTCCATCTCACAGGTTCTCTGGCCTCTGCCTCCCCAGTGCTAGGATTAAAGGCGTGTGCCACCACGCCCAGCTGGATACTTCAATGTATGAGTTTCCTTTAGGATCCAACACAGGTTCTGTTCACAGCTATGTTTCTCATTCTGAGAATTATTTTTGTTTTGCAAGACAAGGTCTCCTGTATCCCCAGCTGTCCTGTAACTCTGTCGACCCAGGCCGGCCTGAACTCACAAAGATCCGCTTGTCTCTTTCTTGCCTCCCCAGTGCTAGGTATTAAAGGCGTGCGCTACCACACGCCTGGCTCAGTTTGAGAATTTATTGTCATGTTGTACCCTGTTCTTGAAATAATTGGGTAATTCTGCTTATCAATTTTGATTTAAAAAGTAGTTGCTTGGGCAGGAGGCAAGGGGGGGGGCATAAGTCTCAACACCAACACCACCAGGATTTATTTGGTCAGTTGCCTTGCCAATTGAGCGCAATTAGACCGAGTTGAAGTGGATTAATTGTTAAGAGATAATTATTGTTCTCTTTTTAAGGATTATTATGGGGTTATAATAATGGTTGTATAAGTATTGAAAAGGAAAACTGCTGGGCTGGCGAATAGCCTAGCGGTTTATTTTACAGAATACTATTTTTTTTTTTTTTTTTTTTTTTTTTTTTACCTCGCTCTCGCCCCCTCATCTCCCTTTCTTCCCGCCGGCCCCGTCCATCGCTCACTCCCTCTCCCCCCCCATCTTGTCACCTTCATGTCTGACCCTTCCCCCGGCGCCCCCGCTCCCCCCCCTTCACTGATGCTTTTTTTTTATTACAGCGCCCACCTGGCGGCTACGAAATCTCTTATTTAACGAAAAGTACCGGATGTGACTATCCCTCCACTATCTCCAGAGGAGCTAGAAAAGAACATCCCCAGTCCCAGGGGGATCGGCCGTTTCGCAATTCTCACTGAGACACCCCTCCTTCGATTCTCCCTCCCCGCTCTGCATTGCACGGGACACGGGTGCACAGACCTGCATGCAAAAGACATACATTCATACACATACAAACAATAATAATAAAAAAAAAAATTAAAAAAAAAGAAAGGAACGCTGAATCTTTTCTTGTTATCTGTAGGATGGAAAGAATTCCAGGGGAAATACTGACAGTTTGTTTCTCAGTTTGAAACAAAACAGTACAAGGTTCACAGGGAGTGCTGTTGGTCGCAATTGTGACAGGCCAAGAAGGGGTGTCGAGTTTGATTATAATGAGGCTATTAACTAGAAAAGACATTTTGGGGACTGGAGAGTATGGCTCAGTGGTTAAGAGCATGATTGCTCTTGCACAGGACCCTGGGTTTCAATTCAGCACCACATGGTGGCTAAGAATGGTCTTAGGCCAGGCATGGTGGCACACAACTGTAATCCCGGCAATTGGGAGACTGAGGCAGTAGGATCTCTGTGGGTTCAAGGCCAGCCTGGTCTATCTAGCAAGTCCAGGGGGCCAGCTGGCTGGACTCTGCAAGGAGACCCGTCTCAAAAAGACCAAAACACCCCCACCAAATACACACACACACACACACCACTTTTTTGTGTTGGCTCTAGATGGGCCCAACATGAGAAAATTTGATGGTTAATCATAAAGCATGAGTTTAAAGGCTGGGAACAACAAACGTGGTTTGAACCTGTAAGACGGAAAATAAAAAAAGGTATTCTAAAATATGATTCCTTCAAGTAGATTGAAAAATTAATGTTTAATAAGAAGATCTTGGCGGCTGGAGAGATGGCTCAGCAGTAGTGTTAAGGCACTGACTGCTCTTGTGGAAGACCCAGGGTTCAATTCCCAGCACCACATGGTGGCTTAAGAACTCTATCTTGCCCGATGTGGTGGTGCATGCCTTTAATCCAGAACTTGGGAGACAGAGAGGGCGCGCAGATCTGTGTGAGTTCAAGGCCAGCCTGGTTCTCCCAGCAAACTCCAGGCCAGCTGGGACAAAGGGAGAGGAACCCTGTCCAAAAAGACAAAAAAAAAACGATGAATTTTCAGCCACAGTACCACACCTGTAATCCCAGCGCTTGGTAGGTGGATCTCTGTGACAGTGAGTCCATCCTGGTTTACATAACAAGTTTGAGGCTGCCAGGGCTATAGGGGCAGACGAACTTGTCTAAAAAACCAAAGTTAAGAGGCTGGAGAGATAGATGCTTTAGCAGTTAAGAGCATTGGGCTGCTCTTGCAGCGGCCTCGGGTTCGATTCCAGCACCTACCTCTACATTTGCTGGATAGCTGTCTACGTTGAACACCTGGGTGAGGGGACCTCAGTGGGGAATTGCCTCATGGATGGGCCATGCCTTGTGGGCATTTTCTTGGTTGTTGAGTGCTGTGGGAGGACCCAGCCCATGTGGGCAGCACCCTGGGAGGTTGTGGTATTATTAATAAAGTAGCACTTGGGAGGCAGAGGCAGGTGGATCTTTTTGAGTTCAGCCAGCCTGGTCTACAGAAGGTCCAGGGACAGTGGGGCTACAGGGAGACAGTTTTGTCACAGCAATTGAGAAGCAAACTAGAACAACATCGGTGACTAAAAAACTATCTGAAACTCCAGTTGTAGGGAGATTCAGTGCCATCTTCTGACCTCCTCACGCATTGCACAGTATGGCTGCAGGGCAATACGCTCATCTGATAAAAACTAAAAAATATTAAAAATAAAATAACATAGTGCTTCCTGTGCGGCTGAGGACTGTGATGCCTCTGCTTTTGCTTTGCTAAGGCCGCCAACTTGAAGAACTAATTGTCCCTGGAAACTTAGCGTCAAATAAAAAATCTTTTATAAGAATACATAAATAAAAAGTTTAAAAAAAATACGTGAGTCCCTTCAAGTTGAGGCTGGTGAGGCAAAGGAGTTTGAACAAGATGAAGCTGCTGAAGCAGCTGGAGGGGAGGCTGGAGGATTGGAGATGTAGCTCATCATGAGAGTGCTTTTTTTTTTTTCCCAAATTTTTTTTACGAGCCCTAGGATCCATTCCCAGCACTGCATAAATGGATCTGATCTGGCAGTGCACTTGGAGGTGGAAGTAGGAGGATCAAGAGTCAAGGTCATCCTCTGGTCTCCCTAATGAGTTCAGGCCAGCCTGGGCTACCTGGTGAATTGCTTAAGTGGGGTGGCGTGAATGGAGTGTTGGGGGGGGGGTACCTGAAGAGAACACCAAGCTTTTGAAAAAGTTTTCTTTGGAAGACATGCTGTATTTGGATTTAAAAGCATATAACTGTGTTTCCTTTCCAGAATGAATGGAAAAATTGTTTTTGGAAAAGAACAATTGAGCGGGAAGGCTGCGTTTCCAATTGTGATACAGAACAGAATCTCCAAGGTTACAAACATTAGAAGAAAGGAAAGATGGAAATCCAAAATACGTGTGTCAGAATCAAACAGAGGATACTTTCTGATTTCCCTTTCCAATCAGTAGCAGTGCTTATGTAGGTCTTTTCAGTGGATACTTTATTTATTTATTTTATTTTTAAATTGATTTTCTTTTGTATGTGTATGAGTGTACTGTCTGATGCAGGTTGTGCACCCATGTCGTTTGCAATAACGCCGGAGTTCAGAAGAGTGTCTGGATCCCCATGGAATATGGGTTTCGGGATTGGTTTACAGCGGTTATTCAGCTGACAGGTGGGTGTGGGGATCGAACTGGGTCTCTCTGCCAGAGCAGTCGGTGCTCTTAACCACTAGGCTATTCTCCAGCCCCAATTTCCACATTTCTTTAAAAAAAAAAATCTTATTTTTATTTTATTGTATGACTTTTCCGAATGTATGCGCCCCACCCAGTTGTGTGAAACATGGAGGCCAGAGAGGAGGTGGTTGGATACCCAGAACTTGAAGTCTTGGATGCGGTTGCTAGCCACAACGTGTGTGGGCTCTGGGAACCCAAACCGTCACTGAGCCATCTCTCCAGCCTCTGCTAGTTGAAAATTAAGATAATTGTAGGCCGGGTGTGGTGTCGCACACCCTTAATCCCAGAACACCAGAGGCAGAGCCAGGTGGACATCTGTGAGTTAAGAGGCCAGCCCAGTCCACACAATGAGAAACAAACAAACAAAAAAAAAAAAAAAAAAAAAAAACCTTGTCTCAAAAAATACCAAAAAAAATAAAAAATAAAACATAAAAAACAAAGCCACGTGCACGGTTGGTGCAACCCTTTATAACAGCACTGGGAGGGAGAGTAGATATCTGTGAGTCACGGCCCATCTTGGTTGTACACCAGTGAGTTTCCAGGACCGCTGGGGCTACAGGGAGACCCGTGAGAAAAAAGACAAAAAAAAAAAAAAAGTACTTCTGCAAGACCACTACACAAAGTGTGTAATAGATCCTTATTATATGTGAATTTGGCGCTGGAGAAATGGCTCAGTTAATAAGAGCACTGGCTCTCTTGCAGAGGACCGGGTTCAATTCCAAAATCCACATGGCAGTAATAACTGTCTATACACTTCAGTTCCAGGGAAGCCAATGACTTCTTCGTCTCCATGGGCACAGCACAACACAGGTACACTCCATTTACACATAAAATCAATAAAATATTTTTTTTTTTAAAAAACAACTTTTTTTTTTTTTTTTTTAATTTATCTTATTTATTTATTTTATTTTTATTTATTTTTTTATTTTATTTTATTTATTTATTTCCTTTTATTTTATTTTATTTATTATTTATTTTGATCTTTTTTTTTTTTTTTTTTTTTTTTTTTTTTTCCCAGCTGTCCTGGAGCTCGCTCTGTAGACTAGGCTGGCCGTGAACTCACAGAGATCTGCCTGCCTCTGCCCCCGAGTGCTAGTATGAAAGGCACGCACCACTGCGCCTGGCGGCTTTTGTTTTTAAGTTGAGGTCTCAGTGTAGTCCAGGCTGGCTTCAAATTACCATTTGTAGCTGAGGTTGACCTTGAGCTCCCGATTCCTATGATTATTAGTAGTTTGCTTGGTTTTTTGGCAAGTCTATTTTTTTTTCAGATTTAAAAGTCTTTAAAGTTAGTTATAGATCTCAGTTATATCTTGGTGGGGGCTTTGACTTGGTACTTTGTGTTTTCCAGTTCTTTAGTTGAAAAACTTTGTGTATTTTTTTTTTTCTTCCTCTTTTCTTTTTTTTTTTTTTTTTTTTTTTTTTTTTTTTTTTTTTTTTTTTTTCTATTTCTTTTTATTTATTTATTATTTATTTTATGTTGTATGAATGTATATCCGTTGCATGAAGGTGTGTGCACTGTGTGTGCAATGCCGTGGAGGTCAGAAGAGCACCCTCTTCTGATTCCCTGGAACTGGAGCTAAGACGGTTATCAGCCGCCACGTGGGTGGGATTCGCCAACCTGGGGTCCCTCTACACGAGCGCTGGCACTCTTAACTGCTAGGCCATCTTCCCGGCCCCATATTTCTATTTCAAAATCCTTGTCCTTTGTCTTACCTCCTGAGAACTTTTTTCAGCTTTTATCTTTCCGCCCAAAAAAAAAAAAAAAAAGGGACTGGAGAGATGGCTCCATAGTTAAGAGCACTGGCTGCCCTTGCAGAAGAACTGGGTTCAATCTCTAGCACCTACATGGCAGCTAACAACCATCAGTAACTCCAGTTCCATGAGAATCTGAGATGCTTTTCTGACCTTCTCGGACATTTCACAACATGGGTTTATTTATATGCATGCAGACAATATACTCATACATGTAAAATAAAAATAATTTACAAAAACCCCCCTCAGCTTCCTAAGTGTTGGGACTGTAGGCTTGTTCCACTAAACCTTTCTATTGAATGAGTCTTTCTTTTTTAGAGGGTCTCACTGCAGCATGATTAGCCTTGAACTTGCTATGTAGCCCAAGGACATCTGATTCTCCTGCTTCTACTTCCTAGGTGCTAGGATTATAGGTGTGTGCCACCATGTTTTATAGGCCATGTTTATGGAGCTGTTCAGTTTTTACAGGGAAGGGCCCTCAGATCACCTGTCTGTAGCATGGAGAGGAGAGTATAAATGTGGTTTAAAAATGTCCTTGGTTGTTGGGTGTGGTGGTGCACACCTTTAATCCCAGCATTTTGGGAGGCAGAGGATCTCTCTGAGTTCAAGGCCAGTCTGGTCTACATTGTTTCAGGCCAGCTGGCACTACAGGAAGGCCCTCTTTCAAAAAGACCAGAAACAAAACAAAAATCTTCTTTTTAATCTCAGTTACCACACTCCACTGAACCTGATATTCTAATTCATAGTGTGTCTGTTCCAGATAGAGAGTAATCACTTAGATTTTTGTTTGGTCTGGCATCTGGTTGTGAGAATGGATGCTGTGTCTTCCAGTGTTCTTGCTTAGACCGTTGATAAGCGTAACCTTTCTAAGGTTCTTCAGTTGGCCCTGACATTGTAAATATTGTCTTCATCTATTGTGGTTAGAATTGCAATGTCTAGTCATTGAAATGAAGGTAGAATTTATAGTTCTGATTTTCTTTATTGTTTTGGTATGACTTTGGAGAGAAGGCAGAAAGATCTTCTTTTCTGTTGGTTAGACTTTGAAATAATTTTTATTTATTTATTTATCTATTTTTTTGGTCTTTTTGAGACAGGGTCTCCCTTTAGCTCTGGCTGTCCTGGAACTCACTCTGTAGACCAGGCTGGCCTTGAACTCACAGAGATCCGCCAGCCTCTGCCTCCCAAGTGCTAGGATTAAAGGCGTGCGCTACCACGCCCGGCTGAAATAATTTTTAAATGACTCCACTTTTTCTTAATACATGCATGCATGTCCACCATGTGCATGCAGTAACCCAATGAGGCCAGAAGAGGGTGTCAGATTCCCCTGGAACTGGAGGTAACAGGTGGTTTTGAGCCACCGTGTGGGTGCTAGAAATCAGACCAGAGTTTTCTTTTTTTTTTTTTTTTTTTTTTTTTTTTTT
>VZQC01002831.1:17733-83686 GCA_009823505.1 Rhizomys pruinosus
AAAGGCTGCCCCCATCACCACGCCTCTTCAATAGAGTGCTTGTAAAACACTTGCGAGAGCAATAAGGCCAGAAAAAATTAACGGAGTATTGATTGGAAAAGAAGAAGTTCGAGGCTATCCCTATTTTGCTGATGGTATGATTGTTTTCTTAAGGGTTGCTTAAAACTCCACCAGAAACTCCTAAAATGAATTCACAGCTTCAGCAAAGTGGGCAGGAATACAAAATTACGTTAAAAAAAATCAAGGCCTTTTCTTTACACCAAGAACAAGCAACTGGAGAAAAAATTCAAGAGACCTTCCCACTCCACAATAGCCTCAAAACAATAAAATACCTAGGATACCAAACCTAAACACCAAAGACAAACCAAGGAGCTCGACAACAAAATTTTAATCCTTTAAAGGAAGAAATTGAAGAAGACATCAGAAGATGGAGAACCTCACATGCTCATGGATTGGGGAAATTAAAATTGTAAAAATATCCATTTTGGGGTTGGAGAGAGGGCCTAGCGGTAAGAGCGCCGACCGCGCTTACAGAGGACCCGGTTCGATCCCCAGCACCAATGGGCGGCCAAGAACCGTCTGAAACTCCAATGCCAGGGAGAACTCCAGTTCCAGGGGAATCCGAGACCCTCTTCTGACCTCCGCGGGTGGTTTGCACGACACTGGTGCACTTACATGCAGGTGAAATACTCATAGAATAAAAATAATTAAGTAAGTAAACAAATAAAATTAAATAAAATATAAAAATGTTCCATTTTACCAAAACACTCTGTATAGATGTTAATGCAATTGCCAATAAAGTCCCCAAGAGTTTCTTCACAGCATTGGAAACAAAGTCCTTAAATTCATTGGAAAAACAAAAGAACGCCGAATAGCCAAAACAACCCGATAGAAAAGAGCTAACAAGTGGGATTCGTCTTTACCAGACTTCAAACTATAACTCATGCATAGTACATAAAAAGACTGCCTGGTTACTTGGGCACAAAAACAGACCGTGTGACCATGGCAACAAAATTGAAGATCCAAATTAACACATACAAATTTCTGCCATTTGAATTTGACAAGGGGCCAAGAAGCCACAAATGGAGGAAAGACAGCAGTCTTCAGCAATGGTGTTGGCAAAACTGTGATGCAGCCACTTGTAGAAAAGAAATGAATTAAACCGCCTACCTCTCTGCCGCTGTACAAAGGGACTACTAGATGGAGTCAAAGATCCGCTCACTAGTGAATCCCCAAACTTCTGAAGGTGATAGAAGAAAAAGTTGGCAGCAGATCTACAAGACATAGGCGTAGGAAAGACCCTCCTAAATCAGGACACCACCTGTGCAAGAATTAAAGGTCCTACAACTGACAAATGGGACCCATTAAACTCAAAACAGTTCTGTACATCAAAAAAGAAACAATCAAGGAATGAAAGAGAATCGTTACATCAAAACATGAGGAGTAAAAATCGGCGAGGAAACCTCACTGCAGATTAATCTGACAAAGCATTGATTTCCAGATAATATAGAACTTACTTCAAAAAAGCAAAGAAAAGAAACAAATGACGGGCCACTCAAATAGATGGAGCAAAGAACTGAACAGACACTTCACAAGTGAGGAATTAGAGATGGCTGAGAAACACCTTAAGAAGTGTTCAACATTCACTATCATGTAAGGAAATGCAAATCAATACCACTTAATGATATCAGTCTTACTACCAATACAGACTGGCTAGGATTCAAAAAACAAATGAATACCGGAAATGCTGAACAGGTTGTGGGGAAAGGGGAACAATCATCCACTGGCGGTGGGAATGTAACTTTTACGCCAGCCATATGGAAAGCAGTGTGGGGCGAACCCTTGGAAGACTTGAATGAACTTGCCACCTATTACATCAACGAACCACATCATTACCAACACCTGGGCATTCGTTACCCTCAAAGATCACTCCCCAAACTGCATAGATACAATGCAGCCAGACGCACATGTTTTATTTCAAGCTCCTTTCACAATAGCAAGCAGCTGAAACCAAATCACGGAAATGCCCCTCACGATGAGTGTATATGTGAAAATGGTAGTCTCACAGTGGAGTTCTTTTCCACAGTAAAAGGAAGACGGGACATGAGCTTTGCAGGGAAAATGGCTGGAGCTAGGAGGACAGCATGCTGAGTGAAGAGAACACAGTCCCAGAAAAAGCAAAAGATGAATGTATCCTCATCTGTGGAGTGCTAATGCCGATTACCTTAGTTGTAAGATTTCTTGTGTAGGCCCCTGAGTTTTTTTTCAAAGAAGTTGGTCGTGATGCATATATGGAAACAACACAACAACAACAACAACAAGAAAGGACTGCATCCAAAGAACTGACTGAAACAGTGAAGATTCTGCCTCAAAACAGTCAACTTCCTCCGTGGAGAATATGAGATAAGACTTGAAAAGAGGATGAAAAGCATGTTTAGCGAATGTATGAGCTCTAGGTGGATTGGGGGAATGAGCCGTAACATGGGTCTAGATTGTTTTAAAAAAAAATAAAAAAAAAAAAAAAGAAAGAGAACGTTATTCCTGGACAAACAGGCCCTTGAAAGGAAACAGCCAGAACTATCAGAGTCCAAAACGACACCTCCAGACAAACTAGATTGTGCTGACTTCTCAGTCCACCTGTACCCTTTTCTATGCCTAAGGAACAATCTGCGGAAGAGGAGGGAGGTAGAATGTAATGCATGCTGCGATTGTGGTGAATGGAAACATGAACATAGTCTGGAACTTATTTGATCAACTGATTGAACATTCAAGCCCACCCAGGTGGGTGGAGGGAGCCTTGGGCTGTGTGGGATTGGGACACAAGCTACTTGCAAATGGTTATATAGGAAGGATGCTTGTACTCCAAAAAAAAAAAAAAAAAAAGGAGCTAGAGTACTGAAAAGTACCTTAAAGCAGGTTTTCATCAGGTCTGAAGAAGCCAAGAGCTTGGAGACAGATAGTCATTAAAATCCACTCTGTAAAGTATTTGACAGTTTAAAATAGTATGGCTAAAAATAACTATATTTTATATAGAGAAGTATTTAAGTCGAGATTTAATAAAGAAATACAAAATAAACCATATAAGTTATATGGACTTGATTTTCTGAAGTCATAGTCCAGTCAAGATAGCATTAAAGAGCAATGTATATTGGGTAAATTTATTTGGCAGTGTATTCGCACTCTGTCGAATATTACTTTGTCAAAATATTACAGGATATTTTAAGGGTTAGGGAAATGTTTAGATTAGTTAAATTTTATTGTAGGTTTCGGTTGAAAATGGTAAAATTGAACTAATTAGAATATAAGATGTTAATTGTTTTATTTGTAAAAGTTGCTTGAACTTCCTAACAGTAATGTTGGGATTAAAGTACACAAATGTCTCTATATTTTTCTGAATTATACATCACCTTTCCTTTTAACTTGTAGGACAATTTAAAGGAATTAGAGTTAAATTTACTCCCCAAATAAAACATACAGTCAATGAAAATGGTTTGGGAAACTTTAATAAAAACTTATGCTCTTGGCTCCTATTTTTGGTATGTGTGATACAACTTAGCATCTATAGGTCAACAAAATAAAAATGTAAAACAACACAAAAAGGAAGGTGGAGAGGTTTGGGTACTATCCCTTCTGGATACAAGGACAATCTTTTGTGTGTTCCATTCTACTCCTACTGATAAATTTTTAATTTTAGATCGTTGAAACTAACAATGGGAGGAGAATTTGTATGTTCCCACAGGTAAAAACGACCAATATAAATGCCTCGAAAACTTACAACTTTGGCTGTGCAGGATGAATGGGAATGCCAGCAGAGGGCTGAACCATTTTGCAATAAAGAAAGTGGAACTCTAGACTGCCTGAGTCACAGACACATGAGCATCCTCTGAATTCATTGGGGTTAACTGTTTATAATGGGCCCTAATGAAGTTTACCTTCCAGATGCTGAGAAACCTTCCTACCTCTCCCCTTATGGAAGAAAGAAAAAAAACATGATTGGTAGCTGAAGTCAGTCCCTAACTTGTAAATTATGAGCCAACTGTTACTAGTTAATTTCTTATTAAAACATTATACTATGCCTTTTTTAATTGACTGAAGGCATCAGAACTGTGAAAGGAATATTCGCTATCTTAGACAAAGTCAATAGTAAAGTCTTTATAAGCTGTGTATTAACAGAGAATATATTAGTCAGGAAAGCTCTGATATCCACAAGAATTATTCTGCCAAGGAAAGTTGGCTAGATGGATGTCACTAGAGTATTCAAACCCCCCCCCCCAAATTATAAAAACCCTTTGCCTATAAGTGGGATATATGCAAGGAGAAAGGCAGTAAGTCCCTGTTGTTGAAGACCTGGTGTGAGCATGAAAAAATGTTATGAGACATCACTTGCTAATGTTCAACTGGCCTCTGAAATGCCAGAGAGAGTTACCAAATGCCACTAAAGCAATACAGCAAAATATTGGTCTCCTTGAGACAGGCAAGACTCCTCCATCAGTATCAGCTACACCTCAACTGCCTGGAGATAGTGTGCAACAGTGGCAACCATGTGTCTATATATATCCCAAATCTAATTGGCTATTAGCTCTCTCCCTTGGAGGAATAATTCACAGCGGATGCCACAAGTTTATGTCCTCTAGTGGTTAGGAGATGGTATAAGCCACAATAATAACTTGTCACCCTTTATAGAGAAACCACAGTTTGTGGATTAGCATACCATCTAAGCATCTGTGTCTATGCTCACAGCTTAGCTTGCCATAATAATTAGTACTGCTTAAATTCCTGTGCATCCAATTGCTTGTGCTTTGTTAGTATGACTAAAAAGGTATCACTTGATAACCTGTCAACCCATGAAGGGAAACAACCTGAACAGACTAAAGTCCAAATGACATCTCCAATGAAAATAGACTGTTTTGCTTCTCACCCACTTGTGCCCCTTTCCCAAAGCCTAGAGAACAAATTGAGGAAGAGGAGGCATGATAGCATGTAAGGTCTGCAGAGAGATTGGGGTGAATCTTGAGACTACAGCAATATAGACTGGACTCTTAATTGATCAACATGCCTGTGCATACAAGCATCTCCAACTGGACTATGGGAACCTTGCGTTGTTCAGAATTTGGACATAGATACTTGCAAATTCATTTTACATGAATGTTACTTACATTCATTGCTTATCCTTAATAATTTGTCTCACTTCAAAAAAATGCACCAATTACCTAATTGTATGGCAAACTGAGTTACATCAATGTCATCTGAAAACAACTGTGTTATTATATTGTAGAATCCTTTAAAAAATAAACAAATAAAAGAGGAAAAAATAAAGAAAATTCATTTTATCTACTTTCATGGTTTCACATGAAAAAAAAAAAAAGGTTAGACTTAAGAGTGAAGCAGACCTGGTTTTGTGCAGTAACTTTCTTCTCTGGTATTTAATAATAAACAAGTTATTTAATTTATATATGTCTTAGTTATTAAAATATTTTATTTATTCTTTTTAGTAATAAAGTGTATTATGTGAATGTATGTAAGTGCACCCGTTTCATCTGTGTCATAAAAAGCCCTCAGTTGTCTGAAAAGTGCCAGATTCCACTTGAATTGGTGCTACAGTTGTTAGCCTCCAGTTGGTACTGGGAATAGAACTTGGGTCTTCTGCAAGAGCAGCCATTGCTCTTAACAACTGAGCCATCACCTCAGCCCCTATATTTCTGAGCTTTATCAAGAACAATATTAGGTGTATTAGCTTAAATTTTATAGGTATAGTTTTAAATTATATGATTCAGCTGTAAAGGAGAATTTTTGATAAATCGGCCATTTATTATGATAAATTCCTTAGTGAATCTTTGAAAAAAATACCTTTGTAACTACAGCAATTTATTTTCAGGAAGGTGAAGGCTTCAGAATTCCTATTATTCATTGGTATAAAAAGTCATAGAAAGGGCTCCTGAGAAGGAAAATAAAATATTATTTTAGTCAATTAAACTCCAAGTCACTGTTAACTAGAATTTAGATTTGCAAAGGTAACATAGCGATCTGGTGTATGATAATTAGGATACAGTTTACTCTGTTATATGAAAGTTCAAAATGTGATGTTTTTATAGAGATTTTATATATGTGTGTATGTGCATATGTAGTATATATATGTACATGTGTGTTGGTGTGACAGCCCATGTGTCTACAAGTAAGGACCAGAGAAAGAAGTCATCTCTGACTACACTTTTAGCCATATTTACTTGAAACAGGGCCCCAGGAACCCGTGAAGCTCTCTGTTTTGGCTAGGCACACTGGCTAGCAAGCTCCTGGGATCTGCCTGTTGCCATCTACCAATGCTGATGTTACATGCATATCCAGCCATGTTCCTACTTTTACATGGGTGCAGGAGATTTGAACTCAGGTCTTCATGCTTGTGCAGCAACTGCACTTGCCCAGTAAACCATCTTCTCTGATCCCTGCTATTTGTAATGTTTTGAGTCAAGCAAGCATTTCTTTCCTATTTTTCTTGTAGTATGGCCTGGGTTTACTCATAGTTTTCTTACTAGTTGTGGGTTTATGAACAATTAACTATAAGTAATGAGGAAATTAGAATAACACCACACAATAGCATATAGATACTTTCATTAATTATTTACTATTTTGTATATTATTCTAATTAATTGTATTTTTACAGAATTCATTTATTTCCTAACGTGGATTTTTCCTATGTTTTTCATCTAGATTAAACTTGACATTTATTGTTGTATTTTATAGTCCTTTTCTTTAGATTTTTTTTCCTGTATTAAGTTTGTAGAGCTTTTAGAATTTCATACCTATTTCAGATGAGCAGTTTTGCATTCTGAAAGCTCTCAGCTCTCAGCTCATCCATTTTTCATTTTGAAATTGATCCATGTTTCATTTTGTGAACTTTTAAACACAAATGCACTGGTACTCAGAATATAGAGAGACTGGGGAGAGCGGTACACAATTCCACCCGACATTTGTTGAGGGCTGTTTAAACCTCTTTTCTGCTGCTATGAAAGAGAACTCAAGACAGAGTGATTCATAGAGAATGTGAGTGTAGGGGATGTGGAGATGCTCTGTGGATCAAACTTTGGCCATTCAAGTGGAAGGACTGGAGTTCAGAGCTGTAGAGTCAGCAAAATAGCTGGGGGCAGTGGGGGAGGGGCAGGCTTGGTGGTGGACCTGTAATCCCAGCTCTCAGGAGGAGGAGATTTCTGGGCCAAGCTCTGCATTCAGTGAAAGGCCCTGGTACAGTGAATAAAGCAGAGGGAGATCAGGAAGACACTGACATCAATTTCTTGCCTTCACACCCACATGCACACGTGTGTCTTCTCACAGGTATTCAAACATGCATACATACCACATGCAAAACACATGCAGAAAGCAAAAGAATAGAAGTTTATTTTAGCTCACAGATGGTGTTGGCATCTGGGTCTGGGAAGGCCTCATGCTGTTTCAACTCATTGTAGGAAACTGAAGGGCAAATGGGAAGATGTAGAAGAAAGGGAAGAGAATGCTGGGGACACAACTCCTGTTTATAACAACAGCGTCTTGATGACTCAAGTTCCACTTATCTCTGTTAAGCTTTTCCAGTAGTGTTATACTGAGTACTGTGTTAGTTATTTTCTTTTAATGGCTGTGACCAAATCCCTGAGGAAAAGTAGCTTAAGGGAGGAAGGATTTATTCTGTATTTTAGTTTCCTAATACAGTCTGTCATATTGGGGGACATCTGGCAGCAAGAAGGTGAGTGTGTGTGTGTGTGTGTGTGTGTGTGTGTGTGTGTGTGTATGTGTGTGTGGTGTGGTATGGGTGTATGTATTTGTGTGTGTGTGTGTGTGTGTGTGTGTGTAGTTGTAGGCTACATCACAAAACTCCAGTGCCAGGCAAGCTAAACCTCACTTCAAGTTGTTGCTCTCGGTATTCTAAGCGACTTGCAAAAGGAAATAGTCTACTGTCATTGACAAAATACTCTATTGCTATTGATCTTGATTGCCTCCCAGAACTTGAAGGTGTGACCCTATTGTTGAAGACACACTATATTTTGGACATAGGACTTTCAGGAATCGAGCTGGAAGTCTCTTCCATGAGGATTAGGTCTTATAGTATCATAAGGCACTCTGAAGATGTCAAGGGAGAAAAGCAATCAATATTTCTAACTAGTTGTAAGCCTACAAATCATAATAATGACTGTCTCCTTATGCTAAGTAACACAGTCCCAGAAAAAAAAAATGTCATATGGTGTCCCTCATTTGTGGATCCTAGCACCAAATCCTTATTTGTAAGGTAAACTGAATTTTTTTTCTTTTTTAGTAAATATAATACCTGATACTACTATAAAACATACATCAACTTGCTTGCTATGTAATTTAGGAATGTAAAGTAATATTTCCTTATACCTGCATGCAACTCTACTGTTAAAAGGTGACTCCCTAAACATGCTTTGAGATTAATTTATGGTGTATTTTCAGATGTTGTGATTTTGGTATATGTGTGGAGTGTATATATGCATATTTGGCAGTAATATAAAATTAAAGGGAACAACAACAACAAAAAGGACTTCTTCAGCTGGGCGTGGTGGTACACACCTTTAATCTCAGCACTTTGGAGGCAAAGGCAGGTGGATCTCTGGGAGTTCAAGGATAGCCTGGTCTACAGAGCAAGCTCAGGCCAGCTGGGACTAAAGGGAGACCCTGTCTCAAAAATAACCAAAAAAAAAAAAAAGTCTTCAAGACTTCAAAGAAATGACTGGAACAGTAAACTTCTGCCCAAAACAGTAAACTGCATCAAAAAAATTTGGAAAAGTCTGAGGAAAAGAATGCAAGACATGTATTGCAGAATGCAGGAGCTCTGGTGGGGGCAGGGGGTGGGGCATGGAAGGGGGAATGGATTCTAAATTTGATTAAGAAATATTGTATGAAATGTGCAAAGTTCAATAAAAACTTAAGAAAAAAATAATGACCGTCTCAGCAAAATATCCTTAATAGTATAATAGTGGCGCTTTTATCTTGGAGGTGACTAATTAGTTGACTAATTGGATTTAAGACTCACTCAATGGGAGGGAGTGTCTGGTACTAGAAACCTAGCCAATTACCAGTAACTGAAGAAGTCACAGAGGAGAATCTATTATTGCTACTTTCCTAAAGGAATATAATTTCCACTTATCTTCTAAATATTTCCTTATATCTCCAGATAAGTATGGCTCTCACCACTCACAAAAGAAGCTTCATGTAACAGATGAAGACAATTTCAGAAATCTATATCTGGTCAAATTGCAGAGAGTGTTGTGTGTTCAACCTAAATTGTTTCATCTACAATGTAACCCATACACCTATGGCTCAGAGAATGTCATGGAAGAGGAGGCAGAAAGATTATAAGAGTCAGAGATCCAGGAGAAATGTTAGATAGGGTCTTCTAGAAAAGACAGGGAAACTGCACTGATGACTTCTCAACAATGTTTTCCTAAATAAGACCTGCATACTGACAACACTAGGTGATATGCCAACAAAGATGGGGGAATTTCACATGATCCCACCTCTAAATGAAGTGTTACAGGCAATCAATGGCTGCTGTGAGAGGGGGAATCTCTTTTCTCCAGGGATAAGTTGTCCGTTAGGTTATCCAATCCAGATTCAGCCCTAAACACATGCACATATGAGTGCCAGTAATGGAGTTATTTTAGTAGTTAGTAGATTGTTCTTGTTTCTTGTGTGTGTGTGTGTGTGTGTGTGTGTGTGTGTGTGTGTACAACCACAATATAACAATATAAACAGAAGAAATGAAGACACTGATAGGGAGGGCCTGGGGAGATGGTTCAGTGGTTAAGAGCATTTATTGCTTCTGTAGAAGACCTGGGTTTGATTCCCAGAGCCCACATGGTGGCTAACAACTGTCTCTGTAACTCCAGTTCCAGGGGATCCAATGACCTCTTCTGACTTCCTTGGGCATTTCATAATACCAGTGGACTTATATACATGCAAGCAATACATTAATATACATACATTAATATAAAGATGATAAAATATTAAAAAAAGAAATTGGGAGTGAAGAAACTCTTGGGAATTTTAATTGGGATTTCATTGAATCTGTATGTTAATTTGGGTAGAATGGACGTTTTTACTCTATTAATTTTTCCAATCCATGAACATGGGGGGTCTTTCTGTTTTCTGATGTCTTCTTCAATCTCCTTCTTCAGGTGTTTGAAATTTTTGTTGTAGAGATCTTTGGTGTCTTTGGTTAGGTTTGTTCCTAGGTATTTTATTGTTTTGTGGCTACTGTGAGTGGAAAGGTCTTCTTGTATTCCTTCTTTAGTTGCTTGTTGTTGGTGTAAAGAAAGGCTACTGATTTTTCTAGGTTAATTTTGTATCCCGCCACTTTACTGAAACTCTTAATCAGTGATTGGGTGCACATGGGAAGAGTTGGACAGGCGAGAAGGAAGAACGAAATGAAGTAAATACAGTACTCATGTATAAAATTCTCAAAAAAGAAAATATTTAAAAAATAAAAAAAAGAATTTTAAGCTGACTTATAGATTCACCTGCCTCTATCTCACCAGTGCTGTGATTAAAAGCATGAACTCACCCAACTGTTTTTTTAAAGAACACTTAATTGTTTGACAAGTTCATAAATGAACACATTGCAACTTGATCTTATTCAACTCAAACTCCTCTCCACTCCCTGTACACCCCGATATGTCCCCTTCCAAATTTCATTTCTTCTAACTGTTAATACATGCATCTACTTAGTGTTGTCTGCTGGCGTGCTGAGTGATCCTGTTGACTTGATCTTGTGACAATAGCCACAGGTTTGGTGAGGTCATGAGTGCAATAGCCATGCCTTGTCCAGAAGACAGCACTTCACAGCACTCCTCCGCATCCTCTGACATTTGCATAATTTCTGCCCTTTTCTTAAGATGCTCGCTACACCATGGTGGAGCTGATGTAGCGCTAAGCCTTCAGAAGTCACTCATTCTCAGCTCCTTCACATGTTATCTCTCTCCATTAACTTCTGTCCACTGTAGAAAGAAGCTTCTCTGACCAACGTTTAGAGAAACAGCAATCATGAGTATAAACATAATACTTAGGAAGTAGGTTGACAACCTGTTCTGTTAGTAATACAGCTAATGTAAGTTTCTCCCTCAGGTGAATGACTTGAGTCATGGACTTTTAACCATGTTCATGGTACCAGGTTGAGCTCCTTCTGTCTGCTGGAGATAGGATGTAAAACAGATTTTTAGGATGTAAATCAGTTCTCTTCTCAGATTTCCTGTCTCTGAATAAAGCTCAATTTTAAAGGTTCAAGAAATAATTGAAAAAGAATAAAAACTTAAGATTACTTTGAGTTACTTTCTTTGTGTGTGCCTTTGTACATTTTGTGTGTATGTGTGTGTGTGTGTGTGTGTGTGTGTGTGTATGTGTGCACATGTGAATGTAGGTAGATGTGTATATGTGTTTGTGCCTGTGTGTGGAGACCAGAGGTCAACATCATGGATCTTCCTCAGTCTCTCTCTATCTTACTTTTGACACAGGGTTCCTCACTGAACCTAGTGCTCATTGATTGTCCAGATTTGCTGGCCAGTGAGTTCTGGGCAACCTTCTGTCCCCACCTCTGCAAGGTTTTCATTTTAAATATATGCCACAATACTCAGCTTTTTACATGAATGTTGGTGATCCAGTCTCATCTCTTTATGCTTCTGCAGCAGGAACTTTACTCATAGTAAAGTTTTCCAGACCACCTTGAGTATTTTTCAATCAGCAATTTTCTATTGATGTTTATTCATTTTTATACAATATAATTTGATGGTATTTTGATCCCTTTCTCTATCAGCACCTTATTGACCCCCACCAAATTTAACATTACTCTATTTTATATAAATATATATAAATACATATATATTTATAATATATAAAGCCTATAGAGTCTATTTTATGTCCACAAATATCTTTCAGTGTGGGTCCATCCAGTGGAGACTGGGTAACCTACCAAGAGTCCCACCCATCCGTGGGGCAGAAAGATTGTAGGATCCAGAGATAGTGGATGACCACAAGGAAACAAAATTTTCCAGATACTTAGTCAGTTACTCTAGGAACTCAGAGAAATAGTGATGACACGAACACATCCCATGCAGGCTCAACACTGACAAAAATCCCATCATAGATATGGGGAAGTGGGTAAGAAACCCCAAGCCAATCTAAGGAACTTTTGGCAATGGGTGGCTGCTGGGAGGAGCAGAGACAGTCTCTGAGTTGTTTTCTTATGCCTTCAGTTTAGTTCTCTTTACATTGGAAGTATTCCTTAGATTTCTCAGGCATTTTCAGAAATCAAATATCTCCTTATCCCATAGTACATCTACAAACTGAGGTGCTGCTGAGATTTGTACCGAGCCACTCTCACCTTACACCTCTAATTTGTTCATAACATTTCAAACTTTTAAATACAGTAGAGCTGCAGAGAAAGCTCAGAGGGTAAAGCATGAGGACTTGAATTCAGATCCCAGAACACAGGTAAAACTGGACAGAACAAGATGCATCTGTAATACCACTGTTCCCACAGGGAGATAGGAGACAGAGACAGATAGCTTGTGGGCCAGCTAGCCTGCTGTACGCAGTGATGAAGAAGAAAGAGACCCTGTCTCAGAACATGGTGGGTGGAAGATGAGGACCAATGCTGGAGGTGGTCCTCTGATTTCCATATGTACACCATGGCACGTGCACAATTGCATTCCAACATGAATGCACATAGACATATACATACATATCTTCCCAGTTAATTTTCCCCATATTCTTTTTTCTGAAATTCTTTTTTTTTTGATGGTTTCCTTCTGCAATGTTTATCCATGAATTTTAGCTTTATACATAAAAGCAAATAGGTAGGTTTATGATAGATGATAGATGTGCTGAGAAACACATTAAATATTCCATGAGAAACAGTATTTTGGAGTATAAGGAGACTTTATAAAGAGTATAAGGGAACAACCCTCAATCACAAGCCATATTTATGGAAAAAATTGAAAAATAACAGGAAATGCTATGTTAAAATGTGAAATGCTAATGTAATATATAGAGAGTAGAATAACCTTAACTATATAAAATGCACAGTTTATGACTGAAGGAGCTTAACTAAACATATGTGTTTACTTCTCTTTCATCCAAAAATCCAATCGAGATGACAGAAGGGATATAATAATAGCAATAAATCACCAAGTGATGTGACCACGATTTACAGCCAGGAAATGAGATTCTCACATATCAAACTTGTGTAAACTTCTGAAATGTTAGAAACATGTGACAGTTGATAACTACAACACTACAGGATTATCTGGTTGACCCTGTCTACTGCCATCAGATTTAATATACAAGAGTGCCCCTTTTCTAAGCCTAGGGAACAATCTGTGGAAGAGGGGGCGCAGTAGAATGTAAGGGCTGTGATTGGGGTGAATGGTGAAACTACAACAATATAGACTGGACACTCATTTGATCAACTTGATTGAACATACAAGCCCCCCTGCTGGATGGTGGGACCCATGAGGTGTGTGGGTTTGGGCACAACTGCTCGCAAATTGGTTTTACACTTATTTAACAATAAGTGATAATTTACATGAAGGATGTAAATTATCACTTATTGTTAAAAAAATGAAAACAGAACAGAACAAAACAAAACAAAAAAACAGAGAAAGATGCAGAAAAGTTAAAGCAGAATGCATGATCTGGGATGGGTAGGGGTGGGGTGGGGGACAGGGAAGGGGATTATGCCTGAACTGAATTGGAAGAATGATGTATGAAACTACACAAAAGCAATCAATAAAAAAAGCATAGATTCTATCCTTATGTCCCTGTACATATTTCAACTATTAGCTCTTCTACCTGACATTTAAAATCTTCTAAGATATGATCCAGCTTTCTTTAAGGTGTATAATCCTCTTCTCCATATGCACCATCAGGAGCAATTAGGTTGGGATCTTACTTTTTTGTGTGTTTGTGTGTGATGGTTCACCTCTGTATCGGTACATGTAGAAGGATTCATGTTCACATGTGTGTGCAAGAGAATGGAATCCATAGGGCAATCTCAGATGTCACTCCTGGGGAACATCCAAGATTTTTTAATTTGGTTTTTGAGACAGGATCTTCAGCTGGTCTGGCACTCCCTTTGTAGTGCAGGCTGTCCTTGAACACACAGAGATCTACTTGCTTCTACCTCATGAGTGCTGGATTAAAGGCATGGGCTACCATGCCTGGCTCCAATATTTTGATACAGAAGCTCACCAGTTCAGCTAGACAGCCTGGCCAGGAAGCCCTAGGCATCCTCCTAGTTATACCTTACTAGAATTACAAAAACACACTGCCAGGGCTGACTTCTCACGTGGTTTCCGGAGATTGGATTTAGGGTTTCATGCTTGGGATTGCCTGGGATTTGTTTCTTTTTTTTTTTTTTTTTTTTTTTTTTTTTAAATTTTATTTATTTCTGTATGTGTATGAATGTACTGTCTGCATGCAGGTCTGTGCACCCGTGTCGTGCAATGCCGCGGAGGTCAGAAGAGGGCGTCGGATTCCCCTGGAACTGGAGTTCTCCTGGAATTGGAGTTTCGGACGGTTCTCGGCCGCCATGTGGGTGCTGGGGATCGAACCCGGTTCCTCTGTAAGAGCGGTCGGCGCTCTTAACCGCTAGGCCATCTCTCCAGCCCCTTGTTTCTTTTTTTAAAAAAAAAATATTTATTTATTTATTTATTTATTATGTTTTATGTGTATGACTGTACTCTCTGCATGTAGATAGGTGCACCCATGTCATACAATGCTGTGGTCAGAAGAGGTTGTTGGATTCCCCTGGATCTGGAGTTAAAAACGATTCTTAGCTGCCATGTGGGTTCTGGGAATCGAACCTGGGTCCTCTGTAAGAGCAGTCGGTGCTCTTAACTGATGAGCTATCTCTCCAGCCCTGGGATTTTGTTTCATAACCATCCTCCTAACCCTGGTGTCTTTTTTCTCCTGCCTCTTTCTAGATATTATCTTTCATTTTTCTATCTCTTAAATTTGGTCATGTTACTTCCTCAGCCAGAAATACAGTATTCACACCTGTACCTTCTGTTATTCAAAAATTCTCCATTTCTGTGGTTCACAGAATAGTCTCCTCTCCCATCTGGGATTCCCTAGCAGTTAATTCTTATTTATGAATTCTCCCTGGTTGGACCACTTTTACTGATTATGTTTGGTCAGTTTTTCTGCATTATGAAGCCTCTTGGAGCTTTATGTTTTCTTCTATACTTCATGGTTTATACCTCTAGGTCAGGGACACAGAAGATGTTCAGTAAATTTTAATTTTTTCTTTTTGGATGCTTCATGCCACATCTTTACACCACGGGGTCATTGCACATGTTCTTTTACACAGAAACCTTCCCTACCTTAACTTCCTTAAGTACCGTCTCTCCTTATTGAGGAATTAGATAATCTCTCAGTTCATATTTGTGCTGCTTTTAAAATAATATTTTCCTTTAATTGGAGAGAGAGAGAGAGAGAGAGAGAGAGTTCAATCGCCATGGAGTCCAGAAAAGGCTGTTATATCCCTTGGAGCTGGAGTTAAAGGCAGTGTGACCTGCTGTAAATGCATGTTGGAAACCCAATTCTGGCCCTCTCCAAGAACAGCATGTGGTGTTAACTCCTGAGCCATCTCTCTGGCCCCATGTGCCACTTCTATGTGATGAATTTATCTCAAACACAGGAAGAATCACACTACTATTTCTGAAATCCCACCATTTTCCACAAGAACCTTTGTGGAAGGCAGAATTACTACAAGGCCACTAAGCCCTTCACTCTAGGTATATAATAGAATCTCCTTTTGCAAATCGGTGAGCTCTGGGGACCTCCAGGATGAGGTTACTAACACCCTGATTTCCAGATAATTATAGAGATCAGGTTGGAATGACAGCTCAGTAGGTGAAGGTAAAGTGCTTGCTTTACAAACATGAGAACCTGAATTCAGTCCTGAGACTCACTGGACAGCCAGCCTAGAACACTTGACTTGTACCAGAGTAGTGGGGGAACTTGTCTCTAAAAACCAGATGGAAAGAACCTGAGGAATGACATTGGGGTTTGACTTCTGGCCTCTACATACATGTTTATGCAACTCTACACATATGTGCACACATGAATACATGAACATTAACAATGCACACATACATACACATGCATAAAGAGAAATATCACCAGTGGAGCCTGAATTAATGAGGTAACTCTTTTAAAGGGACTCAGCCGTTCCTGACACTGGAGATTCGGAAGTGGAACCTGAGAGTACTGTGGATGGAGACAAGGGGCAAGGATCTTGGAGTGATTCAGTGAGCTGAGAGATGTCCCTATACAGCAGCTGGAGCTTCTGCCCTACATCCACAAGGAATTGAATACTGACACCAATCAACCTAGAGAGTGTGTGGCCAGATGTTCTCCTTTGTGAAGCATCTAGATGAGGACGCAGCTGGCTTACACCTGATTTCAGACTTGGAGACCGTGAGAAGAGAGCAATGTTCACATATACCAGAGTCCTGATCTTCCTGATCCAAGATAAGAGTACACCCTGAAGTTGACAGTGACTTGTGATGCTGCATTGAAAGGTTGGATATAGTATGAATACTGCAGTTTTGGTTTCTTGAGAAACAGATTCTGGTCTGGAGGCAGGATTGAAGAACTCTCAGTATTACTCTAGTAGAGGAAGTGAAGAAAGTACAGCTGAATGGAGAACTTGGGCGATGGCCCAGTGCTCATAATGAGTTCAGCATGTTTGGCCACGGGGCTCTGACATTGATGCCTTTCAGAGTTGGGGCTATTTGGATGGAGGAGATGCAGGTTTTACACTCGCTCTGTGGCAGTCACTAGATACAGGGAGCCTGAAAAATGGCATATGACCTTGGCCAAAGCAGTTGTCTTCAAGTAAATATAATTTTTATTCTAGGGTGACAGCTGAGGTCAACTGGGAAGACCTGAGTGATGTGGAACCTCAGACTCTGGAATGTCATTGAATGCAGCAACCATACCTCCATGAATTCTGTAATTGCCTTGTTAAAACAGTGTTGGGTACAGAGAGGGTCTGCAGGTCTGCAGTCTGTATCCAGATAAACTTATCCAGGTGAAAGCCCCATTTCCTAGTTACTTTTCTGTTGTGATAAAACATTGACCCAAACCAGCTTTGGGAGGACTGGGTTTATTTAGCTTATAGCTGACAATCCATCATCAAACAAGCCAAAATAGAAACTCAAGGCAGGGCAGGAACTTGGAGGCAAGAACTGAATGCTGCTTACTCCTCTGGTGTGTGCTCAGCCTGCTTTCTTATACAACCCAGGAACACCTGCCCAGAAGCAGTATTACCCGCACAGTAAGCTAGGCCTTCTCACTCTCATCAATCAAGAAAATGCCTCCCAGATATGCCCATAGGCCAGTCTATCATCTGTCAGTCATCTGTTTCTCCTTATCAATCATCTACCTATATCTCTATTATCTATTATGTATGTAACGTATCATCTATCTGTATATCTTTCTATATCATCAATCGATCAACCAATATAGCCATTGATCTATCATTGGTCCATCATCTATCTATGATTGACCTTTTCATCTATCTAACATATACATATGTATTATTTTTCATCTCTCTATTAAACTAGCATTTATCTATCATTTATCACCTAAGTATCTTCTATTATCCATTTACACACATGAATTTATGTATATATTTGAGGATGTAATTTGCTTAATAATGTACAGATAGTGTAGATCAGGGTCAAGGATAACAAGGTCATTGGATTTGGCCATGAAGACCAATCTGTAATTTCTTTTTTTAACACTCTTATTGATGTTTTGTGTATTTCAGACATCATTTTTCAGTTCAATTTAGGCATATTCCCCTTTCCCTTCCCCCACCCCACCATAGATCATGCATTCTGCTATAACTGTCCTGCATCTTTCAGTCATTTTTATGTTTAGGAATTCACATTTTCCTCCTTTAATTTTATATCACTCTAAAGTATGGATACATACTTTCCACCCATATACATTAATTACAGAGTCTGAAAATAATTGGTGGGTGGATTCTAGAGCCCTTTGAGGGATTCACATTATAAAAACATAGTTGCTTTCAGATAAACAGAAATATAACAATAATGTTGTTCAGCCTGACTTTCAACTGGGGTTTTGGTGTTAACATCCACAAATGAGAGAAACCATTCCCAGTTTGTTTTTCTGGGACTGTGTTACTTCACTTAACATAATGGCTTGGAGTTCCATCCATTTACCTGCAAAGATCATGCTGTCATCTTTCTTTACCATTGATAGTACTCTATTGTGTAGATGTACCACCTTTTTGTCATCCACTCATCTGTTGAGGGGCATTTGGGTTGGTTCCAGCTCTTCGCTATTGTGAAGAGAGCTACAATAAACATGGGTGTGCATGTATCCTTGTGGTAGGATGAGTCTTTTGGGTATATCCCCAGGAGTGGTATGAGTGGGTCAAGTGGTAGGCTCATTTTGAGTCATTTAAGGGTTTTCCACACTGCTTGCCATAATGGTTGTACAAGTTTACATTCCCAACAGCAGTGGATGAGTATTCTCCTTTCACCACAACCTCTCCATCATTTGGTACTGTAGATGAATATGATTAAGTAGCTGGAATCTGAGCAATGACCAGAGAAAGGTAGAGTGGGGGGTGGGAAAGTAGGTCATGCCAGATGAAGTAAAAACAGCACAAAAGTCATAAAGGTGGATAATGTCTACATGTTGGAAAACATGGAGTCTGATGCAGTAGAAACATCCTGTGTGGAGGGTGTGGAAGAGATGAAGCTCCAGAAACAATTTTGGTAAAACCACAGAGGTACAGAGGACCTCAGGTTTTATCCTGCATAACAAGAATAATTTGGAAAGCGTGTGTGTGTGTGTGTGTGTGTGTGTGTGTGTTCATATTTAGATTTATGTGTGCTTTTTGAGTGGATGCCAGAACACTACCTCAGCTGTTGTTCTCCAGGCATTGACCACCTTGTTTTCTGACACAGGGTCTTTCCCTTACTTGGACTCACCACTTAAAACAGACTAGCTGGCTAGCAAGCCTCAGGAATCCAGCTCCCATGTGTATATTTTTAAAGAAAGTAATAGAACAGACAGAAGATGTCATCCATCACTTTTTCACATTTTTCTCATTCATGCTCACACCCTTGATTCCCCTCCCATGATTCTGAGGAGCTACTTAGTCGTTTCCTGTCAACAGAATGAATGTTGGAATATCAAAAGGCTTTATCTGGTAAGCTGAGCTGCTGCTGACAAGTGAATGACAGCTGGATGCTATCCCCTCACCCATCAGCTTTGATGAGCAAAAAATAGAGAACAGCTTATAACCATCCTCATTCCTAGATCATCGTTTTTCCTCTCCTGAAAAGAGGGTGATATCTTTTGTGTTTTGTGGTTTTATGCTTTTAATCTTATCAGGTAAGCAAATATCAAAACTTAGAGTAAAATTTCCCTGCTTTCCACAGTTGATAAGCAAAGAATTCAGCACAGGGCTCACCAACATCCCATACACTCACTGCCTAGAAAAACAACCATTAAGGATCCCAGCTGGTTTACAATAAAGGAGAATAATTTAATCTATGAAGTGATGTGCTAGTATGAATTTGTACAACTGAACATAAAGGTGCCATTTATTTTTTGTAGTCTGAATCACTGAGAAAGTCGTGACATGCATTTTTTTATGAAATTCTGTGTGTGTTTTACATATGCTTAGGAAAATGCAGTGTGAATATATCCAGAATACTGGAAATCTGATGAATCTATGTGCTCTGGTGTACAACTTCCCTAGTCTTGGAATTATTGAACAAACAATTTTTCAAATGTCTCTTATCACTCCTGAGTGAGCAAGAATAAACAACTTCAAGTTCTATAAAGGACTTGAGAACCATGTTGTAAAACTGGAGATAGCTGGTAAAGAGCTTGTTCTGTAAGCATGAGAACACGAATAATTCAGTGCCTAGAAGACATGTAAAGAAGTTGGTCATGGTGAAAGGTTCTTATAAACCCAATACTGTGGAGGTAGAGACAGGCAGTCCCTGGTGCTTAGTGGCCAGCCTGTCCAGCCAAGTTACAGGAGAATGAGTAACCTTGTTTCAAAAATCAAGATGGGAGGAACTCTGTGAGCTCAACTCTATCTTGGCTTGCATAGAGAGTTTCAGGCCAACTGAAGCTATAAGGAGACATTGCCTGAGGAGCTAGCTGCTCTCTGATACACAACCCACCCCCCCACCATGTTCTTTCAGCTAAAATTTCCAAGGTATTTTAAAGATTATGTGGATGTGTGTATATGTCTCTGTGGGTTTCATGAACATAAGTGCAGATGCCTGAGGACATCAGGAGAGGACACTGGACTGCCTAATGTTGGTGTTAGAAGCAGTTTTCAGCTGCCTGACATGGGTACTGGGAACCAAGCTCAAGTCATCTATAAGAGCAGTTAACTCTCTTAACCTCTGAGACCTCTTTCCAAGGTACTTAGAAACAGAGAAGTCTGCCTCCAGAAGAGAAAAACAAGTTACATATAAGGAGAAACCCATCAGAATTACAGCTGACTTAGTGCAAACAATGAAAGCAAGAAGAACATGGACCAAAGTATTCCCAGTGCTAAAGGACTTTAGATGCCAACTCAGATTACTATAGCCAGCAAAAACGTCAATTATAGTTAAAGGAGAAATAAAAATCATTCATGACATAAACAAAATGAATGAACACATGTCAAAAAAACCAACACTTCAGAAAATACTTGAAGCAATTCAAGAACAGAGGAAAGGAACAATTATCCTCAAGCAACTAAAGAGAGAAATTAACAAAAGCATAACAGAGTAAATGAAAACCTAAACCAAGAATGAGAACAAAAAATAAGTTGAAAGGAAACAACACAATCTATCAATAATAACCTTAAATATTAATGGTCTAAATCCCCCAATCAAAAGACATAGACTGGGAGAATGGATTAGGAAACAGAATCAATCTATATGCTGTCTACAAGAAACCCGTTTCACTCTAAAGGAAAGACACCACCTTAGAGTGAAAGGGTGGAAAAAATATTCCAAGCAAATGGTACAAAAAGCAAGCAGGAGATGCTATTCTAATATAGACAAAATAGACCTCAGAGTAAATTAATCAGAAAAGACAAATTGGGCCATTATATACTTATCAACAGAACAATTAACCAGGAAGATTTTACAATCTTAAATTTTTGTATGCACCAAACTCTGGTGCACTGAATTTTATAACCACAATCCTTTAGGACCTCGAGACACAGATTAATCCCAGCACACTAATAGTGGGGGACTTCAATACTCCCACTGAGTCCTTTGGATAGGTCAACTGGACAAAAAATAAACAGAGAGACATCAGAACTGAATAATACAATACACCAAATGGACCTCACAGATATCTACAGAATATCCCACCCAACAACAAAGAATATAGTTTCTACTTAATGCCCCATGGAACATTCTACAAAATTGACCACATACAGGGACACAAAAGAAATCTCAACAAATACAAAAGGATTGAAATTATTTTATGCATTCTATCAGACCACAGTGCAACAAAGCTTAATATTAACATCAGGATAAGCTCTACTAACTACAAGAACACATGGAGACTCAACAACACAATCATAAATAATGAGTGGGTCAGGGAGGAAATAAAGAATGAAATAAAAACATTCATGTAACTAAACCAAAAAGACAGTATAACACAACAAAATGTGTAGGATTCATTAAAAGCAGTCTTAAGAGGGAAATTTATAGCCCTAATTGCCCACATTAAAAAAACAGAAAGAGAACAAATGATCTAACACTACAGCTAAAAACACTTGAGAGACAACAGCAAATGAACCCTAAATGCAACAGATGGAAAGAAATAACAAAAATCAGAGCAGAAATCAATCAATGAAATAGAAACAAAGAAAACAATACCAAAAATATCAATGAATCCCAAAGCTGGTTCTCCTAAAAGATAAACAAAATACACAGACCTCTATCCCAGTTAATCAAAAGAATGAAAGAGCAACTCCAAATCAATAGCATTTGTGATAAAAGGGGAAATATCACAACAGATAAAGAAAAGATCCAGACAATCATACAAGAATAGTTCAAAAACCTATACTCTACTAAATTTGAAAACCTAAGAGAAATGGATGATTATCTGAAATCCTGGGATTCACCGAAGCTTAATCAAGAAGAGATTGACAGCTTAAACAGACCCATAATAGTTGAGGAAATTGAAGATGTAATAAAGAACCACCTAACTAAAAAATTCCCAGGCCCAAGTGATTTCATAGCAGAATTTTATAAAACATTTAAAGAGGTCTTACAGCCATTACTACTCAAACTGTTCAGAAGAATACAAACAGAGGAAAATCTCCCACTTTCCTTCTATGAAGCCAGCATCACTCTAATACTAAAACCAGGCAAAGACATGAACAAGAAAGAAAACTATAGACCCAGCTCATTAATGAACACAGATGCAAAAATTCTCAACAAAATACTTGCAAATCGCATACAGATACACATCAAAAATATCATCCTTCATGGCCAAGTTGGATTCATACCAGAGATGCAAGGATGGTTCAAACATACATAAATCAATAAATATCATAAAACACATAAATGGACTGAAAGCCAAAAACCACACAATCACCTCAAGTGATGCAGAAAAACCCTTCAACAAAATCCAGCATCCTTTCATGCTTAAGGTCCTAGAGGGAAATGGACTGAAAGGAGCATTCCTCAATGTAATCAAAGCCATACAACAAAGCCACTGCCAACATCACCCTAAATAGAGAAAAATTAGAAGTATTCCCTGTAAAGGCAGGAACCCAGCAAGGCTGCCCCCTATCACCACTCCTCTTCAATATAGTGCTTGAAATGCTTGCTAGGGCAATAAAGAAAGAAAGGGAAGTTAATGGAGTACTAATTGGAAAAAGGGAAGTCAAACTATCCCTTTTTGTAGATGATATGATAGTTTACCTAAGGGATGCTAAAAAAACTACATCAGAAAACTCCTAGAAATGATTAAAAGTTTCAGTAAAGTGGTGAGATACAAAATAAACCTAGAAAAATCAGTAGCCTTCCTTACATCAACAATAAGCAACTAGAGAAGGAATATAAGGAGATCTTCCCAATCATAATAGCCTAAAAAAATACCTGGGAATAAACCTAACCAAAGACACCAAAGAACTCTACAACAAAAAATAAAAAACCCCGAAGAAGGAGATTGAAGACAACATCAAAAGAAGGAAAGATCTCCCATGCTCATAGATTGGAAAATTATTATAATAAAATATCCATTTTACCCACATTAATATACAGATTCAATCCAATCCCAATAAAAATCCCCATGAGCTTTTTCACATACTTAGAAAAAAATCTTTACATTCATATGGAAAAACAAAAAACCCTAAATAGCTAAACAACCCTGAGGGAAAAGAGCAATACAGGGGAGATCACTTTACCAGACTTCAAGCTATATTACAGGGCTATAGTCATAAAGACAGCCTGGTACTGGCACAAAAACAGACCCATTAACCATTGGAACAAAATTGAAGATCCAAACTTGTGCTCATATAATTTCAGCCACCTTATATTAGACAAAGGGGCCAAAAGTTCAATGGAGGAAAGATAGGATCTTCAGTAAATGGTGTTGGCCAAACTGGATCACCATTTGTAGAGGAACAAAATTAAACCACTACATCTTACCCTGTACAAAAATAAACTCCAATTGGATCAAAGAGCATAACCTGAAACCCAAAACTCTGAGGGTGACAGAAGAAAACGTTGACAAAAATCTACAAGATATAGGCATAGGAAAAGTCTTTCTAAATCAAACAGTAGCTGCACAGGAAATATGGTCAACAGTGGACAAGTGAGACTCATCAAATTCAAAACTTCCATACAGCTAAAGAAACAATCAAGGAAGTGAAGAGAAAACCCAGAGAGTGGGAGGAAACCTTCACCACTGATACATCTGACAGATCATTAACATCCACAATATATACACTACTTAAAAAACAGAGAAGTAAGAAACAAATGACCTACTCAAAAGATGGAGTATAGAGCTGAACAGAGACTTCACCAATAAGGAAGTAAAGATGGCTGAGAAACATCTTTAAAAATATTCAATATCATTAATAATTAAGAAAATGCAAGTTAAAACCATTCTAAGGTATCATATCATTCAAATGGCCATGATTAATTAAACAAAAGACACCAAATGTTGGAGAAGTTGTGGGGAAAGGGGAGCACTCATCCACTCCTGGTGGGAATGTAAGTTCATACAACCACTATGGAAAGCAGTGTGGAGAACAATTTAAGGACTCAAAATGAACTTACCAACTGACCTAGCCATACCTCTTCTTGGTATATACCCACAAGACTCATCCTACCACAAAGATACATGCACAGCTATGTTTATTGCAGCTCTCTTCACAATAGCAAAGAGCTGGAACCAACCCAAATGCGCCTCAACTGATGACTGGAAAACAAAAATTTGGTACATCTACACAATGGAGTTCTATGCAGTGGTAAAGAAAGATGACATTATGAAATTTTCAGGTAAATGGATGGAACTGGAAGCCATTATGCTAAGTGAAGCAACACAGTCCCAGAAACAAAAAAAAAGGAGAATGATTTCCATCATATGTGGTTGCTAACACCAAATTCCCAGTTGGCAGGCAAACTGAGCAACTTTATTATTATATTTCTTTGTATCTGAAAGCAGCTCTGCTTTTATAATGTGAATCTCTTAATGGGCTCTAGAATCAACCTACCACATATATCTAGAATCGACCTACCACTTACATTCAGACATTGTAATTATCAAATATAGGTGGAAGGTATGTATTCATATTCTGGAGTAATATAAAATTAAAGGGAAAAGGTGAATCCCAAAACACATTTTGGAATTATCATACAGTTTATTCCAAAATGTCATAATTTTTATACATATGTGTTCTTAAAACTGGCATGATTTGGAATAATACAAAGGGGAGGGAACAACATCAACCTAAGGACTGGTTCAAATAACTGACTGATACAATTAAATTCTGCTCAAAACAACAAGCATCTGCAGAAAAAAAAATCCTTGGAAACACTGAGAGAAAGATGCAAGACATGTATGGCAGAATGCATAAACTGGGGTGGGAGAGGGGGAGGGAGAGGGAGATCTATCCAAATTGGACTGAAAAATCATGTATGAAATATACGAAATGTCAATAAAAGAAACATAATTAAAAAAACAGAAAAGTTAATTAATTCTCCTATTTAATATTATAATATGTAGCCTGGATTCTGCAGTCTCTAAGACCCTAAGTCTCTAAGAACTATACTAAATTTGAAAACCCAAGCAAAATGGATGAATATCTACAATCTGGGGAATCACCAAAGCTAAACCAAGAAGAGATTGACAGCTTAAACAGGCCCATAATATATGAAGAAATTGAAAATGTAATAAGAGATTTCCCAACTAAAAAAGCCCAGGTCCAGATGGTTTCACAGCAGAATTCTATCAAACATTTTTTTAAAAAACATTTTTTTAATTTTATTTATTTCTGTATGTGTATGACTAATCTGTCTGCATGCAAGTTTGTGCACCCATGTCGTGCAATGCCGTGGAGGTCAGAAGAGGGTGTTGGATTCCCTCTTCCCAGTTGGAACAGGGGTTCTCCTGGAATTGGAGATTCAGATGGCTCTCGGCCACCACGTGGGTGCTGGGGATCGAACTCGGGTCCTCTGTAAGAGTGGTCAGTGCTCTTAACTGCTAGGCCATCTCTCCAACCCCTCTATCAAACATTTAAAGAGGACTTACAACCATCATTACTCAAAATGTTCAGAAGGATAGAAGCAGAGGGAAATCTCCCAAATTCCTTCTATGAAGCCAGCAACACTCTACTACTAAAACCAAGCAAGGATGAAAGCAAAAAAGAGAACTACGGACCCATCTCATTAATGAACTCAGATGCAAAAATTCTCAACAAAATACTTGCAAACCGTATACAGACCCACATCAAAAAGATCCTTCACCACCCACAGAGTGGAAGGAAACATTCACTGCAGATACATCTGACAAAGCATTAATTTCCAGAGTATACAAGCTACTCAAAAACCAAAGAAGAAAGAAAACAATTCAATCACTCAAAAGATGGAGCAAAGATCTGAATAGAGACTTCACAAAGGAGGAATTAGAGATGGCCGAGAAACATCTTAAGAAGTGTTCAACATCGCTAATAATTAAGGAAATGTAAATTAAAACCACTTTCAGATATCATCTTACTCCAATAAGACTGGCTAGGATCAGGAACACAAATGATACCAAGTGCTGGAGAGGTTGTGGGGAAAGGGGAACACTCATCCATTGCTGGTGGGAATGTAAACTTGTAGAACAGTGTGGGGAACCCTTAGAAGACTCAAAATGAGCCTGCCATTTGATCCAGTCATAGCATTCCTAGGTATAAGACACATCTTACTGCAGAGATACATGCACAGCTATGTTTATTGCAGCTCTGTTCACAATAGCAAAAAGCTGGAACCAGCCCAGGTGCCCCTCAACCGACGAGTGGATAGAGAAAATGTGGTACATGTATACAATGGAGTTCTATGCAAAAAAAATGACATCATGAATTTGCAGGTAAATGGATGGATAGAAGATATTCTTTGTGAAGTAACACAGTCCCAAGAAAAACAAATGACAAAATGGTATCCCTCATCTGATCTGTGGATGCTAGTGCCAAAACCCAGATATAAATATTCTCATGGGGCGGGATGCATAGTAAAAGAACAACAACAGAAAGGACGCCATCAGAAAACTGACTGAAATGGTGAATTGGGAAGGGTGGGAGGGGTGGGAGAGTGACACGGGAGTATATTCGATAATTGCATATTTAATTGACGTGAGTTTCAAACAAGTATCCAGTTTTGTGCAGACACTCTCTACAGAATACATGGAGTTTAGGTTTAGTTCCAAGTTGAATATGGTATTAAGCAACATTGTTTTACAAGCTCTGATAAAAAACGGTAATGCATCTAGTTTTAATGAGATATAAATCGCTGTTGTCCACATTTGTTTTACATAAAAGTGTTAGAGCAATAACTTTGGGATTGGCATATTCAAATGTTCTCTATAATTTCTTCTGTTGTACAGTATTACCTTGTCGCATTCTCTGTCACCTATAAGATGATTTATGTAAAAATTAATTTGCTTCCCAAAATTAATTCACATTATAGTAACCCAAAACAGCATGGTGAATTGATGAAATTTTGGTTGCCTTGATTCCACCTATAGGCATGTATATTACAACTGCCTTCCAGAGACTCATGGGTAAAAAAAAAAAAAAAAAAAAAAAAAAAAAAAAAAAACGGGGAGGGGGGGAAGGGGAATTACAGATACATATGAGACCTTTACATCAAAAACCTTGCAATTAGATCTTAAACTAAACTATGGGAAAATATTTGTGAGTTCCAACAGGTCAAAAATGTCACTCACACTTAATGCTAAGAAAGAAAAGATACAGCTTTGCATTGATTGAGTAGGATGTACCAGAAAGTGCCAACCGAAAGGTTGACCCCTCTGAACATTGAAAGGAAGAAAAGCCTCAGATTTGCTACAAACATTCAAAACCCCTCTTGAGGGCTCCTACTTGTAACAACTTTTATAATGAGTCCTAATGAAACTACCCTTCTAGGTGCCACAAAGGTTTTTAATAAGAGAGACTTTTCTTACCTCTCCCATAGAACAAGGAGGAATATTATTATGATGAGGTCGTTCTCTAAATGTAAATTGGAGCAAACTATTATAGAGGTAATCTCTTATAAAACCGGTAAAAACTGCCTTCTTTAATTGACTAATAGACATAGGAACTGTGAAAAGGATTATCTATTCAGAACAGATATAATGATAAAGCTCCTTAGCTAGCACTTAAGAAAAAAAAAAAAAAAAAATATATTACATACAGGAGCTCTGACATCAGCAATGGAAAATATTTACAAAGGAGAAGTTGGCCAGGAGATCAAGCCCCCACCCCCAAAAGATAAAGGCTCCTTGCATCTAAACTGGGATACTGCAAGAGAGAGGCGAAAGGCCCTGCTGTTTGCAAAGGACCTGACTTAAACTGAAGATGTATTGATCCCCAACACATGCAAGTTTGTACAGATGGCCTCTGGAATCCAGAGAGTGTTACCAAGGCAACTCTACCAATAAAGCAAAATATGGGTCTCCTTGAGTCAAGCCCATAGTCTCCTCCATCACCACCAGCTACACCTCACCTCCTTGAAATACTGTGCAGCCGAGCAGCCATATGCCTGAATATCCCAAATCTCAATTGCTATGGGCTCTCTCCTTGGCAGACATAACCACTGCTGATGCCACAAGCTTGCATCCATCTAAATGGTTAGGGGGTTTATTAAGCCACAGTAAGAACTAGCCTCTTAATCAAGAAAAAATTGTAACTTCATAGATTAACATTCATCAAATATCTGTGATGCTATACCAAAGTAACCTACTCAAAACTATGTAGTACTGGTTTAAAGATATATATATACTATACTATATATATATATGCTATATATATATATATGCTATAATTGCTTTGGCTTTTACGATGTTAATTGAAAGGTTATTCTGGAAAAAACTGTCAGCCCATGAAAGAAACAGCCAAAATTGACCAGAGTCCATGCAAATCTGTCCAGAGAGGGTTAAAGTAAGACCTGTTTGTTCTCATCCACTCTGTGCCCCCTTTCTAAGCATAGTGAACAATCTTGTGAGAAGCAGGGGGATGGCAGGTGTAGGCGCGCTGCGATTGGGTGTGGAGATGTGTGAAAAACTACAGCACATATGGTCTGGACTACTCATTTGCTCCACTTGATTGAACATCCAAGCCCTCGCCCCCTGCGATGGTGGGACCCATGGGGGGGGGGGGCTGTGTGGGTGGGTCACAATACTGCAAAACTGCGTTTTACATGCTAGGATGCGGTAGTCATAAATTATTACGTATTGCTAAAAAAATGAAAAAAAAAAAACTGAGAGAAAGATGCAGGACAGTTATGGCAGAATGCATGGCTCTGGATGGGGTGGGGTGGGGTTGGGGGCAAGGAAAGGGACTATGCCTGAAACTGAATTGGAAAATAATCTATGAAATACAACCAACACCAAAGCATTCAATAAAAACAAAGATCTTCACCGTGATTTCACGTTGGATTCCTAGCAGAGAAGCCGGGGATGGTTCAGCATATGCAAATCAATAAATATCATTAAATACATAAATGAACGGGAGGACAAAAACCACACGATCATATCAATTGATGCCAGGGGACAAGAAAAAGCCTTTACAAAAATCCAGCATACTCATGATTAAAGTTCTAAAGGGAACTGGACCGGAAGGATCATTCCTCCGCACATTCCGAGCCATATATAAAAAAGACCCCCGCCAGCAGGCATCCTAAATGGAGAAAAGTTAGACAGCGGTCCCCATAAATGTAGGAACCCAACAAGGCCGCCACTTGTCGGCATTCCTCTTCTTCAATATCGTGCTTGGAAACCCTAGCTATGGCACCTAGGGCAATAAACGGACACTTAAAGAATACTTAATTTGGAAAAAAGAGGGAAAAAAACTATCCTTTTGCAGCCAATCTGATAATTTACTTAAGGGATGTAAAAAAACTCCACCAGAAAAACTTTTAGATAATAATAAAGATTCAGTAAAGTGGCAGGATACAAAATCAACCTAGAACAATGAGTAGCCTTTCTTTACACCACAACAAGAAACTGAAGAAAGGGTAATAAATAAGATTACCTCCCAATCACAAAAGCCTCAAAAAACACTTAAATACATACCTCGGAAAACAAAACCTAAACCAAAACCCCCAAAAGATCTCTAAACAAAAATGAAAAACTCCTGAAGAAGCGATTGAAGAGACATCAGAAGATGGAACGATCCCCCTCCCCCTTCCTTCCCATTGTTTTCTTTATTTGGCAATCCTCTGTGAAGAACATCTTTACATATACTAAAACAATGTCCCATTCTATCCCAACAACCCCTACATTCTAAACCCCCCTCATTCAACGCATTTCCAATTAAAAATCCCCAAGACATCTTCATAGGGTTGGCAAAAAAATCTTAAATTCATATGGAACAATGAAAACCCGGAATAGCAAAGCAACCCTGAGGGAAACGAGCAATACAGGGGGAATTTTTATACAGGGACATCAAAAACTCACTACAGGGCTATAGTTAAAATACAGCCTGATTCTGCACAAAAACAGACATGTAGACCCCAATGAAACAAAACTGATGACCCAAAATTTGAGCACATCTAATTTCAGCCACCTTATATTTGACGAGGAGGCCAAAAATACTCAATGGAAGAAAGGCCTGCATCTTCAGCAAAATGGTGTGGGCAAAACTGGATCACCACTTGTAGAAAGAAAATTTAAAACCCCTACCTTCACCCTGTAAAAAATCAACTGCAAATGATCAAAAGACCTCATGTGAAATCCAAAGACTCTGAAGATAGATGATAGAAGAAAAATTTGGCAGCCAAACTAAAAAAGACATAGGCCTCGGAAAAGACTTTCTAATTCAAGACAGCAGTGCCAGGGATACTAAGGTCAACAATCAGCAAGTGGGACTTTGTTAAACTCAAAAGTTTCGTACAGCAAAAGAAAACTACCAATCAGGGAAGTGAAGAAAAAAACCCCACAGAGTGGGAAGGAAACCTTCACTGCTGATACATCTGGACAGAGCATTAACTTCCAGAATCTACAAAACTCCTCAAACAAACCAAATAAGAAAAAGAAATGGACTCACTTAAAAGATGGGTAAAGAGCTGAACAATGAAGTCACCAGTGAGGAAAATAGCGGATGGTTGAGTAACATCTTAAAAAGTGTTCACCATTGCTAAATAATTAAGGAAATGCCAAATTAAAACCACTTTACGATACCATCTTACCCTGATAAGGCTGGCAGGGCGGGGATCAAGAAAACAAATGATTATAAATGCTGGGAGGGGTTGTGGGAAAAGGGGGAAACTCATCACTACTGCTGTGTGAATGAAAACTTGTACAACCCATATGGAAAGTCAGTGTGGAGAACCCTTAAAATGACTCAAAATGAGGGGCCTACACCCTGACCCAGCTCATAACCACTTCTGCGATATAACACCATAGGCTCTTCATACCACAGAGAACATGTAACACCCCATGTTTACTGCTGTAGCTCTCTTCACAATAGCAGAGCTGGAACCAACCCAAGATGCCCCTCAACGAAGAGTGGATGAGCAAAAAGGTGGTACATCTACACAATAGAGTTACTATCAGAGTGAAAGAAAGATGACATGCATGATCTTTGCAGTTAATGGAGGAACTCAGAGCCATGTCATTTAAGGAAGTGAAAGTCAGTACACATCCCAGAAAAACAAATGGAATGTCTTCCCTCATCCGTGGAGATGCTAGTACCAAGTATCTACTTGTAAGCCAAACTGAGCAAACTTAATGTTATATTCCTCATGATCTAAGGATAACTGTGCTCTTGCATTGTGGAATCCCTAAACAGGTCTAGAGCTGACTCGTATTTATTTTCAGTCCTTGGGTTTTCAGTAATGATGGCGGGTATGTGTGCATCTTTTAGAGTCATATGGGATTAAATTGAAAAGATGTGAATCAAGAAATATTGCTCTTGAAATAAATGCAGTTTTCCAACGGATGATACAATCTTAATATAGATGCATTGTAATAGACGGTGCAACTTAGCTTTCTGGGTGCTTAATGACACCATACTTAATGCCCATACAATTTGGCTGAGGGACCAAGGGATAACTTTCTTCCTTGTCTTCAGAAGTCAACTAAGTCTTAGGAGAATATGTGTGCATTGGGTAATCTCTTTGAAATGTCCTCCAAATGTAAGTCACCAGTCTTCCTCGTCTAGGTAACAGTATTTGACATTCCACTAATGGGACTTCAGCCCGTGTCAGTTCTATAAAGAGGAAAGTCTGCTCATGCTTCGAAAATGAAGCCTGGTCTAGCCAAGACCTGATTCTGTCCTCAAGTAGACGGAACTGGTAAATGAAAAAAAAAAAAAAAAAAAAAAAAACCCCCCCAAACAAAAAACCCAAAAACACCCTGAGGAGACTCCAGAGGACCCCAAATGACCTTGAAAAAAAAACAAACAAAACAACAACTTGGTTAATCTGGGCTAAACTGTGTGGCCTTAAGCGTCCAAAAAGGCACGTACAACCAGATAAACTCACCAGTAGTAAGACTAGAGAAACTGTACTGCCGACATGAAACTTGAGCTCTTAGTAAAGGACAAAACGAAAAAAAGAGAGAGTACTGATATTTTGCCTGTCTTCAATTTCTTATGGCAAGTGCATTCAAACTTGTGGCTGGCTGCCACAGCTGCTTGGCCTCCTCAAAAGCCATGAGACACAGCTTTGTACCCTTCCAATATGGACCCAAAAAGACTCTTGTCTTTCCAAGAATCCTCCCAACCTTCCAATGCCAGATGGGGACTACTGAGATAATCCAGCTTTTTTGATAAAGAGCTAAGGATTGTAGCGTGTACGATATAGACCGCCATGGTTGGGACTACCTGTGCTGTATAATAGAGGCCAGTGCAGGGGGATCGCGACAGAGGCCTGTTTACTGGACTTCATTTTGGGGGACCAGGGAGGGAAAGATCCCCCCTAATGTGGAGCAAATGTGCAGGATTGATAGTTGTTTGGGTTGCCAAGGTGGAACTTTCACGCACTTCCTTAAGGAAAACATGGCCATCTTGGAGGCAAATTAATTCCCAACCCCAGTCAAGGATAGGTTTATATAGATATCTTATTACTTAATAGATTATATTTATATACATTATATATATATTATAATTATATATTATATATATATTCTATTATCTATTATTCTATATATATAATATCTATATTATATATATATATATTGTAGCAATACAAGTTGGAGATAACGACAAAATAAGTGAAAAAAACCTCTGGCAAGATTCAGAAAAAGATATAGGACATGTATAGCAGAGTGTAGGGACTTGGGTGGGGTGGGGGCATGGGAATTGATGGAATTCTAGATTGGATTGAGAAATGATATATGACCTATGGAAAAAGTTTAATAATAAAAAAAAGACTGTTGAAAAAAGGCTTTTTGTATCTTCTTTTTTATTTATTTTTTTTTTTTACTTAGCATTTGTACAGCTCATACAATGGTTCCCTACCAAACTGAGTCCCATGCCCCAACTCCCCATCAGAACTTAAGCATATAACATCCAAGCTAAGCTCTATCCAGTTAATCTCCCAAACCCAGATGTCTTTCTGTGCAAATAGATTTGATGGAGTCTAGTCAGTATATCTAGGAATCTTAGGTAAGGGATATTCTTCCTCACCCAACAGTACTATCTCATAATTTTCAGTGCAGGGTCATTTCTCTTGCTGCACTTTGAGACCTCATTCCAGTTGGCATAGGTCCCATATCTGATGCCTACACTGTCACAGTTTTACATATGAAAGCTTACAATTGATTGTAAGTCACGGTTTCTCTACACTCATGCACCACCTCTGGCTCTTACAATCTTTCTGCCTCCTCTTCCACCATACTCCCTGAACCTTGTGTAGGTCAGGTTTAATATAGGGGCCTCATCCTGGGACACACATTCTGGGGGCTCCCATTCTTTGGAGGTTGACTAGTTGTGGCCTTCTGTTTGCCTCACTCTCTATTTTGTACAGAAACATTGCTGGTGAGAATTGAGGGGTGCTCTCATTTTCTCTGTTCCTTATTCTGTGTGTGGAGGTTCAATTCTAGATGTGTCTCAGGAATGGGTTTTTTTCAGATGTATATGTTCTATTTCTGACCAGCTGTCAGATTCTGCATTGGCCTCTATCTTTTGCATAGAGTAGCTTTTGATGAGTGACATATGATATGCTTGTCTATAAATATGGTTCAATAATTAGTGTATGGTGATTTTATTTATCTAGAGATATAACCCTCATAAGGCTTTTCTCTAGGCTCTATGTCCTCTCCAGCCCTCTGTATTTGGGTGAGTTTATAGTGGCTTTCATGGTTCACTCCCATGGAGAGGGTTCAAAGTCCAATTAGATAGCTGTTGACCATCGTCCAGACAACAATGCCTTTATTGCACCAATAGAGGTAGGTTAGAGTTTGGTTGTTAGAGTTTGGCACTCAGTTGTACCATTGATCAATTTTCTCTCATAGCAGTGTGCACGTTATTTAGCATTATGATTATTTAACTTCAGATAGAAAAGTCGAAGGTCAATTCCTGTTCCATTAATCTAAGTCCTATCCCTGAAGCATGTCCTGTTCTGAACAGTAAGGTCTTATTTTCTATTTCTGGTAGATAATAAAAAAATTGGAGATAGCCTGTTTTGTTTTGAGAGTCACTTGAATCACTCTTGCCAACCATTCAAAGGGAGGTATCCTGGCTTTCACTGTGTTCTTGACTCAGATGGCATCTTCCAGTGGTAGCCCAGATAAATGGGAGATAGAAGAAGCAATCTTTGCTCTTTGCTTGATAGCCTTCACTCTTGCTGCAAGTCCATCTGTCCCATTGTTACCACTGAAGAATTACTTCACTGGTGTTAGTACCAGATTATTTGGGCTTCCAATGCAGACTAACGAGCAGCATCTTTCCAAGAATTCTCCAGGTCTTCAGTACCAGATTGGGACTGTTGACACATCCAGCCTCATGGAGTGAGCAACTACAGAATTCTTGGCCTCACCAACTTGAAACTGTTGGACTACCCAGATCATACAGTGTAAGCCAACCTAATAAGTTCCTTTTTACAATATATCATGTTCTATTCTACAGAGCCTTTGATTAATACAATATGTCTAGTCATGTGATACTATAGAAGAGATATGTGTTCTTTAGAATGGTAGACAATAGAGGGAATGTTTTTTTTTTTTTTCATTCCACTGACATCTCAGATAGGAAAGAAGCCAACAGATTTTCCTATTTCATGAATTTTCAATGTGAAACTCAGGTGACTATGGCATCTCCATGTAGCCATAGGACTGATTTACAGTCCTTCCACTGTGGTAATGTTGTGTGGTTTCTTTGTTAATCCCATTAGTGAAAGGACTTTCTTTTTAAATATTTTATTTATTATTTTTTATTTTTGTGTATGAGTGTATTGCCTGCATGTATGTAATACCACCTGTGCTGTGCAATCCCTGTGGAGGTCAGAAGAAGACCTCAGATCTGGAACTACAGATTGTTGATAGCTGGCACTTGGGTGCTGGGAATCGAAGTCATGCCCTCTGTAGAGCAGCTAGTACTCTTCACCACTGAGCTATCTCTACAGATCAAGTCAAAGAACTATATTTTAGGCATAAAGTTTTTTTAATATCCTATTTATTATTTTTATTTAATGTAGATGAGTATATTCCCTACATATATGTAAGTGTACCCATTTTATGCGATGCCTACGGAGGTCTGAAGATGGTGTTGATTCCCTGGAACTAGAGTTATGGGTGGTTGTTAGTCACTATGTGGGTCCTGGGGATTAAACCCAGGTCCACTGTAAGGGCAGCACACAGTGCTCTTAACTGCTAAAGCATCTATCTCTCCAGCTCCAGATACAAAATATTTTATAAAAGTACTAGTTACAACTTGATAATTTTTGTCCTCATTAAAGGTATGCATATTTTACCTAGTATATAATTATCAATATATCGAAGTTATTGTATTTCATTGAACCCAAGTATGGGATTATGAAGCTTTAGTCTATTTTCCTTTCTCTCTCTCTCCCTCTCTCTCTCTGTGTCTGTGTCTCTGTCTGTCTGCTATCTGTCTCTCTGAATCTCTGTGTGTATTTGCATCTCTGCCTGCCTGTCTCTCTCTCTCCTTCTCTCTCTCTCTCTCTCTCTCTCTCTCTCTCTCTATATATATATATATATCTATATGTGTGTGTGTGTGTGTGTGTGTGTGTGCATCTCATGCATTTTAAACATATTTAGACCCCCTTCACTGTCTGCACTCCCTATACTCCATCAGATTTCATGCATTCTGTTGTATAGGTTCAGTCCTATTGAATCAAGTTTTTATACCCAGATGTCCTTCCATGTGATTATCCACTATAGCAGGGTCAGCCTATCTAGCATCACACCCTTAAAAGAGATCAACTCCCTTTCACCTAGAAGTGATCAGGCCTCCTGCCCATTTCACTAGTCATATGCTAGGTTTTTGTATGGTTTGAGTTTGGATGTGCCTTCTGTATGATGTCACCATTGCTGTATGTTCATATTAGCAAGTTCACTGAAGCCTGAAAAACTGGATCTTAGAATCTTTCAGGTTCCTCTTCTGCAATTGTCCTTGATCCCCTGTGTGTATGAATTTCAATATAAGAGTCCTACCTATGGGGACTGTGGGAAGGAGAAGCTAAGCCCACCAGGGCCCAGAGCAGCAGCTGGGCCCAGACAAGCTGAGCTCCAGGGTACAGGGGTACTGGCTAAGCAGGCAGTCCATAGTCCCCTCCATAACTGGAATTCCAGAGGGAGTGTTCAGTAAATCCTACAAACAACCTAGAGCAACTGGCTGGTAGCAGAAGAGGGTGCACAGGGCTAAGAGGGTGTCATAACATGGCTGTTACCTACCCAGTTCTTGCAGAATAGAAAGGGAAGAGTGCACTATACTTCCCAATATATAACCAAAATTAAAGCCTGAAATCTAGACAAGCCAACACCCCATAAATAAGAAGAAGGGATCAGAGAAAGTGATCCTTCAACACGGTGAAGAGGCATCAGAATACAGGCAAAAGGACACCCACATGCCAAGAGCACAAAGAAAGAACAATATGGGAAAAAGCAGAATAATTCCACACTAAAGTCTACTGAACCCATGGAGGATTCCCACAAGGAGACCTACCTGGAGGTAGCAGAGGACACAGATTGTAAAATAATCACAGATATATTCAAAGAAATCATGGAACTAAGGGGAGAGAATGAAAAACTCAAAAAATACCTGGAGGGAAAGAATGATAATCTTTGGAAAGAACTAAAAGGAGAAAATGGACAAACTCCAGAAAGAACTAGGGGGAAAAACTGACAAACTCTGGAAGGAAATGGAAACACTGAGAAGATCCCATGATGAAATGAAAAAAGAATCCAACCTGCAAAACAAAGAGCTACAAGAAAAGATTGAGAACCTCTAAAAGGAAGTGGAAATAGTAAAGAAAACACAAGAGGAAATAAAAAAGGAAATTGAACACTCATCCAATCAAGAGGAAAGAATGGGTAAGAGCCTCAGAAGTAGAATGGAGGAAGCTGAAAAAAGAATATCAGACCTGGAAGATAACACAGAAAAACTAAAAAGCTCAAGTAAAGACTATGAAAAATTTAAAAGTACACAAGAATGGAACAGCCAGGAAATTTGGGGTACTATGAAAAGATGAAACCTCTGCAACATAAGCATAGAGGAAGGAGAAGAATCCCAAGAGAATGGCATTGATCAGATCTTCAACAGATTAATAGATGAAAATTTCCCCAAACTAACAAAAGACAAACCCATACAAATACAATAAGCACATAGAACACCAAATAGAGAAGACCAGAAAAGAAACTCCCCACACCATATCATGATTAAAATGCTAGACACCCAAAACAAAGACATAATTCTAAAAGCCACAAAAGAAAAACAACAAGTTACATATAAGGGAAAACCTATTATAATTACAGCTGACTTCTCAGTACAAACTATGAAAGCAAGAAGAACATGGACCAAAGCATTCCCAGTGCTAAAGGACTACAAATGCCAACCTAAGTTACTATTCCCAGCAAAAATGTAAATTCTAGTTGAAGGAAAGAAAAATCTTCCATGACATGAACAAGATAAAAGAATACATGTCCGGAAAACCAAACCTTCAGAGAATACTTGAAGCAATTCAAAGGGCAGAGGAGAGGAGCAACTATCCCCAGGCACCTGGAAAGGGAAATTATTAAAAGCACAACTGCAAAAGTAGAAACCTAGACCAAAAATGTAAATGTATGATAAGGGGAAAGGAAGCAACACATATCTCTCAATTATTACCTTAAATATTAATGGACTAAATTCCCCAATCAAAATGCATAGACTGGGAAAATGGATTAGGAAACAGAATCTGTCTATATGCTCTCTACAAGAAATCCATCTGACCCTCAAGGATAGGTGCTAACTGAAAGTAAAAGGATGGAAAAAATTATCCAAGCAAATGGCACCAAAAAGAAAGCAGGGGTTGCTGTTTTAATATCAGACAAAATAGACTTCAAAGTAGAAGCAATCAGAAGAGACAAAGAGGGCAATTACATCCTCATTAAAGGGAAAATTAACCATGAAGACTTCACAATCATGAATATATATGCACCAAACTCTGGTGCACCAGTCTTTATAAACACAACTCTGCAGGACTTCAAGGCACAGATCAACCCCAGCACACTCATTGTAGGGAACTTAAATAACCCACTGATCCCCTTGGACAGATCAACCAAAGAATAAACAGAGAGACATCTGAACTGAACAATACAATACAGCAAATGGACCTCACAGACATCTTCCGAATAATTCACCCAAGCATCAGAGAATACACTTTCTACTCACACTCAAAGGAACATTCTCCAAAATTGACCACATACTGGCACACAGAAAAAACCTCAACAAATACAAAAAAATTGACATAATTTCATGCATTCTATGCAATAAAACTCAATATCAACACCAGGAGAAGCCCTACTACCTGCAGGAACACATGGAGAATAAACAACACACTCCTGAACAATGAATGGGTCAAGGAAGAAATAAAGAAAGAAATAAAATAATTCCTGGAACTAAATGACAAGGAGAGTACAACACAACAAAACCTATGGGGCACTTTAAAAGCATTCCTGGGGCTGGAGAGATGGCCTAGCGGTTAAGAGCGCCGACCGCTCTTACAGAGGACCCGAGTTCGATCCCCAGCACCCACATGGCGGCCGAGAACCGTCTGAAACTCCAATTCCAGGAGAGCTCCGTTCCAGGGGAATCTGACACCCTCTTCTGACCTCCACGGCATTGCATGACACGGGTGCACAAACTTGCATGCAGACAGTACATTCATACACATACGGAAATAAATAAAATTAATAAAAAAATTAAAAAAAATAAATAAAAGCAGTCCTAAGAAGGAAGTTTATATCCCTGGATGCCTACATTAAAAAAAATACAGAAAGGGCACAAATAAATGAGTTAAGTCTGCAACTAAAAACCCTCAAAAGGCAACAATAAAACACAACAGACAGGAAGAAATGACAAAAATCAGAGCAGAAATCAATGAAATAGAAACAAAGAAAACAATACAAAAAAAAAAATAAACGAATCCAAAAGTTGGTGCTTTGAGAGAATAAACAAGATAGATAGTCCTCTAGCCCAGTTAACCAAAAGAAAGAAAGAGCAACTCCAAATCAATAGAATCTGTGATGAAAGGGGAAATATCACAACAGACAATGGAAAAAAATATCCCGGAAATCCTTCGTGGGAATACGTCAAAAACCGATACTCTACTAAAATTTGGAAAAACCTAAGGAATGGATGCAATATTTGAAAATCCTGTGAATCACCAACAAGCTAAACCAACACGAGATTGGACAGCCTTAAACAGATCCATATTTTTTGAGGAAATTGAGGATGTATTAAAAAAAACCTCCCAAACACACCACAATAGCCCTCGGTCCAGATGGTTTCCAGCAGAATTTTATAAACCATTTAAAGAGGTTCTACAATCACTGCTACTTCACATGCTCAGAAGGTTACAAAACAGAGGGAATCTCCCAAACTCCTGCTATGAAGCCAGCAGGCTACCTTTAATAGCAAATACCAGGCAAGATGCAATTGCAAAAAAGAAAAAGCTATAGGCCCATCTCATTAATGAACATAGCATGCAAAAAGTTCTAAAAAGTGACTTGCAAAGTGCATACCGGCTCCTCACATAAAAAAGATCTATCCAGCATGACTCAAGGGGGATTCATACTGAGAGAGGGATGGTTTCAACATACATTAAATCAATTAATATCAATAAAAAAAACACATTAAAATGGACTAAAGACAAAACCACACGATTCATTTTCAATTGATGCAGAGAAGGCATCAATTTGATAAAATCCAAAGTGCCTTCATGCTTAAGTCCTAGAGGGAATGGATTGGAGGGATCATATCATTTCTCAACATAATCAAGGCCATATCCAAGAAACCCACAGCCAAACATCATCCTAAATGGAGAAAAATTTAGAAGCATTCCCCTAAAGTCAAGACAATTCAGATACCTGCAAGAAGAGAGGGCGATAAGGCCCTTGCTGCTGAAGACTGACGTTAACATGGGAAAGATTCATTGAAACACATGCAAGTGTACGATGGCCTCTGGAAACCAGAGAGTGTACCAAGGGCCACTAAACCACTAAAGCAAATACGGGTCTCATTGAGTTCAAGGCAAGACTCCACCGTTCAGCACCAGCTTACACCTCACCTGCCTGGAAATACTGGCAGCAGAGGCAGCCCAATGCCTCCTGTATTATCCCAAATCTAATGGCTCTTGGCTCTCTCCTTGGAGGAATGTCCCATGGCTGATGCCACAAAAGCTTACATCCTCTTAGCAGGTAGGAGATATCATAAGCATCAGTAAGACCCTGTCATATTTTAACAGGAAAACAATGTAGGTCGTGGATCCACATCTTCATCTAAAAAACATATGTGTCTATACCAAAGTATAATAAAAAAGTAATAAAAAAAAAAACATATACTAAAGTACCCATATATCTAATGCTTGTGCATCTATTAGTAGGATCGAAAGGGTTATTCCTGGACAGACGTATCATGAAAGGAAACAGCCAAATTGACCGAAGTCCAAGACAACAGCTCCAGCGCAAGAGTGTGACTGTTCTTGCTTCTCATCAGCCTGGCCCCTTTTCTAAGCGTGTGAATAATCTGCGGAAGAGGGTGCATGGTAGAGTGCTAAGGGCTATTGTGTTGTGGGTGAAGGGGTGAAACTACAGCAATGTAGTCTGGACCCTCATTTGATTAACCTGATTGAACATAACAAACCCACTCACTCACTCGTGAGGTGGGGCTGTAGGGTTTTGGGCACAACAAGCCTGCAATGGTTTTACCAGTGGGATGCTTTTACTCATGGACATATCACCTATAGCCTAAAAAAATGGGAAAAAAAAACAAAAAATGAGAGAGATATGCAGGAAGTCATGGCAGAATGCTGTATCTCGTTGGGGGGGTTCGTGGGGGAAGGAGGGTAAGCGGCGAGATATGCCTGAACTGATTGGAAATGAGTGGTAAATGCACAAAGCATCAATATAAAAACCAAACAAAAAAAAAAATATTAATCCTCAAAAAAAAAAAACAAAAACAACACCAGCAACGGCTGCCCCCTGTCATGGCTCCTCTTCAATACGTTCTTGAAACAACTTGCTCGGGACATAAAGGCAAGAATAAGGAATTTAAAGGATACTAATTGGTAAAAGAGGAGGTCAAACTATCCATTTCTTGCAGATGGATAATGAGAGTTTATCTAAGGGATCTAAAAACCAACCAGAAAACTCCTAGAAATGATTAGGAAGTTTCATAAATGTGTCAGGATCTCAAAAATTAACCTAGAAAAATCCATAGCCTTTCTTTACTAGCAACAAATAGCAACTGAAAGAAGAATACCCGAAGACCTTCCCAATCACATAGCTCACAAAATAATAAAATACCTAGGAACAAACTAACCAAGACACCAAAGATCTCTACAACAAAAATTATAAACCTCTGAAGAAGGAGATTGAAAATGACATCAGAAGATGGAAAGACCTCCCATGCTCATGGATTGGAAAATTAATATAGTAAAAATGTCCATTTTACCCATATTGATATACAGATTTAATGCAATCCCAATTAAAATCCCCAAGACTTTCTTCGCATGCTTGGGAAAAAAATCCTTAAATTCATGTGGACAAACAAACGACCCCAAATAGCCAAAGCAACCCTGAGAGAAAAGAACAATACAAGGATGATCTCTATACCAGACTTTAAACTATACTACAGGGCTATAGTCATAAAAACAGCCTGGTACTGGCACAAAAACAGACCCATAGACCAATGGAACAAAACTGAAGATCCAGACTTGAGCACATACAATTTCAGCCACCTAATATTTGACAAGGGGTCCAAAAAGACTCAATGGAGGAAAGACAGCATCTTCAGCAAATGGTATTGGCCAAACTGGATCACCACTTGTAGAAGAATAAAATTAAACCCCTACCTCTCACCCTGTATAAAAATCAACTCCAAAATGATCAAAGACCTCAATGTGAAACCCCAAATTCTGAAGGTGATAGAAGAAAAAGTTGGCAGCAACCTACAAGACATAGGCATAGGAAAAGACTTCCTAAATCAGACAGCAGCTGCACAGGAAACAAGGTCAAAAATTGACAAGTGGGACCTTATAAAACTCAAAACCTTCTGTGCAACAAAAGAAATAATCAGGGAAGTGAAGAGAAAACCCACAGAGTGGGAGGAAATCTTCATTACTGATACATCTGACAGAGCATTAACTTCCAGAATATATAAACTACTCAAAAAACAAACAAGTAAGAAAACAAATGACTCATTTAAAAAATAGAGTAAAGAGCTGAACAGAAATTTCACAAGTGAAGAAACAGAGATGTAAGAGAAACATCTTAAAAAGTGTTCAACATTGCTAATAATTAAGGAAATGCAGATCAAAACCACTTTAAGATATTATCTCACTCCAATAAGCCTGGCTAGGATCAAGAAAACAAAAGATACCAAATGCTGGAGAGGTTGTGTGGAAAGGGGAACACTCATCTACTGCTGGTGGGAATGCAAACTCGTACAAACATTATGGAAGGCAGTGTGGAGAACACTTAAAAGATTCAGAATGAGCCTACCACCTGACCCAGCCATACAACTTCTGGGTATATACCCATAAGATGAATCCTACCAGAAAGATACATGTACAGCCATGTTTATAGCAGCTCTGTTCACAATAGTGAAAGGCTTGAACCAATCCAATTGCCCTTCAACTGATGAGTGGATAGAGAAAATGTGGTACATCTACACAATGGAATTGTATGCAGTGGTAAAGAAAGATGATATCATGAAATTTGCAGGTAAATGGATGGAACTAGAAGATATTATGTTAAGTGAAGTAACACAGTCATAGAAAAACAAAAGATGAATGGGATCCCTCATTTGTGGATGCTAGAACCAAGTACCTAGTTCTAAGGCAAATTGAGCAACATTAATGCTATATTCCCCACAATCTGAACACAACTGTGCTCTTATATTATGAATCCTTAGACAGGTCTTAGAACTAACCTACTATTTATTTCGGACTATGGATTTTTGGTATATGATGGTGGACATGTATACATACTACAGTGTAACATGAAGTTAAAATGGAAAAAGGTAAATCAAGAAATATGATATGGAAATAACAGTTTGTTTTCCAGAAGATACAATTTTAGTATAGGTGAGATATATTAGGCTGGTGTAACTTAGCCTTTCTGGGTGCTTAATGACCATACTTAATGCCCATACCAATTTGGTCAAGGGACCTAAGGGATAACTTTGTTCCTTGACCTCAGGTCAACTAAGACTCAGGGGATTACGCATGGGAGCATCTCCTGAAATGTCCTGCAAATGTGAGTCACCAGTCTTCCCTGTGCAGGGAAGTCTTTGAGATCCACTAATGGGACTCCAGCCTGTTTCCACCCTATAAAGAGAAAAGTCTGCTTATGATTCAAAGAGAGAAGCCTGGTGTAGCAAGAACTAACCGTTTCCTCGAGTGGATGGAACTGGTGGTTGAAAAACCAAAAGGAGCCAGGGGCTACCCCCCCAAAAAAAACCTAGTGACCCTTGAGGACCAGATCCTCAACTAACCTTGAGAAAACAGAAACCTTGGTTAATCTGGGCTGACTGTGTGGCCTTAAGCATCCAAAAAGGAAAGTATAACCAGAAATAATCAATAAGGTCTGAGAAATTGTATTTCAGATATAAAACTTGAGAATCCTTCAAAACTTCAATGCCAGATGGGGACTAGGGAGATGTCCAGTGTGTGGACTGAGTAGCTGGGATTTCAGCCTCTTCAGAGAGTTAGACTGCCTTTGTTTGACTACCAATGCTGTCATGGAAGCCAGTGCAGGAAGATCAAGACAGGACACATGCTTGCTGTACCTCATTTGGGTGACCATGGGGCAGGGCAGGGACCCCTGTGTGGAGCACAGGGGCATGATTGATGGTTGTTTGGGTTTGCCAAGGATGAACCTTCAAGCACTTCCTTGGGGAAAACATATCTTTTGGTTAAAAAAAGGATATTTAACAGTTAAGTATTTAGTAAAATAATATTTTCTCTTTTTACTGATACATGTTACGGCCATTCATAATTTATCCTTATGTAATCCTATGGTATAGGAAATTTCCTATCATATAGGAAAAATAATATTCATATTCTAGAAAAAAGAGAGAATGTTAATTTATATTTCTTTTTTACATGAATGCAACTTTACTGTTAAAATGTAAATCTCTAAATGTGCTTTGGAATTAACCCATAGTTTATTTTCAGATTTTCTAACTTTGATTTATGTGTGGAGTGTATGTATACATATTTTGGAATAATATATAATCAAATGGGAATAAAAAAAAAGAGAGAGAAAACCTTATTCAAAGAACTGACCAAAACAGTAAACTTGTGCACCGAAAACGTCATAAAAGACTGAGAAAAAGATGCAAGACAGGACTTGTGTATGACAGAATCCATGAGTTCTGACGGAGGGAGGGGGAGCATGAGGGGTGGGCATGGATGGGGGACTGAGTCCAAATTTGATTAAGAAATGTAGGAAATGTGCTCAATAAAAATTAAAAAAAAACGAGTCCTTTCCGGGGACAGAAACACTACAGTCTCTTGTTCTCTACACTTTAGCCAGTTGCAGCTTTCTGTGTTAATTATTTTGTTTTTATTTTACTTTTTTCATACAATGGTTCCCAATCAAACCCAGTCCTCCCATGCCACAACCCCCCCATCAGAACTCATGGATGACAACATCCAAGCTAAGCCCTATCCAGACAAGCTCTTGAACCCAGACGTTCTGTGCAAATAGATTCACTGGGGTCTAGTCAACACATCTAGAAATAATCAGTTCTTGTAGTTCTCAGTCCAGGGCCAGTCCCCCACCCATTTCTCTTATTCCACTCCAAGACTTTGTCTGAGTTGTCATGGGTCCCATGCCTGATGCCAACATAGCCACAAGTTCACGTGTTAAAGTTTCCAGTGGACTGTGAGCCACTGCTTCTCTACATTCATGCACCGGATTTGGCTCTTACACTCTTTCTGCCCCTTTTCTACCATGATCCCAGAGCATGGGTAGGTAAGATTTACTATAAGGGTCCTTCCCAGGATTACATACTCTGGAGGCTCTCGTTCTTTGAAGCTTGGCTAGTTGTGGCCTTCTGTTTGCATAGTACTCTACTGTGCAAGGAAGCTTCACTGGCAAGAACTGAGGGATGCAGTCATTTTCTCTCCACCCCCATTCTGCGTGTAGAGGTTCAACTGTGGATGTGCATGAGTTTATGCCTGCATGAATATACGTCCCACCATGTCCTGCAATGCCCCCAAGGTTTGGAAGAAGGCATCAGATCTCCCAGAACCATAGTTATGTATTATTGTTAACTGCCATGTGGATTCAGGGAACCAAACCTGGATCCTCTGCAAAAACATCTAGTGGTCTTAACCACTGAACCATCTCTCCAGCCCTGAAAGAAAACTCAACTTTGAAATTTTATTTTGTTTGAAAGTTAACTTCAGTAATATTTTCACTTTCTGATAAACAGTTGCATATATTGTATATATTTTACCTTAATTTTTATAAATGCTAAATATTGCTGTGTTTTATCCTATAACTTCAGAAAGCTTTGAAGTGGGAATCCAATCTATCAAAGTCTCTATGTAATTAAGGAAGACCACATGTGTTTTTGAAATTACTAAACAGGTGCTGTTGGAAAAATTCCATAAGTCTTGCCCTCATAATCTTTAAGCAGATCTCCAACCCTTTATATACCCTTCTTGTTTATTCTTAAGCAAGTGGCAAAATCAAGCCAAATGCTTTTAATTATAGCTTTGGCTTTCCTTTGAATTAAAATAATCAGCAATACATTAACATTTTGCCACACATCTCATGATGCTCTTGTTTTTAAGGATGACAACACTTTCTAATTTAAAAGTCAAACCAAGCTAGCATTTGTGTAGTTATTAAATAACTCTGCAGTTTAACCCATAGCTTTCCATGATGGAGATTTGCATTGGAAGGTAACTCCTACAGAGTGAGGCTCAGGCAAACCCACAAACTTATCTTTGTCTATAGTCAAGTATCCAGGGTGTTGTGTCTATGTTAAAGGCTTACTGAAGCATGGAAAGGACATTTATGGTTATCTAAATCACGTGTTGGATTGGCTACTTATATGTTGTATCATAATGTCTCAAAAAGAAAAATTATTACTGGGCTGGGGATGTGTATTAGTTGATAGAACTCTTTCTTAATATTCACAGTGCCATGGGTTTGACTTCAGCAGCTTATAAACTGGGAATGGTGATACACAGCTGTAACCACAACACTTGAAAGGTGAAGATTAGAACATCAGAAATTTGAAACCACCTTTGGCTACATGAGTTGGAGGTTGTCCTGGGTTATATGTGATGTATCAAAACAAAATGTACAAAACAAAGCAGAATACATTACTGAAATCAGGATATCTAAAATGTAATTGGTGATCTTATACATATTAGTCCTGTAATATTCTGAGGGTACAGATCCAAAACAATAGAGTAAATGTAGTTGGAATACAGGAATGTAGGACACATTGGAAATGGAATTGTTTTTCCAGCACTTCCCATCTTTGTAAGACTGCAGAAGTTTTCACCTCTGACAGCCTCAGTCTCCCCAATAGTGAAAAAAACACCAACCTGGAGGCTGTGAAAAATCATGGATACATTATACAAAACACTTCTGGACCTAGACTTCTGGACATAGAATTTGGGAGGGAAATGAAGCTCAGTCTAATCTTGACAAAAATTGTTTGGAGAACTGGGAAGTTTAATCACTGATAGAAGATTGGAAAGAGAAGTTATTTGAAGTTGGAAATATAATTTATTTACTTAATGCTAATATATATATGAAATCCTTGTGAGATTGAATACTATCTTGTTATAGACTTCATTTGTATTGATTTAGAAGATAGAAAGTTTGAAGTAGAGGACCTTTGAAATCTGATTTTCACATCTGAATCTAAAGACAAACTGGGAAAGCATTTGTGGACATTTCAAATTAGGACATACTGTAAGAGGTGTAGACTTACTCATGCTATGATAGAAGTCAGAGTGGGGGCTCAGAAGATGGCTCTGTTGGCAAAGACCATGTCACACAAATGAGATCACCTGAGTTTGATCCCCAGAACCCATGTAAAAAGCTGGGCCTGGTGGTATATACTTGTAGTCCTAGTTGTGGGGAGGCAGAGATAGGTGAAACCCTAAGACTCTCTGGCCAAACAGTACAACCAAATTGGTAAACCTTAGGTCACAAAAATAAAATGAATGGCTATTGAAGAACAAGAACAAAGTTGACCTCTGGCCTATACAAGTACATGTACACATGTGCAAATGCAGCCTTCACCAGCATGTGTATCCTCACAGAGGCAAATGCACTTGCATGTGCCTGCTCACTCCTAGACACAAGTAAATGAATATCAGGAAGAATTTCTGGAAAGGCCTACTGAGAAATACTTGATTAATATACAAAAAACATTTCTCGAGATTATAATTATGTAAAAACAGACAAGTGCTTAGTAAGGTAGTATGATATGATGCCAGAATCATTGCACCTTTGTATTTCTTCAGATATAATTGTTTCCGTTTAGAATATGCTTCCTCTAAATTTTTACTTTATTAACTCATATTCTTCCTCAACTAACATCAGTGCTTTTTGGTTTTTTTTCTATGAACTCTGTCACTCTCTCTGTCCTTAAATTGTCATGCGTATCTCTGTCTTGGGAGCAATCTTGGGGCAAATATTTTACAGGAGAATTTGTCATCCTGAAACCTCATCAGTGATAAAATAATTGAGAAAATAGTGGGCTATCCACATGGGGAGGGACCTCACACAATCATTTAAAATTTTATCCAAGTGGTTATTTTAAAATGCAAAATATCATGTTATGTTATAATGATAGAAAAACAAGGGTACAAAGTTGTACATAAAAAATGGATGGAACTTGGGCTGGAGAGATGGCCTAGCGGTTAAGAGTGCCGACCGCTCTTACAGAGGACCCGGGTTCGATCCCCAGCACCCACATGACGGCCGAGAGCTGTCTGAAACTCCAATTCCAGGAGAACTCCAGCTCCAGGGGAATCCAAGACCCTCTTCTGACCTCCGCGGCATTGCACGACATGGGTGCACAGACCTGCATGCAGACAGTACATTGATACACATACAGAAATAAATAAATAAAAAAAAATGGATGGAACTCAAAGCCCTTATGCTAAGTGAAGTAACACAGTTCCAAAGATACAAATGGGGAATGGTTTCCCTCATTTGTGGATGCTAGTACCAAATCCCCCTATTGAAGACAAGCTGAGCAATATTATCGTTATATCTCTTTTTTATTATTTTTTTATTGATGCTTTGTGTATTTCATACATCATTTTCCAATTCAGTTCAGGCATATATCCCCTTCCCTTTCCCCCACCCCACCCATACCCATCCCAGATCATGCATTCTGCGGTAACTTTTCTGCATCTTTCTCTGCTTTTTTGTTTTGTTTTGTTTTCATTTTTTTTTAACAATAAGTGATAATTTGTGAGTACAAGCATCCTTCATGTAAAACCAATTTGCAAGCAGTTGTGCCCAAACCCACACAGCTCATGGGTCCCACCATCCAGCAGGGGGAGCTTGTATGTTCAATCAAGTTGATCAAATGAGTGTCCAGTCTATATTGTTGTAGTTTCACCATTCACCCCAATTGCAGCCCTTACATTCTACCCCTCTTCCACAGATTGTTCCCTAGGCTTAGAAAAGGGGCACAGGTGGATGAGAAAGCAATCGCTGATTTCTTGGCAGTGTCTGTCTTTAGGTGTCTCTTACGTCAGTCTGGGCTTTTTTCTTTCTGGCTGCACACCTGTTCCAGGCAATAACCTTTCAATCCCCTACTAAATGAAGCACAGCAATTAAAAAAAAAAAGAAAAAAGGTCAAAAAAAAATATATACCTTCGATCCTACTAATGAAGCACCGCCAACGATATATAGGTATTACCAAAGTAACAATTGTTCTATGGTAGTTACTTGGTATATAGACACAGAATCTGGAGGCGTGTAATCCAGGAATAATTTTCGTCTAAGTTTGACCAGGGTTTTCCTGTGGTATATAACATTCCTCCCTAAACCATATAGGGATGTAATGCTCGTGGGCATCAGCCTGGGAGTTCCCTCCAAGGAGAGAGAAATAGCCAATTACATTGGGATATACAAGCGTTTCCATGTCATACTGCACAGTATTTCAATGCAGGTGGGGTGTAGCTGGTTCTGACGGCCAGGTCTGCTTTGAACTCAAGAAACCATATTGGCAATCAGCCCCTCCTGATCCACTTAGTAAACACATTTAACTAAAAATTTTCTTAACCAAGGCTTACTTCTATGCCACCAAAGTGTGATAAAAAGAGAACCTTTTTCTTAACTCCCCCCTCCGACATAGAAAATAAGGAGAAAATATAATGATTGAATGAGGTTCGTTCTCAGCTGAAATTGGAGCAGCTGGTTATAGATATATTCTCTTGTAAAATCGGTTAAACCGCCTTCTTTAATTGAATAATAAACATAGAAAACTGTGAAAAAAGGATATTCTTGATATCAACCCACCAAATATAATGCTAAAGTTCCTTAAGCTATGCACTAAACAAAATATATTACATACGTGGAGCTCTAGCTATCAACAATGGATTATACCAGGTGGATGTTGGGCAGTGGATCCAAGCCTCCACAAAAAGTAAAGGCTCCGTGCCTCCAAATTGGGATTTCGTCAAAGTAGAGAGGCGATAAGGCTCTGCTGTTGAAGACTGATGTAAACATAGGAAAGATGTTTTGAGACCACACATTCAAGTATCCAGATGGGTCTCTGGCAAATACCAGAGAGTGTTACCAAAAGGCCACTAAACAACTAAACCAATAAAGCAAATATAGGTCTCCTTGAGTCAAGCAGACTCCTCCATACATTCTCTTTCTATCTGAGCAACTGTGATGTAATAAATAACATTATCTTTTTATATTCATTAAACTTTTTCCCATTAAGTCGATAATCAGTTTTTCAATTGAATAGAGATTCGCTTCCCTTTCCATTGCTCTTCCCACCCGGATGTCCTGCACTATTCATACATGTCTGCCCATCTCTCTCCTTCTGAGGTTTTTCCTCTTTGTTGTTTTTCTTTCTCCAACCTGTATTGACTAACAGTATAATAGTTATATATATATATATATATATATATATATACACACATATCACTTGAATTGGAGGACTTTTTTCCCCCTAAAAGATGTCATGTTTCCTTAAGGAGGTGCTCTAAGGTTCCTCTGTGGCAATCCCAAACAACCATCAATCTTGCACTTTTGCTCCACGTTGGGGTCTTTCCTTCTCATGGTCCCCCAAATGAAGTCCAGTAAGAACACACCCTGTCTCATTCCCCCTGCACTGGCCTCCATGATACAGCCCAGGTAATCCAACAATGGCAGTCTATATTCTGACTAGGCTGAAATCCCCTTAGCTGTTTAGTCCACAAGCTGAGTATCTCAGTAGTCCCCATCTGGTATTGAAGGTTTGGAGGATTCTTGGAGAGACATGAGTCTTCAGTCCATATTAGAAGGTCAAAAAGCTGTGTCTCATGTCTTTGAGGAGTGCCAAAATTGGTGGCAGCTACAGGGTAGATGCACTTGCCAGTAAGAATTGAAGACATGCCAAACCACAATACTCTTTCTTTTTTCTTTTTGTCTTTTTATTAAGATCTCAAGTTTTATGTCTACAGTACAGTTTCTCTGGCCTTACTGATTATTTATTTCTGGTTGTACTTTCCTTTTGGATACTTAAGGCCACAGAGTTAGCCCAGATTAACCAAGGTTTTTGTTTTCTCAAGATCAGATGACCATCTGGTTCTTTGGGGTCTCTCGGGGTTTTTTGGGGGAAGGAGTGCCTTGCTCCTTTCAGCTTTTCATTTACCAGTTCCACCCACTGGAGGACAAAATCAGGTCTTGCTAGACCAAGCTTCCTTTTCTGAAGCATGTGCAGACTTCTTGTTCATAGACTAGACACTGGCTGAAGTCCCATTAGTGGCACTCCAAGACCTCCCTGAAGAGGAAGACTGGTGACCCACATTTGCAGGACACTTCAAGAGATGCCCCCATGCATAATTTCCTAAGACTTGGTTGACCTCTGAGGGCAAGGAACAAAGTTATCCCTTAAGTCCCTCAGCCAGATTGGCATGAGCATTAAGTATGGTCCTTAAGCACCCAGAAAGGCTAAATTGCACCAGCCTGTTACATTGCACCTATATAAAAATTGTATCCTTTGGAAACAAACTGTATGTTATTTCCATATCATATTTCTTGATTCGCATCTTTCCATTTTGACCCCATATTACTCTAAAAGATGCACACATACCCTCCATCATATACCAAAAACCCAAGGTCTGAAAATAAATGTTAGGTCAGCTCTATAACCTGTTTAGGGATTCACAATTCAAGAGCACAGTTGTCCTTAGATCATTAGGCGGATCTCTTAATGAGCCCTAGAGTTAACTTACCACATACTTTCAGACATGGTAATTAATGTATATGAGTGAAAAGTATATATCCATATTTTAGAGTAATGTAAAATTAAAGGGAAAATGTGACCTCCTAAACATATATATCAGAGTTAACATACAGTTTATTCCTGGAGGACAAAACTCTGGTTCAAATATGATGTTTATATAGGCATATTTTGGAGCAATACAATTGGGAGGGAACCACAACAACAGAGACTGGGTCAAAGAATGGACTGATATAGTTAAATTCTGCCCCAAACAATGGACCTTTACAGAGAAAAACTTTAAAAAGACTGAGAGAAAGATGAAGTACATGTATGGCACAATGCATTATCTGGGGTGGGGTGGGGGGAAGGGAAAGGGGAATTAGTTTAAATTGAACTGAAATGTCTAAAATACACAAAACATCAATAACAGTATTATAAAAACAAAAAAAATTTCATCAGTGTTAAAAGTTTATAAATACTTTAGATACATATACATATATATGTATACAATAAAATGCTGAGACATTCTTTCAAAGTGGACAAGATTTATAAATAAATGATCTTTTTCCTGTACACTTTTCTGTTTTATATTATAATCAGAAAAATGTGTTGAAATGAAAATTCAATAGATTATACTTAGCAAATTATGAGAAGAGTTATATTTGTGTTACCCCAGACACCTGAAGTTTTATCTTTTCTCTGGTATTCATGCTGTAGGTAGGCATGTAAATGTGTTATACATTAATTCTAATTAACAATTCTTTTGTGGGCATAGAAGGATGGCTCAGTGGTTATGAGTTCCTCTGTTTCTTCTAATGATTCACAGTTTTTCACATCATTCCTTCCTACCCTCCACCTCTTGCATTACTTTCTGCCTCTCTTAATGATATCTAACCTTTACAATTATTAGCATGTATATGTATATGTCACATGTGTGCTGGTGCCGGTGGAGAAGAATTTGAGACACAGTCCCTCCTGGTGGGGAAGGCATGGCAGCAGGAGTGTGGGGGAGCCTATGAAATTACATCTGAAGTCAGGAACAGATTGAGACGAATGCCACTGCTCACCTCACCTTCCCATTTTATGCAGACCATGACCACAACCCAGTGGAATAATACTGCCCACATTAGGCTGGGTCTCCTCACCTTAATTAACCCAGACTAGAAACTCCTTCAGAAGCAGGCCTAAGGCTCGTCTCCTGGGCAATTCTAGATCTTGCTAAGTTGACAAATAATATTCACCATCATACTTTTTTATCAAGGGCTGCAGAGAAGCTTGATGTTTGAAGAGACCTGGGTTTATAGAACAGCCGGTGATAAAGGTAGATGTGTAACATTTGAATTTTCTTCTTCCCTGTGTTTAAACTCTAGGGGAAAAGTATACAGAAAAGTCTGTCAGGGATTGGACCATGAATAAAATTAAGGGATCTGCAGACTATCAGAGAGAAGAGCATGTCTTACCAAGTAATAGAGAAATAAGGAAATGTTATAATATCCTGGTAGGGACTATCAGTTACAATGTCCTCTTGATTCCAGAAGGTCACTTGGGAAAGTTGCAGTAAGGTAGCAGGCAGTGTTGAATGGAGCAACCATAGAACTGTAAGTCTAATGTGGACATCATTAACTCCAGGAAATGAGACAAAGACTGCAAGCTGGAGTCATGGGAAAAAACTACCTTTAGTCTTTAAGCATTAGTATGCTTAACTGACCTTAAATATAGACTAATCCCTTTCTACTATCTGACAATCATGTATTCATTACCTCAAGATCTAAAATTTGTGATCTTATTTGGCAATGTGTCTCTGCAGACATAATTTAGGGCATGCGAGAGTGTGTGTTCACATGGGTAATGTTGCATATATATGCAAATTACATGTGTGCTTATGCATTTGGATTAAAAAGGACAATGTTGAGTATTGTTCCTCAAGTACTATCTACATTAATTTTTCAGACAGACCTTTGACTAGTCTTGAACTTATCAAGTAGACTAGAATGGTTGCCCAGCAAGTTTCAGGGATCTGCCTGTGCTACCTCCCCAGTGCCAAGATTAGTAGCATGTGCTACTATGCTTATCTTTTATAATGTGGGTTTTATGGATCAAACCAAGGACTTCATGCTTGCAAGGCAAGCACTTTACCAAGTAAGCTATCTCCCCAGCACTAGAAAGCTTATGACCTTATGTTAATAAAAGAAAGAGGAGTTTGGAATGGGTGATTTGCAAAGGGAAAATGTTCATGAAAGCCACAGCCAGACATTTCAGTAGATTAATTAAGAGAATTCTCTGAAGGAAGAAACCCTCCTTCTGTGTGAGATCATCAAGAATTTACTGACCACTGTGATTTCAAGTACCAAGGGACAAAGTATTTAAGTGTAAACCAATTTAATGCATTGGTCTAGAAGAGCTGTCCTCAACCCAGTGCAAAGGATAAAATAACAAGTCTCTGCAGACATTCTCTCAGACCTTTTGTTTTCATCCTGTGTCTTTATGTGCACTCTGCTTGTTTCTTGAATAGAAAGTGGTTCCTTCCTTTCTACCCTGTTGAGAAACTATCTTTTCGAGTTCTGGCTCTTCAGATTGTATCACCTTGAGTAGCTCTAGTTTTATATTCACAGTCTAGTCTTCATCCCACTGGCAGTTATGTCCTCTCCCTTCTCCATGCTGTTATGAACAATTGCATTATTAACTTGTTGCTCAATTTTACCAATATTTGACCTCTTTTTTTCCTGCGATGCATTATGTTTTGATATAGGTGCTAAAGGAAATACCTCATAAAGCACAGAGTCTAGAGAATGAGAAAGAAAATTCTCACATAAACATCCAGATACCACCTCAAGTGATGAAGCAAAAAGAGGCAATAGAAAAAAGACAATAAATTTTTTTTTTTAAACAGTAACATCCAGCTTTAATTGCATGGTTTGGTAACTTTGTTGAGACTTATATATATATTTTTTAAATTAGTTTTTATTGATGCTTTGTGCATTTCATACATTTTTTCCAATTCAGTTCAGGCTTATTTCCCTTTCCCTCCCCCCCCACCCCCACCCCAAGACAATAAAATTTTGGATATGAATTGTGATGGTCAATATTGACTGTCAACTTGACAAGATGGTCCAGAATCATTGAGGAGGCAAACCTCTGAGTATGACTGACAGTTTCTAGACTACATTGCCTGAGGTGAGAAGTCATTCTGTCTCTCAGGTTTCTGCGGTACCATTGCGTGGACCAGAGTAATAAATAGAAAGTGAACTAAGGACCAGCATTCATCTTTCTGTTTCCCAAATGTAGTGTCAGCGGGACAAGCTGCCTCATGCTCCTGCTGCCATGCTTTCCTGCTGTGATTGACTCTATTTCCTACATCTGTGATATAAAATAGGCTCTTCTTCAATAAAATATCTGACAAAAGCACTTTTGTGCTTTTGTCAGATATTTTATTCCACTGATTCATACAATAACTAGTGCAGGGATAAACTTTAAGGGGAGACATTACAGTGCTGGCATGAGATGCCATATATAAGGAGGAGCACTCCAGATGCAGAGAGGAGAAATGCTCTTACAAAGAATGAAATTGACAGATCTCAGTAACAACAGGAATGTTGGCATGGCTGCTGTTGATTGAATCAGGGACAGAAAGGGGCCCAAGGAACCAGGTTTTACTTTAAGTCTTATTGTTTCACTGATTTTTTTTCCACTTATAACAGGTGAATTATATTTACTTGGAGTCACAAACAGATGACTTAGTCAGTGTAACTCAAGACCACAAAGAAATCATTTTCCTCCACTTCATTCTGAGTTCTAAAGGTGAAGCCTAAGACTAGCAAAAGTGTCACCTAAGGGCCGTTCACAGGCTTATGCATTTCTCATGGAAGGCCATCTATGATTGGGTGAGAATGTCCATGTATGTTATCATCTGCAGGTCACTGATGTTGCCGTTGAATATGATTTCAAAGGCGCTGGGAACAATTTTTGTCTCGGGTAGTTTACTGTTAGAGGTGTGAACATCACTCCCATGTTCCTCTCAGAGACATCCATTAAAGAGGTGACACAGGTCTTGATGCTCATGTGGCCTCTTTGAATACCTGTGTTCACAATGAAGTGAATGAGATTCGGGGTCTCTCAGCTGAAATACTCCAAATCACCACTAAATGTTTTATGACATCATGAGCCATATCCTATCAGCACAGCATGAGTTTATTTGGAGAGAATATTTTTTGTAAAATTCATGCACATGCTTAGCAAATTATGTGTTGAAAGTCATTTCATGTTCTGATTAATTGTACATCCCTGAAAATCAGTTGTGACTAATATTGAGGACTTGTCAATGAGAGGCCCAGCAGGATTCAGATAACTTGGGGAGCACTCTCGGTGTGTTGTCTACAGATCTCCAAGATGGAGGCCAAAGTGACCTGGTACACATCAAAGGGCCACTTGGAAAGGGCCACAGGAGCAAGAGCACTGATGTCTTCAATGGGGCTGCAGCCAAAGTTATAGTCTGTGCCAGAGCAGACATTGGCACTGTGTCTGCTGAAGGCCTCACTGAGACCTGAGTAGGAGAAGAAACACCTGTTGACAGGGCCAGGATAGCCATCTCTCAGACAGAGTGCTCATTGAATATTTTGAAGATATGGTGTCACTGTGCTGCCCAGTGTTGCTGGTGTTGAAATCATGAACTCCAATGATCTTTCCATCTCAGCCTCTTCAACAAGCAGCACTGCAGGCATCTGCAGCCATTCCTGGCTTCTGTGGGATATTATTTCAAAAGTGGTATACAAGAAATTAGGGCATGTATACTGAACTATATACTCATAGTGTCACACATCCTTCAGAATGAAGAATAGGAAACAGGATGGCAAGGTTAGACACTGGAGAATGATTTGCAAGTGTTTCATCTGAGTGGATGGAATGAAAGATGAAAGAAGTGGAGGAAAGAGAAAAAGAGGGGAACATGCTGAACACTGGTCTGGTATTGACAATATTTATCAAGATGAGGAAGCTAAAGATGAATCATGTTGCGATAGCCCTTGACAAAGAGTTCTGGTTTTATATTTAAGTTTGTGACATATTTCATAGGCTCGGGTGAGATATGGTATAGGTAAGTAGACATATGATCAGGAGAGGGAGTGATACTGGAGTTCAATGACGGTGTTTAAAGCCATAAGCAGATAAGCTCGACCAGGGGTAAAGGGAGTTGAGATCTTTGAATCCACAAAGGAAGCAAAAAAATTGTTTATTGAAATACAGAATATTCTCTGTGTAAGAAAAGTCTATGGCATAGCAGGAAAGGCACTATCCAGTGCTGTGGAGATAGAATGGTTGGTAAAGTACTTGCCATCTAAGCCAGAAGAACTGAGTTCATCTCCTCAGAACCCATGTAAAAGCCATGTGTGGTCATATGTGTTTGTCATTCCAGTGCTCCTGAAAAGCAATGAGAGTTGGAAGCCAGAGAAGCTCCAGAAACTCAAAGACCTGCTAGATTCTGTTTCAAACAAGATAGAAGATGATGATAGGCACTCACGATTGTCTCCTGAGAACCATAAGCCATGCATGTAACATGAAATATACATAGTTGCATTTACACACAAAGTCCCATATGTACACTCATACATACATGTATATATACATATATTATTTATTTTTTTAAGAATTGTTATTTTTTATTATATTTTAAGGGATTCACAATATAAGAGCACAGTTTTTTTTTCAGATCACATTGATGTTGCTCAGTTTGCCATACAATTAGGTAATTGGTGCTAGCATCCACAGATGAGGGATACCACTCAGCGTTTGTTTTTGTGGGACTGTGTTACTTCACTCAGCATGATGTTTTCTAGCTCCAGCCATTTACCTGCAAAACTCATGATGTCATCTTTCTTTACTGCCACATAGAACTCCATTGGGTAAATGTACCACATTTTCTCTATCTACTCGTCAGTTGAGGGGCACTTGGGTTGGTTCCAGCTCCTTGCTATTGTGAAGAGAGCTGCAATAAACATGGCTGTGCATGTATCTCTGCAGTAAGATGAGTCTTGTGGGTACATGCCCAGGAGTGGTATGTCTAAGTCAGATGGCTAGTTCATTCCAAGTCTTCCAAGGGTTCTCCACACTTCTTTCCATAGTGGCTGTACCAGATTACATTCCCACCAGCAGTGGATGAGTGTTCCCCTTTCCCCACAACCTCTCCAGCTCTTGGTATCATTTGTTTTCTTGATCCTAGCAGTCTTATTGGAGTAAGATGATATCTTAGAGTGGTTTAGATTTGCATTTCCTTAATGATTAATGATGTTGAACACTTCTTAAGATGTGTGGTGGTTTGAATGAGAGTGTCCCCCCATAGGCTTTAAGAATTCAGACATTTCATATCCAGTTGGTGGCACTGTTCTTGGAGGTCTTAGAAGGTGTGGCCATGCTGGAGGAATTATGTCACTGAGGGCTGGCTTAGTGAGTTTAACAAGCCTTGAGGTCTCCATTCTCTCTCTCTGCTTCCTGTGCTCATTGCAAGTTGTGACCCTTGGCTTGCTGCTACAGCCCTGGCCACCATGCTTCCCGCCACAATGGACTCTAATTCCCTGGAACCATCAATTGTAAGCTCAAAATTAACTCTTCCTTTTATAAGTTCCCTTGGTCATGGTGGATTTATCACAGCAACAGAAAAGTGACTAATACAAGATGTTTCTCAGCTATCTCTAATTCCTCATTTGTGAAGTCTCTGTTCAGCTCTTTGCTCCATCTATTGAGTGAGTCATTTTCCTTTCTTCTTTGTTTTTTGAGATATGCATATTTTTAAAGATACCATCCAAACCTCAACCTGAGGTCAATTAATATACGAAATCAATATGCATCAATAACAAACTATTGGAGCTAGAGGGGTGGGTCAGCAGCTAAATCACTTTCTATGGAAAAGGATATGTTAAAGTCCCAACATTTTGACTGAAAGACAAAAACCACACCATCATCTCAATTGATGCAGAAAAAGCCTTTGACAAAATTCAGCATCCCTTCATGCTTAAAGTCCTAGAGGGAACTGGTTTGGAGAGATCATTTTTCAACATAATGAAAACCATATGCAGGAATCCCTCAGCCAACATCATCCTAATTGGAGAAGAGACCAAAGCATTCCCCTTAAAGGTAGGAACTTGGCAAGGCTGCCCCCTGTCACCACTCCTCTTCAATATAGTACTTGAAACACTAGGGCAATAAGGCAAGAAAAGGACATTAAAGGAGTACTAATTGGAAAAGAGGAAGTCAAGCTATCCCTTTTTTGCTGATGATACGATTGTTTACCTAAGGGATACTAAAAACTCCACCATAAATCTCCTAGAAATGATTAAGAGTTTCAGTAAAGTGGGAGGATACATAATTAACCTAGAAAAATCAGTAGCCTTTCTTTACACCAACAACAAGCAACTGAAGCAGGAATACAAGGAGACCTTCCCACTCACAATAACCTAAAAATAATAAGATACCTAGGAACAAACCTAACCAAAGACACCAAAGATCTCTACAAAAAATAAACAAACAAACAAACAAACAAACAAAAAACTTTAAACCCCTGAAGAAGGAAATTGAAGAAGACATCAGAGGATGAAAAGACTTCCCATGCTCATGGATTGGGAAAATTAACAGAGTTAAAATGTCAATTCTACTCAAACTAATATACAGATTCAACATGATCCCAATATAAATGCCCAAGAGTTTCTTCACAGACTTGGAAAAAAAGTCTTACTTTCATATGGAAAAACAAAAGACCTCGAATAGCCAAAGCAACCCTGAGTGAAAAGAGGAATACAGGGGGGATCTCTATACCAGACAAACTATACTACAGGGCTATAGTCATAAAAACAGCTTGGTACTAGCACAAAAACAGACCTGTTGACCAATGGAACAAAACCAAAGATCCAAACTTGAGCACATACAATTTCAGCCACTTACTGGAAGCCTTTTCCTTGATGTGCTATATTAAGGATCATTAAGGTGATCTGTGATTTAAGTAAAGGCAGGTATCACCACGCTTTATGAAACTGAGTTCAAGCTCCCAAACCCACATAGTGGAATGACAGAACCAACCCCTACAAGTTGACCTTTGACCTCTACATGCCCATCATGGAATACACATGAGTACATATGCATACATATAATAAATAAGTAATTGTAAACATTTCAACTAAGCACTTTAAAGAGAAATGGAATTTGTTGTATTCTGGTATCAGGCCACTATCAAAGTATAATATTTTGTTTTGGCATAGTAGAAGATGAGGCAATTTAATGAGAACCTTTAAAAGGAAGTTTGAGATGTGAAATCAAAGCTCAACACTGTAGTCAATTCTGGAGATAAGGATTGATCTGTCTTCTCTATGAACAGGTGCAAAGGGAGTATTTCAGTATTTAACTCTTGAGGGGACAGAATACAGAGCATTGTTGTTTCAAGAGAGTATCATGTCTTCAGGTGGGAGTTCTTTTTTATTTTAATGTTTTGAGAATGTTGTATGCAATTACACTGTATTCGGCAATATTTCCACCTCTTAGCCTGTGCAGCTGCAGCTGTCTGTGTACTCCTCTGTGCCTATGGAATTGTCTGGAACCTCCTTCTCCCAACCACACCTCCTGTGTCCCTTCTACTCTTTATTGAGTTCATTTTTCCTTCCTTCCTTCCCTCCTTCCTCCCTCCCTCCCTCCCCTCCCCTCCCCTTTGTTAGTTTTTTTCAGATGGGGTCTTGCTGTGTAGCCCAGGCTATCATCACATTTGTGGCAATCCTCCTGCCTCTGTTTCTCAAGCATAGGTTTATAGAAGTTTGCCACTGTCCAATAAAGGATTCTTTTTCCTACTGGCTTTATTTATTTCTTTATAGTCATTTTTTTCCCTAGTGGCTTTTTATACTCTTTATTCTTACTGTGTAAGTAAAGGCAGAACTAGATTTGAATTAGAAATGCTTTTGTTTGAGCAGTAGATAACATTTTAGCTGCCTCATGGAATGTACTAGCTCTTGACATTATCAAGGTCTTCATAAATTCCCCAATTCATAGATAATGCTGTAGCCATCTTTCATTATTTTCCTTTCGTTAGAGTGTGTCACTTTATGTATAATTCAACTTTGTTTGCATGTTATTTAAATTTACCTTTCAAGCTTCATCTCCCATTTATTACTATGACAAGGATTGCTGATCACTGTGCCTAGTAATTTCTGGTTTGGGCACAGAATGTACTTGGTATCAAGTACTTGGTAGTTTTTATTTTTCATGTTTTAATATTCAGTTCTTGTAGATTGCTTCAGTTTTATTTTGTTTACATCGTTAACTCTAAAAGTTGATATAATTTTGAGGCCAGTTTTTAGAAAACAGGTTTATTGTATGCCTTATTTGTATATGACCCACAAAAACTTAGAGGTATGCATACATAGTAGTTGACTAGTTTAATCAACTTAGAAAATGGACATACACCTCAGACTTCCAGCTTCGAGTTTGTATCACAATAAAGTCAGTATCTTTACAGTTCACTACTCTGAGGTCAAAACTTAAATTGACAATTCTTAATACATATTTTAAAGGTCAAGTGTTTCTCTGATTCTGATATTGTTGTCAATTTTAGGGAGAAATTAAAAGAATTGACTTTTTTGCATTTATAAAGTAAATGAATGGAATTTTGCCACTCAAAATGAATAATTTTTCCCCCAGTTTAGGCAGGAATATTTAGATACACTCTACAGATATGCAAAATTNCTATCTTCTTGCATGAAACAGGTGACATCAAGGCGGAGTATTTCAGTCATTTTTAGACTCTTGAGGGAAGAATCAGCTAGCGCTTGTTTTGTTTCCTCCCTGAGAGATTGAGTCTTCTTTCCGGGGGTGTGGGGAGCTCTCTTTTCGTTTTATGTTGTTGCGAGTTGTATGCAAAATTCCACCCTTTCTTCGTTCCTCATTTCCCCATCTTCGGCCGGGTGCAAGCAGCGTGCAGCTTGTTCGTGTACATCTCTGTGCCGTATGGAACTTTTTCTGCGAACCTTCTCGTCCCAACCACCACTCCGGTTTGTTCCCCGTTTCCCCTTCCCTTAACTGATTATTCGAGTTCCAGGTGTCCTGCGGACTTCCTGTCATTCCCGCCTCTTCCCTCTCCTAATCAGTACCGCTTGTTAATTCACTCTCACTGCTCCTCTCCCCCCTCCCTCCCTCCCTCCCTCCCCTTCCACTCCTTCCTTCCCCCCATCCCTCCACTGCTTGCTTTCTTTCTTTTCTTCTTCTTTCTTTCTTCTTTCTTTCTTTCTTTTCTTTCTTCTTTCTTTTTTCTTTTCCTTTCTTTCTTTTTGTTCTTTCACTTTTTCTTCCTGAATCCAGTTACTGTTGTCCATGTGTACATGATGCATGTGATTAGGGCTAACCATATAGAATTGGGAGTCATATAGGGGCCTCCCCCTGAAGAAAAATGAATCGTGGTTCCTGAGCTAGCAATCGGAACTGCTTGATGTTTTCTTCAGTCTAGGGGTTAGGGTCCTATACAAAGTCTCCACCCATCTCTTTTGTACATGTTGACTGTTAGTGGCGTTGATCGGAGGTCTGTGCAGGCAAGCATTATTGCGATAGTTTCATAGCTGCCCTAGCATCTCCTTAAGTCTTAGAATGACCTACATTCACTAGCAGCTCCTCTCATCTTCTGTATTTTACCACGCTTCCCCCTTTTCTGCTATGTTCCAGTAGCCATAGTGTGGCTGAGATGCAATGGCTCTGTGGCAGCTCATTGCCCCACAGTCACTCTCTTTCTGTCATTTGGGGACGTAGTGGTGGATATTACAAACGTCTACTGGATGCTGTGAGACGTTTCTTTGATTGACAGAAGTAAAGAGCTACTTATTTGGGGGTATAAATGTTTAGAATATTGCCAGAGTTTCTTTTGTTTAAAGATTTTAAGAGTGTGCTTAAACTTGGAGGACACAAGTTCCCTTATCTATTTGTTATCATAGAACTGCCTCTCTCCCAGAACAGTGCTGATGGGCTTCTCAGCTTGTGCAGGTGCAGCTGTCTGTGTCCTCATCTGTGTCGTATGAACCATCTTGGAACTTTTTTCCTTTTTTCCTGGTTTAGCGAGACACTTATTACTTTATCGACATGGCTCTCATTCAAGTGTCATGGAATGTACAAGTTTCAAGTTGGCTGCACCATTAATCTTCACAGACTATCCGGTATTTTTTTTTTTTTTTAGGTATTTTCATCCCTTGGATATGATTCGTCTAAAGTTATGCATTTTCCCCAATCTCCACTGTATCCAGCACCCATAGTCAGACCCCAAAACAGATGATTTTACTGGGATTAATTAAAAGTCATGAATTCAGATGATGTTCATTAGTAAAAGTCATTCCCACAGCTCTGGTTTCTTTGTTTTTTAAATGAAAATATTAAACAAGGGTGATGGGCTAGTCATGGTGATGTACCTGTATACCTGAGAATTGAAAAAATTCAACATGGTGCTATCTTTGGTCTCTGGAATAGGGACATGGGCAGAGCATCATTAGAGAAGGCATACAGAACATGACAGCTATTCATGCATGGTTGAATTTCATGAAAAAGTCTCTCTTAATGGTAGCCCTCATCTGTGGATGCTAGCACCAATTACCTAATTGTATGGCAAACTGAGCAATGTCAATGTGATCTGAAAATAACTGTGCTCTTATATTGTGAATTCTATATTGTGAAACAAATAAAAAAAAGAAAAGTCTCTCTTGACAAGATTGCTTTCTTATATAGATTTACCATCACACTAGGATCCAAAGAGTCCTGTAGGAGAAACCAAAGCTGTGGAACCTTGGCTCCAATTAATAGATCTCCATTAGTTGACTCTTAACTTAGTTTATATAAAACCATGGGCTATGATAAAACATTATTTTAAATCCTTCATAGTAATTTTATTTCTTTTTGTTTGGGATTTCCATATATCTTTTTGATTGAATTTTCATACAATATAATTTGATAGTATTTAAATTGCCTCCTCTCTCCCCAGCTCCTCTTAAAGCCACCCCACTCAATTTAATATACTCTATCATATAGAATCTGATTTGTAACCCCAAATGTCCTTTACTGGGGGTCCATCCCCTGGAGTCTGTTTAAACTATCAAGAATTCCATGCTTGAAAGAGACTGTTTCTGCCCCTTCTGTTGACAGAGTTTTTTTTAGGTGAGGTTGGAGCTTCTTATCCACTTCCACTGGGAATTCTTAATAAAAAATTCCAGCTAGTTAAAAAAGAATGTGAATGAGATGTAACTGAGAGTAAGTGAAACAAGGCTGAAATGTAGTGATTTCAAGTGCTAGAGAATGAGAGCTAGCACAATGAATAAAATGCTTGCTGTGTAAAGATATGGAACTGAGTTCTACTCTCTAGAACTCATATAAAAAGCCAAGTGTAGTGGTGCACTTCTAATCCTAACACTGCATAGGCAGAAACAGGAAGATGCTTGTGGCCTCTTGGCCAGCCCACCAACCTCCTTCAAGAATTCCAGGCTTCCAATATAATTAATCACTTTTACAAGTTTAGCTGAGCAAATAGCTTTCATCTTAAACCATGTTCCTATTTTTCCTTCATAAGCCTTCCTTGATCCTGAGCCAGAGTAACATTTGTGTGTGCTAACATCATTAGTGAAAGCAGAAATGACATTGGATACAACGAACAACCCAGAATCATGTTGTAAGGCACATGTGGGCATAGGGCAAGATAATATCTCTTTGTGGTTTTGTATGCTGTTTTGGGTCAGTAGGGTAGAAAAGCCATTTTCTTCTCTTGTAAAACTCGAGTTATGAGTCTTTAAGATGAAGTTTCTCATTCTGTTCCTCTACCATGCTTGCTATGCTAGTTGATATATGCAGAGTATATCCTTTGTTCAGGGGAAGAACAGTTCTGAGAGAAATCAGAACACAGTCTGTGCTCATTCTTCAGTGATGCCAGGAGTTAGTCTTTCTTTAATGCATCAGCACCAGAGCTGAGCAGAAGGAGGAGGAGTAAAGGAAGATCCATGTTTTTCTCTGATGTTGACTGTGCATGTGATGTGACTAGCTACCTTGAATTCCTCTCAATGATAGTTTGAAACCTGGATCTTTAAGATGAATAAACCCTTTCTCCATTAAGCTGCTTTCAGTTAGGATATTTTATTTCAGCATCAGAAACAAAAGGACAGACATTGGATTTTGGCTAAAAAGTAATACCTCCAGATTGTCCAGAAAAGTGACTTTGTAACATTTTTTGTCTTTTTGAGAAAGCATCTCCCTTTAGTCCCAGCTGTACTGGAACTCACTATGCAGACCAGGCTGTTCTTGAAGTCAGAAATCCACTTGCTCTGTCTCCTGAGTGCTGGGGTTAAAGGAATGTGTCACCAAGCCTGGCTCTTTGTTACCCTTTAAGAGTTCTGTATTTCCTGAAAAACCTTCCAATAGCATAACATTATTTTTATTAACAGCTTCTATAAACCCACTAGCAGGTTAGGGATCTGCTTCCCCACATCTGTGTCCCAAATGGTCTTTGTTATTCATTTCAGAGCCTTAGCTTATTTTATTTATGACTTGCTCCAACAAACATAATCTTCCTACATAGCATTTAATGTGAACTTTTGTCAGTGATTACTATTCAACATGTGGCCTCTCATCTCCTCTGCACCCCATAGTCTTTAATGAGCACTCATTCAACTAGAATTTATGGAGCATTTGTGACAAGTCCAGAACCCTGCCAGGTGTCTTACAGCAGTTGTTTCTCAACTTTTTATAACTCTATTTCCTTTGACTCAAATTTAAATATCACCCTTTCTTTAAAAGCAGCTGAAAATGAAAAATTAGCTTAAATTAAAAGCAATGAATATTTGTAGAAGAAATTAAATTTTTATGTACAGATGGTCATAGGCTTTTCTTTGATGATGCTATGCTAACAGGAATAAAACAGGAACACTGCTCTCCACTAGGTTTGTTTATTTGTATGATCAATATTTATTGATAGTCATTTATGATCTGAACACTACTCATATTTGGGATGTATCAATGAGTTCAAGAAATAAAAATACTTTGGAATGGAGGGTATGGTTTTTTTTTTTTTTTTTTTTTTTTTTTTTT
>VZQC01002834.1:0-16738 GCA_009823505.1 Rhizomys pruinosus
TAAATGGACTGAAAGACAAAAACCACACCATCTCAATTGATGTGGAAAAAGCCTTTGACAAAATCCAGCATCCCTTCATGCTTAAAGTCCTAGAGGGAATTGGATTGGAGGGATCATTCCTCAATGTACTCAAAGCCATATACAGGAAACCCACAGCCAATATCATCCTAGATGGGGAAATGACAGAAGCTTTCCCTTTAAAGGGAGGAACTGCCCCCTGTCACCACTCCTCTTCAATATAGTGCATGAAACACTTGCTAGGGCAATAAGACAAGAAAAGGACATATTATTTTGTTTTTTCATATTATTTGTATTTTTTTATTGTGGTCTGGACCTGTTGTTGCTGTTATTGTTGTTGCTTGTGTGTCTATATGAAGCCCCAGCCCACCCCTGTTGAGTTGAAGTTTGATTCTGTTTGTATTGTTGATGTAGCTTGGTTGCTTTCTGATCAAGTAAGAATAGTTAGTTGGTCCGTACCTCAGGTTCTGTCTTTTGATTTTTTTTGTCTTTTTATTGGAGAGGTAGGATAAATACACTCAGGTTAGTCCGAAGCTCTCCAAGAGTGTGAAAGAACCTAGGCCCAGGTTAGGAAGATGGGGATCAGCTGGGCTGGTTCTGACTATCTAAGTAGAGAAGATATGATTCCTGGATCTTAGTGGCTCGGGCTGGTCCCAAAGTGGGAGAATACTGACCAGGCTAGGCAGCATCTGGCTAATTCACCCAGCTGGTCAGACACTCTCTGGCAGCCTCAGCAAGGAGGGGCCAAGCCTAAGGAAGGCCAATGGGGACAGGGATCCCTGATTCTGACTATAGCAGAGAAGGTGTGAGCCCTGGAGCAGCAGACTTGGGGCCGGTCCCCAAGCAGGGGAATGGGTACTGTGGAGTCTGTCTACGTCATCCCAGCTAGTCAGATGCTCTCCCAACTCAAATGCTTTTTTGCATTGAAGAAACACAATGTTTCTTCAAGTCTTAATGTTCGAAGTGGAAGTAGGATGTGGGAATTTGGGTGTGAGTGTATGCATGTGTCTGTGCATATATGTGCGTGTACATGCATATGTGGAGATATGTGAGAATTTATTGATTGTAAAACATAAAGATATGAAATTTTTCATTTGCTCATTTTGACATGTATGATATTCAATCTTAATATCAATCTGTTCATTAAACAAGCAAGCATTTCATTTCACAATAAATGGTAGTATTCATTAGTTCATATTAGTTTATCACATCACAGAATCAACTGAGGAAAGCCTTGCTAGGTATTTTCAGTGTCCCCTTGATAACATGTCTAAAATCTCATAGGTGTTTTGTAAAGATTCTGTATTACATTTTCTGCACTTTGATCAAAGTCACCTTGTTTTCTCATCTTATTTTTATAGCAACCAATGGAAATTTAGTGGTGGAGGAAAGAGCATCACGTAACGCAAAGGAGCAGCCCCAGCACGATGCACGAGAAACGTGCCCACTGAAGAAGGAAGCAGGGATGGAGGAAGTTGGGGCTTCCCAGCTTGAGGACGCTGAAACAGATGCCAGACTGGGGGAAAAAGCACTAATGGAGGGAGGGGAGGCTCCCCAGCCCCAGGCTGCTGAGACAGTGGAGGAAACGGCAGAGCCAATACTGGGGGAGAAAGCAGGGGCTGTGGAAGCTCCCTCAGGGGAGAGGAACCCCACAGTGGGGCAGTCGGCATCAGAGCAGTCTACACGGAAAGGAGAGATCCCTCTGAGCACTGCAAGTGGGGCAGGAGCAGGGGCAGGGGCAGGGGCAGGGGCAGGGGCAGGGGTAAGGGCAGGAGCTCACATCTTCAAGCAGCACAGGAAGCAGAGAGTGACTGGAGATCTGACAAGGCTTAGAACTCTCTAAGATCATCCCTCGTGACAAGCTTCCTCCAGCAAGGCCACCTCCCCACACAGTGCCATCAACTGGAGACAAAACATCCGAACACTTGGATAGTCGGAGCCTGTGGGGGACATTCTCATTCAGACCACCTCACGCTTATGTATGTGGTGTGTGTTTGTGCACACACACACACAAACACATGCCACAGCAGGCATGTGGAATTCAGATGACAACTTTTGTGAGTCACTTCTTTCTTTGCATCATGTGGGTCCTGGAATTTTGAACTCAGGTCATCAGGGGTGGCGGCGGGTACCTTTCTTTACCTGTCAAGCCATCTCTCTGGCTTCCTTATTTATAATGGTTCAACTTAAACAATTTTTTAGTCTTAAGGATGGTGTAGAAGTGACATGCATTAAATAGAGATCATATCTCTATTTTGAATTTGGATCCTTTCCCAGCCTAGCAATATGTGGTCTGATTCTCCAGATGCTGGGCAGCTGCCATGAGCCACAGCCCCCACTCAGCTATTTGATCACATGGAGAAATATCAGGCGTGCCTCAGCACGCTGTGTTGTTAAGCTAGGCTGCTCAGTAGTTCATTTTCTTAGGTTGTTTTCATCTGATGATGCGTTGGTGAGGACATAGCCCTCCTGTATATAGTCAAGGCACATTACACACACCTCCTCCGTGCATTGGCTACCTACTGTTATGTTTTCCAATTAAACCCACCCACTCAGAATCTCCAGGACTGGATAAAGTTTCCCCAGGTGATTATGATTTACATCCAGGAGTAACCATTGCCTGAGGATGTTGTGTCATAACTGGCTGGAGCTTTCTTGGCATCTTGGAGTAGATTCGGAGCTATGAAGCCTAAGATTGAGGCCTCAGATTGTTTTCCAAGAACCTATTAGCTGACAGGTACTGTGCTGAACACATTTATTGTGCCATGTCTCAGACTTCCCAACAGTTCCTTAAGGTAACCCAGTCAACTTCATTTTACAGATAAGGAGACTGAGTGAGGGTAGAGATAAAGTACTTTGTCCACAACCACACAGCCAAGATAGGGAGGAGCCAAGATCTGGACCCAGGCAGGCCAGCTGAAATGTCCTTACTCCTTACTCCAGTACTCTATTGTTCCTCCCCCCAAAAAGAGTGGTTTTCTGCCCCCAGACTAACGGTGGGACAGTTATCCTGTTGGCTCTCATGTCCTGGGAGGATTCTCCTAGGACAACTTCTTGCCTGGGATGTTGGTATTCCTGAAGTAGGGATGATTTGGGGGTAGGCTTTGAGGGCAGAAAGCAGAGCAAGTTTAATTGCTGGGATAAGCAGGTTGAGACCTGGGTCTGAAAAATGGGTGTAGAAAGTTGGGGTGCAGGAGACCCTTGTGTATATCTGTGCTGACAGCATCTTTCCTCCCTCTGCACTGGACAGAGCCTCCTCTGTTTCTCTCCATCTGACCTCCTGTTTCCTCCCCTGCTCTGCAGTTCCTGGCTCCTCTGACTACCTCTTCTTAAGCTCCTACCTCTTCTCTCTCTGCCTCGGCTTGGTAAGATGAACAAGGGCTCTGAGGGCTGGGCATGGGGAAACATCTGGTTTTGGTGAATGGGTCCCACAAGTGGGTGATAGGTCCCACAGGCCTTCTGCATTTGGAGAGGCCTGTGGAAGGGTTTACAAAACACCCTGAAAAGGTAATGCCCCGAGGTTCTCAGTCAGAGGCCCGACCACCCCCCAGTAGGGAATTTGGAAGTGGCACTGTCTTTTAAGAACTTTAACTGAATTACAGTATATGTAGTAGTGCATGGATCACAAATTTGCCTTGGACAAGGTGAATGCACTTGTGTAACCAGCATGTGATCAGGAAACAGACCCTGCCTGGCAGCTTTAGAGCTCCTCTCACTCCCCCCCCCCCCCGCCCCATCTCCAGAGTGTGGGGGAAGCATATTTTTGGTTCTACTGGCATTTAGAGAGGGTCTAGGGGTACTTAACATCCTGTAATGTGTGGGACAGATCTGTAGATTGCCCTCTCCAGATGTTCTGTTGAGAAATGGCATGGCCAAGGCCTGAAGGACAGGGGCTGCAACTGTGTCAGTGGGTCAGTGAGGAGGGGTCTTCACAAATTTGCCCACACTGTCACCACCCCCCAGGTCTCCGGAATGCCCCTCGATGCTGGGCCGTGATTCAACCCCTGTTATGTGCTGTGTACATGCCCAAGTGTGAGAATGAACGAGTGGAACTGCCCAGCCGCACCCTCTGCCAGGCCACCCGAGAACCCTGTGCCATCGTGGAGCGGGAGCGGGGGTGGCCCAACTTCCTCCGCTGTACACCTGACCACTTCCCTGAAGGCTGCCCGGTGAGTGCTCCATGAGGCAAGACAGCGGTGGTCTAGTCTGCCAGAGGGCATCGTCGAGCAGGGTGCAGGGAAGCCAGAGCCATGCCTCGTGGGAGACCTTGAGTCTACACCCACAGGACCCATAAGTCAGGCTGCATCTCACTGTCTGGGCCAATCTCTCAATACTTCTCTGTTGACCCAGGGTAACAGGTTCAGCAAATAGTTTTTGAGGGCCCACACTGTTAGGTGTCAGAGCAGTCATAAGTGACAAGAGGCTGTCTTCAGGGATTCCATCATATATGTAGGAGTCAGGGCATATACACATGAAACATCTGGAAGCAGAAGACAGAGGATATGAGCTAGTCTTGGTGGGAAAGAAGAGATCTGAATTTATTATAGTAATAATAATGGTGATAATTCTAATTACTATTTACTATATACCAAATACCATTATAAACACTTGAACTTAATTCTTTTTTTTTTTAGACAGGGTCTCCCTAAAGCCTCAGCTGACCTGGAACTCACTCTGTAGACCAGGCTGGCCTTGAACTCACAGAGACACGCCTGCCTCTGCCTCCCAAATGCTGGGATTAAAGGCGTACACCACCACGCCCTGCCATGTGGGTGCTGGGAATCAAACCCGGGTCCTCTGCAAGAGCAGTCAGTGCTCTTAACTGCTGAGCCATCTCTCCAGCCCCCTATTAATCTCATTCTTAGATACTATTGTAAGGTAGACATTTCTCTCTCACAGATGGGGAAACTAAAGTACAGAGAAATCAAATAATTTGCTCCAGACTAAATACCCACTGAGTGGCAAGGCCGGGATTCACATCCTGCAAGTGGGCCTCCTGCCAGTATGCCTGCCCCTGTCCCTTTCCCCAAACAAATCCCAGTCCTGATTTATCTTTCTCTTGGTGTTTCCCTTCCCCGAGCCAGAACGAGGTACAGAATATCAAGTTCAACAGTTCAGGCCAATGTGAAGCTCCCTTGGTGAGGACGGACAACCCCAAGAGCTGGTATGAGGATGTGGAGGGCTGTGGTATCCAGTGCCAGAACCCACTCTTCACCGAGGCAGAGCACCAGGACATGCACAGCTACATTGCAGCCTTCGGTGCAGTCACCGGCCTCTGCACGCTCTTCACACTGGTAAGTGGCACATCAAGGGCAAGAAAGTGGGACTGTCAGAGCAAGGCTGAGCTGTACAGGGGATAACTTTGGGGGCCGGTTCCCAGGGAAGGTTATGGGGGGGTCTTGGGTTCAGATCGGGGTACCTCCTGTAGCAGAACAAACCCTCACTTGGCTGAATGGCCACCTCTCCCTTTAGGCCACCTTTGTGGCTGACTGGCGGAACTCAAATCGCTACCCTGCAGTTATTCTGTTCTATGTCAATGCGTGTTTCTTCGTGGGCAGCATTGGCTGGCTGGCCCAGTTCATGGATGGTGCTCGCCGAGAGATTGTCTGCCGAGCAGATGGCACCATGAGATTTGGGGAGCCCACGTAAGTGTCTTGGGGACCCAGAGGTGAGGGTGGGAGGAGGAAGACTATAAAGTGCGTTTCCACAAAAAGAAGAGATTGGACTTGAAGGTGAGATTTCTGGGTAGGATACAGCACTTTCTTACTGTGCCTAGTGTCTGAGACCTTGACCTTAGCCCAGGACTCAAGGTGCATCTGTTCAGAGAGATGTACCCTGGGTCTCTTCAAATTTGACCTGTGTCCCTACTAGTCCTGGGACCCCCCCAGAGTTTAGCAGACCAGGGCTTGCGGACAGAGAGTAGAGACCTGGTAGAGGAGTATAAAGTGACTTCCCCAAGTGACATCTTTTGTCTTCCCAGCTCCAGTGAGACCCTGTCCTGTGTCATCATCTTTGTCATTGTGTACTATGCTCTGATGGCTGGGGTGGTCTGGTTCGTGGTCCTCACCTATGCTTGGCACACCTCCTTCAAAGCCCTGGGCACCACCTACCAGCCTCTCTCAGGCAAGACCTCCTACTTCCACCTGCTCACGTGGTCACTGCCCTTTGTCCTCACTGTGGCGATCCTTGCTGTGGCCCAGGTACAGTGACTGGTAGGGGTTGGGGACCTGAATGGGGTAAGCTTGGAAGAGGGGCCTTTGACTGTCTCTTTTACAACTTCCGGCTATAGGTGGATGGAGACTCTGTGAGTGGCATCTGTTTTGTGGGGTACAAGAACTACCGGTATCGTGCTGGCTTTGTACTGGCCCCCATTGGCCTGGTGCTTATTGTGGGAGGCTACTTCCTCATCCGAGGTGAGTGACCTGGCCAGGGCAAGCCAAGCAACGGTGTGCTGAGTCTTTGCTATGTGGAAGTAGGAATAGGCACTTCTGGCTCTGTGGTCTTTACACTAAGACAGCACCTAGGCCTCTGGTACAATATAGAGGACAGTGACTCTCTAGGTAGGTACAGGACCATTAGTGTTGCTATGGGGACAGCACCTTTGTATAGGACTTTGAGGGGAGTCTGGGCTGGATTCTTGCCCTTGTCATCCCTTAACAGGGTGCACTTAAATGATGAACACCCTGGGTGGACTACCTGGTTCCTATAGACTGATTTGGGGCCATCGCTTATGTGTGGTCACACTAATTTTATATATACTGTCAGTCTTGTGGAGCTTGGTTTTCAAGTCAGTCCAGTCCCCTAACATACACCAACAGTTTTCACAACGCATACAGATTTACTGGTCCCTAATTTCCCTGTCTCAGTCTGCCACTCCGCAGTAAGCCATGGTTTCTGGTTCATGTTCTTTGGTTTGTCTTTGTCGGTTTTGGTTTCCCTCCGCTGAACTCTGAGCCTTCTGTTCAGCCTTCTTCCCTCCCGTTCTGGCACCGCATCTGAGCCTCTGACGTATGTTTCGCGTCTCTGCCATCTCACGCAGTAATCAGTAGCCACAAGTATTGTTACTGGTCCAAACTAAGATGTATTACAAGTGTGAAAAAACATACAGCATTTGAGCCAGGCATGGTGGCACGTGCCTTTAATCTAGCACTTGGGAGGCAGAGGCAGGTGGATCTTTGTGAGTTCAAGGCCAGCCTGGTCTACAGAGTGAGTTCCAGGACAGCTGGGCCTACAGGGAGACCCTGTCTCAAAAAAAAAAACAACAAAAAAACATACAGCATTTGAAATTTAGTACCAAAAAGAGAGGGAAAGAAGAATTTAAAACACATCACTAGTAATTTGTGATATGGGTTAATGTTGGAATGAATATATTATATTTTGGATATATTTGGTTTGTAAAATATATTAATAATTGTTTCATTTTTTAGTAAGTGGCTACTTACTAGAAAGCTTGGGATTATAATATGTGGTATACAATATATCAATATATTTCCATTGGACAGTTTTGTTGTTGATTGTTTAATGCTTTCTCCATCAGAATGGCTTTGACCTGCTTCCTTCTCTCCGTCCTTGACTGTCTAGGCTCTTCCCTAGTCACTCCAGTCCATTGCACATAACCCTCCAGCTGTTCTCCATTTTTCAGTCCTCCAAGCTTTAAGTCAGGATGGACATAATTAGGCCTAGGAGTCTAGTGTCAGGGACCCCTCCAACCCTTCAAGGAGAGTGGCCTCACTCTTCATAAACCTGAGCGTTCTTTGTGTTTAGGAGTCATGACTCTGTTCTCCATCAAGAGCAACCATCCTGGGCTGCTGAGTGAGAAGGCTGCCAGCAAGATCAATGAGACCATGCTACGCCTGGGTGAGTGGACCCAGGAGACATTGGTCAGCCCAGTGCCGAACCCTCCTGAGGCTCTGGGACCTCCAGGATACAGAAAAGCAGTAGGTCAAGTTAATGTTCATGGGACAGAGCCAGTGTATAGGTTATAGTGGAGGTAGGAGCTGCCTGTTAGAAGGTCTTCTCAGATGGAAGAATCCGGGTTCATACCAAGAGTATTTCCATAGGCCCACTTCCTTCCCATGTGACCTCCCATAGTTGCCTCTGCAGCCTTCTGGATGTACTTTGATGGATATAGTTCTTAGCCTTAGCCCAGCATGTAGTTGCCCTAGATTCAGCTGTCTTAGTCCTCACTGGGGCTGTCACCCTCTTCTCCAGTGCGATGTCTGTTGGTAACATCCTGCTCCTGAACTCCACAGGTATTTTTGGCTTCCTGGCCTTTGGCTTTGTGCTCATCACTTTCAGCTGCCACTTCTATGACTTCTTCAACCAGGCCGAATGGGAGCGTAGCTTCCGGGACTATGTGCTGTGAGTGAGGGGCCCGGGGCTGGTGGCAGTGGTAGATGCTGGAGCCCCTGCTGAAAGGCAGCATCCCCTCTGCTGTGTTGCAGTGATCTTCCAGGGTTCTGCTTCAGATGGAAACAGCTTTCAAATTGCTGTTCAATTCCACATGTCAGTCTGCATCTCCTGAGCTGTCTGTCTGATGTGTTTGTAGCTGTTTAGAAGCCAGTTCAAGCTTTGGCTCTTCTGACTGGTTCTAGCTAGCTACAGAAGGTGATTCTAACTCTGTACCTTCTACAACGGAGGGAGCTCTCTGCTGTGGGTCCCTGCACAGGAGTAGGTACTCGATATTTGATTAACAACTGCTCGAGTTTGCTAGTTTTGCTTCTCTTTTTTGTGTCTCACTGAGTATTAAACAGAGCTGACAAGGCACCTCAACTACTAAAAGACAGAGCAGTACCTGTTGCTACCAGGGGCAACATTAAAATGCCCATTAAAAGGGGGACCTGGACTAGACACATGGCTTAGAGATTATGAGTGAGTACTGCTTTTCCAGAAGGGCCAACTTTGGCTCCCATCGCCAGTGTGAATGGCTCACAACTGGTTGTCTGTAACTCCAGCTCCAAGGGATCTGATGCCCTCTTCTGGCATCTGTGGGCACTTGTACAAGGTGGCATACAGATAGACAGATACACATACATTTAAGTGAAAATAGCTCCTAAAAATTTTGCTAAAAAGGGCAGGAGGGAGGAACACTTGTCCTGACTGATTGTGGCTCATTCTTTTTTTTTTTTTAATTAATTAATTAATTAATTATATGTGTATGAATGTCCTGTCTGCATGTAGGTCTGTGCACCCGTGTCGTGCAATGCCCCGGAGGTCAGAAGAGGGTGTCGGATTCCCCTGGAACTGGAGTTCTCCTGGAATTGGAGTTACAGACAGTTCTCAGCCGCCATGTGGGTGCTGGGGATCGAACCTGGGTCCTCTGCAAGAGCAGTCGGCGCTCTTAACCGCTAGGCCATCTCTCCAGGCCCGTGGCTCATTCTTAAAGATTCTAGTCTAGGAAGGTGCAACCCACACAATACTAGATTTTTATTCCAGAGGTTTAATGTAAGGCCCAGACATCAGTAGTTTATACATGCTCCCTAGATGGTTCCAAAAGAGTGTCCTCGGGGACTGGTGGTGTAGCTCAGTGATGAGCTTAGCACGTATGAGGCCTGGATTTGATCCCCAGCACCAACACACACACACACACACACACACACACACACACACACACACCCCAGAGAGCACAATGAAAATTATGCAGTGGGACTTAGCTCTTTCCTAAGTCTTTGGATACCTGCATACTTTCTGATTAGATTCAGCTCTTGACCATCCCTTACCGTAGATGCCAGGCCAATGTGACCATTGGGCTGCCTACCAAGAAGCCCATCCCTGACTGTGAGATCAAGAATCGTCCCAGCCTCCTGGTGGAGAAGATCAACCTGTTTGCCATGTTTGGAACTGGCATTGCCATGAGCACCTGGGTCTGGACCAAGGCCACACTGCTCATCTGGAGGCGCGCCTGGTGCAGGTGGGGTCAGCAGCCATCTCATCTTGTCCTTCCTTTTTTTTTTTGGTCTTTTCGAAACAGGGTGTCCCTGTAGCCCCCAGCTGTCCTGGAACTGACTATGTAGATCAGGCTGGCCTTGAACTCAGAGAGATCCACCTGCCTCTGCTTCCTGAGTGCTGGGATTGAAGGCGTGGGCACCACGCTGGGCTCCTTCCTTTCTTACTCTCAGCTTCACTTTAGCCTTGTCCAGTCCTCCTTCCAGCACACAGCCTGGGGCAGCTGTTAGCCAAAGCACTGCCCCAGCTGCGTAGCTGCCGGCTCAGTGGCTCGCCACCACCACCTAGTGACAGCTCCTGTCTTCATGCAGTCTGAGCTTGGGCTGAGTGGGATCATGAAGTCTGAGAACTAGTAATTTAAAAGCAGGGGCCCACAGGAACCTTGCAAGCTAGACATGCATCTTTATAGGGAAGGCCTCAGCTCCTCAGAGTCCTCAGAGGATTCCAGGGCCTTGAGCCTTCTGTCCTGGAGCAAATAGAAACCCAGATCTGAAAGGAAGCAGCCCCTCCTCCACGTCCCAGACGCACCGTTTCTGCTCTCAGGTTGACTGGGCAGAGTGATGATGAGCCTAAGCGGATCAAGAAGAGCAGGATGATTGCCAAGGCTTTCTCTAAGCGGCGTGAGCTGCTGCAGAACCCAGGCCAGGAGCTCTCCTTCAGCATGCACACTGTCTCACATGACGGACCTGTGGGTGAGCCCCAGCTCATACTCCCCCTGAGCCACTTGACCCCCACAGTGCCAAGCCCCTGCCTTTCCAGGGCACGTGGACTCTTCGGCAGACTGAGGCATGAGGCACACTCCCTACTGCTCACTCACACCCTCCTTCTCCAGTCCTCTCTCTACGTCTCGGACCCTCTTTCCGTTTGTTCCCTCAGCCTGCTTGCTGGGGCTGTTCTCTAAGGGTGCTACTCCCTCTCCCTCTCCCTCTCCCTTTCTCTCTCTCTCTCTCTCTCTCTCTCTCTCTCTCTCTCTCCCTCCCTCCCTCCCTCCCTCCCTCCCTCCCTCTCGGCTCTTCTGGACCAGAGTAAGTCAGGGTGCCAACACTAGATTTCTGGTCTCTAGTTGGGCCTGTAGGGGACCAGAATCTGCTCCCTTCAGATTCAGAGTGGGCAGAGGTCACATTGCAGGGTAGACTTGCTCTGTCAGCTGCAGTGGGAGGGTATGGCTAGGAAGGATGAATGATGATGCATGATGGAGGAGTCACTGTTCCTTCTTTCCCTTCATCCCCAAAGCTGGTTTGGCCTTTGACCTCAATGAACCCTCAGCTGATGTCTCCTCTGCCTGGGCCCAACATGTCACCAAGATGGTGGCTCGGAGAGGAGCCATACTGCCCCAGGATGTGTCTGTTACCCCTGTAGCAACTCCAGGTATGAAGGCTCTGTCTTCCATAGGAAAGTGGGGGACACAGAGGCTTGGAGCTCCTGGGAGTGGAGCCTACAGGGCTGCCAGGGGGCGGAGAAAAAAGGAAAGGCTCCCGAGGATCTGACGTAGAGGCCAAGGCTTTTGGAGCCTAGAGTACTGAGAGCTCTGGGGAGGGAAGGGCGGGCAAGGATGGAGCTGGGGCTCCAGGCTGTTCTCTTTCCTCCCGACAGTGCCACCAGAGGAACAAGCCAACCTGTGGCTGGTCGAAGCAGAGATATCCCCAGAGTTAGAGAAGCGCCTGGGCCGGAAGAAGAAGCGGAGGAAGAGGAAGAAGGAAGTGTGCCCGCTGGGGCCAGCCCCTGAGCTTCACCATCCTGCCCCTGTCCCTGCCCCTGCCCCCAGTGCAGTTCCTCGGCTGCCTCAGCTCCCCCGGCAGAAGTGCCTGGTGGCTGCAAGTGCCTGGGGAACGGGGGAGTCCTGCCGACAGGGAGCCTGGACCATGGTCTCCAATCCCTTCTGCCCAGAGCCTACTCCCCGGCAGGACCCATTTCTCCCTGGCACCTCCGTCCCCCGGGCCTGGGCTCAGGGCCGCCTCCACGGTCTGGGATCCATTCACTCCCGCACCAACCTGATGGAGGCTGAGCTCCTGGATGCAGACTCGGACTTCTGAGCCTGCAGGGCAGGCTGTGGGACAGGAAAGATGAATGCACAGCCTTCTGTGGCTCCTTTTCCTGAGAGCACTCCTCGGGGCTCATCTGCCAGAGAGCCTGTGGGCCAAGTGTAGGCCTAGGAGAGTTCTGTGTGTCTGGCTCAAAACAGCGGGACTGTAGGAATGAGCTGAATATAGCCACTGGTAGGCCTCATGCCAGGGGTAGGGCCCTGCAGCTCAGGGCTTTGTTTCTGCCCCACCAATTGGAGTCTGGGTTGTAGTGTCAGTCTCCAGCAGAGCTTGTACTAAGGCAGAAATGGCAGTGGCAAGGGTAACAGTACCCAGAGTAGGCTGTGGCGGCCAGGGAGGCAACCAAGCTCTTATCTGGCAGCTGAGGGCTGGTTGCCTTTTTCTGTGCCAATGGGTGCCCTTTCCTGGCACTCTCAGACCAAAAGTGTTTATTGTGATTTGTCCTTTTTCTAAGTGGGGACAGGACTCCCTCCCTCCTTCCTCTTCTAAGTGCTTGTGATGCTAGAAATGAAAAAAGGGGGGGAGGGGGCTCTAACCCCTCACCAGGTGGCCCTAGCTGAAACCCATGCTGGTTTCTCATATCCATCCCCTTCACATCTCAGTTCTGCCAGACCAACCTCTTCCTGCTTCCTGTTTGTTAACACCCCCAAAACTGAAGCAAACATACACACACACACACACACACACACACACACACACACACACACACACACACACACACACACACACACACACACACACACCCCACTGAGTTCTGTCTCCAAGAGTCTGGTTGAGCTCCCGAGCCATGGCCTGGGATCTAGTAGAAGGCCGATAGGAGCCAGCTGGCTTCATGAGACATGTTTGTTCCTCACATCTATCCAGTGGGGATGGACCCTCTGACTTAAGGGGGTATCCTGGGACAGCCAGGTGAGAAAGCCTCCTTCAGCTTCTACAACTGGCAGATGGGGAGATTCCCTACCTTTTCCAGTGACTAGCCCTGTCCCCAGTGCCCCACACTCAAGAACCAGACAGCAGGAAGCCTTAGAAGCTGGCTGGGTTCCAGGTCAGGGGGTCCATATGGGAAGAAGAAATATAAACAGTAAATAAAACATTTTTGTATAAGTGCATGTGTGTTTCTTTTCCTTAGCCCAGGCCTACCCTGTGCACCTGGTCTGGATCTTCCACGTGCTCCTAAGGCTTTTTGGACACACAGAATTTGGGACTGATGAGGTCATAAGTCACAGCCATATGTTGGGGCTTATTCGGCTTAAGGTGCTGGCTACCCTCCCCAGCTACTTGGGTCTAAATGGACAAAAGCTTCTCTGTGGCTAAGCTGCTTCCCTCATCACCAAACACAAGATAGTGAGGGACAGACAGACCTGCAGTGTGCCCCAGAGCGATCAGAGGAAGTGAGTGTAGACAGTGATATGCAGCTGGGTGTTGCTCCTCATGCCAACCCTAGGTCCCGCCTTTGCAGGGGGTGGGTATGCTCTGCCTTCTAGTGGGTATTGTTTCAGGTGCATTTTGACCACAGCTTCTTCTGGACAGTCAAAGCAATTCAAGGGAAGCTTATTTCACCACCTCAAAATATCAGTAAGAAGAGTAAAAACTGGATTAAAAAGACTCAAGATTATATGGAAAGGAGGAATGTGGAGGAAAGGCAGTGGAGCACACAGGATAAAGGTGTGCAGTGAGTGTTGCCCTGGCTCGTGTATAGTATACATACTGCCTCATCCAGCTTGCATGGTGGGGCCACAGAATTCTGACCGGAGCCCGATTCCAGGGGAGGAGAAAGCATAGCTTGTACCTGGGAGCTATATCAGACCAGTAATACCTAACATACTGAACTCTGTCGAACCCTCCACAGGTTTTTATTTTGTGTACATGAATGTTTTGCCTGCATGTATGTTAGTGCACTCATGCATACAATGCCTATGAAGGCCAGAAGAGAAGGGCCGTAGCTGCTACGTGGGTGCTGGGAACTGAACCTGGATCCTCAAGTGCTCTTAACAGCTGAGCCATCTCTCCAGCACCCCCTCCCCTCCACAGGTTTTAGCTCATTGAATCTGACAGTTCTGCAAGGCTCTGTTAACCTTCCAAGACACTGAGGCACAGAAAGTGTCAACGGGCTGCTCCAGCACTCAGCCACGGGTAATGCTGGGATTCCGAGAGGGTCCACTGGCTGCGTCCTGACAAGGAGCCAGTCTGTAGTTTGTTAAGGAAACAAGCTCAGCGAGGCAAAGTGATTGCACACAGCCTTAGAGCCAGCAAGGGGCACACACTGGGTCTCGTCTTCCCCAATCTTCCCACTCAGTGGAAATTCATTTTTCCTCCTATCCAGCTTCCCCATTTTAGGCTGAGTGTGGTGGTGCATGCTGTTAATTACACACTTGGGACGCAGAGGCAGGCAGATCTTTGTGAGTTCAGGGCCAGATGATCTATATAGTGAGTTCCAGGCCAGCTGTGGGGCTGGCCTGTCTCAAATACACCAATCCCCCCAACCCCCCAACCCAAATTCTCCCTTTTGTGTTCCATTTGGCCACCATAGCCCCATGCTTTATTTGTTGTGTTTATTCTTGCCATGGCTATTTTTAAGATTTTGTCAATAGTTTTTTTTTCAATGTAACAAGTTTTATTGAGCATGTTTCCAAATCAAGCAACATTAAAATTATACACACACAGTTGTCATTTAAGCTAATTCAGTTTTCTAAAGTTTCCTTAAACGTTACATTATCAAATATTAAAGAATTACAGAGGTAAGTTCTGAGATCTCTGGTCACAAAATATTAATCAATCAACCAACCAATCAGTCATTATGTAACTTTGTTACCATTTTCTTTCTTTTTGTGAAAGCATTTAAAATTAACCCTTCATAATGATTCAAGCATACTCTATAAAATTATTCATTACAGCTACCATGTTGTACGTTAGATTCTCAGGGTTTACTCATTTCGTGTAACTAAAACTTTGTAGCTTTCATCAATACTTTTTCATTTCCTGCTTCTACTGTATAAAGCCATCCCCATATAGCCTTGCTTTATGTATGCTTTGTTATAAAAACACCACATCCTTATTCAGTACATTGTTACTTCACTAGCATCAAATTCACAGCTAAGCACTTGTACTTTATGCTTTGAACAAAACTTATAAAACAATGTGTTTTCTTTTTTTTCTTTTTCTTTTTGGTCTTTTCGAGACAGGGTCTCCCTGTAGCCCTAGTTGTCCTGGAACACACTCTGTAGACCAGGCTGGCCTTGAACTCACAAAGATCCACCTGCCTCTGCCTCCCAAGTGCTAGGTTTAAAGGCGTGCACCACCACACCCGGCAAACAATGTGTTTTCTACTTGTCACAGCCTTCTTGCACTCCAGAACTTTAAGCAACACTTCAACTCTGTGCTTTGGGAGCATCCATCCAGCCTTTGATGTTCATGATTCTATTTTTTTCCGCACTCCGTACATAGAGCAAATTTACAAAGTCTGAAATCAAACTAAAGGTTAATTGCAAAACATATTTTAGGGATCACAGTTTAGCTGTAAGCTTGTATACAGGTAAAAAAATATAACTTCATATTCCTAAATTACACAGCAAGTTGATGTATATTTTAATGTACTTAAGTAAAAAGATTTGTTCTTTCTCATGAATCTTAGAACAGAAAAATAAAGACATATACTTCAAGCCATATCTATAGTGATAACAATCAGTGTGATATTATCTTTACTGACCAGTTACTCACTTTGACTTACATATAAGGATTTGGTATTAGGAGCCACAAATGAGGGATAACATACATTGTTTGTTTTTCTGAGACTATGTTACCTCACTTAGCATACATAACAGCTTCCAGTTCTGTCCATTTGCCTACAAATTTCTTTTAATTTTTTTAAAATTAATTTTTTTTTTGTCTTTTCGAGACAGGGTCTCCCTGTAGCCCCAGCTGTCCTGGAACTCACTCTGTAGACCAGGCTGGCTTTGAACTCACAAAGATCCACCTGCCTCCACCTCCCAAGTGCTAGGATTAAAGGCGTGCACCATCACGCCCAGCTTATTTTTTTGTCAAATTAAAAAAAAAATTTTTATGTGTATGAGTGTACTTACTGTCTGCATGTAGGTTGGTGCACCCGTGTTGTGCAATGGTGTGGAGGTGAGAAGAGGGTGTCAGATTCCCCTGGAACTGGAGTTAAGACGGTCCTTAGCTGCCATGTGGGTGCTGGGAATCGGAATCGAACCCCGGTCCTCTGCAAGAGCAGTCGGCGCTCTTAACCGCTGAGCTATCTCTCCAGCCCCTCACCTACAAATTTCATGATGTCATACTTCTTTACCACTGAATAGAGCTCCATTGTATAAATGTACCACATCTTCATTATCCACTTGTCAGTTGAGGGACACCTGGGCTGCTTCCAGCTCTTCTCTGTTGTGAAAAGACAAGCAATAAACATGGTTGTGCACAGATCTCTGTTATAGTATGCATCCTTTGGTTATATACGTAGGAGTGGTATAATTGGATTAAATGGTAGGTTAATTTTTAGTCGTTTAAGAGTTCTCCACACTACTTTCCATAGGGGTTACACGAGTTTGCAATCCCACCAGCAGTGAATAAATGTTCCCCTTTCTCCACACCCTCTCTAGCATTTGGTGTCATTTGTTTTCTTGGTCATAGCTAATCTTACTAGTGTAAGATAAAATCTTTTTTTTTTTTTTTGTATGTGTATGAATGTGCTGTCTGCATGCAGGTCTGTGCACCCGTGTCAT
>VZQC01002834.1:29259-60668 GCA_009823505.1 Rhizomys pruinosus
TTTTTTTTTTTTTTTTTGGTCTTTTTGAGACAGGGTCTCTCTGTAGGCCCAGCTGTCCTGGAACTCACTCTGTAGACCAGGCTGGCCTTGAACTCACAAAGATCCACCTGCCTCTGCCTCCCAAGGGCTAGGATTAACGGCCTGCACCACCACGCCCGGCTGACAGTAGTTCTTATTAAATATTCAGAGAAGTACAAGCAAGATGGATGGGAGGAGAGCCTTTCAGCAGTTGCCCAGACACCACACTGTCATTATAGTCATGTGTAGACAGCTAGAGGACCTAAAATTAAGTCATCCAATCAGAGGTTTTAGTGTGCTAGTACACACACATGCACACCACAGTATATGTACAGATGTCAGAAGATAACTTTTGATGGGCTAGAGAATTTTTTTTTAATTTTATTTATTTTTGTATGTGTATGAATGTACTGTCTGCATGTAAGTTTGTGCACCCATGTTGTGCAATGCCGCAGAGGTCAGAAGAGGGTCTCCGATTCCCCTGGAACTGGAGTTCTCCTGGAATTGGAGTTACAGTCGGTTCTTGGCCGCCATGTGGGTGCTGGGGATCGAACCCGGATCCTCTGCAAGAGCAGTCGGTGCTCTTAACCACTAGGCTATCTCGGGCTGGAGAATTTTTAAATGAAAAAAGAAAAACCTTAAAAAAAGAAGTCACTAATGTTGACTACTTGTTCTTGGAAATTTTCCCTCTTGGCTTTGGTGACATAGTGTCTACAATTTACTGAATGTGTACTCTGTGCCAGACATCTATCTTATCTATTAATCCTCATAACGTTATCAGATGAGTAGTATCTTTATGTTACAGATGAGAAAATATAGGCTTAAAGAGAGTAATTAACGTGCCTGAGGCTTTGCCAATCTGTGATGCCTTTGGGATCAGTGAGATGAAACATTACGCACAGCAACAGTGGGAGGCTTTGTCACAGTGCCAACCCCACTGCTCTGACCAAACTCCCATGTGATGTATGCATGAGCTGCTGCTAAGACTACTCTGTGTAACCCTTTGGATATCAGCATCTATCCTGACACTGGAGGGGCCAAAACAACCCACTGTGTATCACAGCCTTGTTTACTTCAGTCACCAGGTCTCATCCACTATCTTTTTTTTTTTTTTTTTTTTTTTTTTTTTAATTTTTATCTCATCCACTATCTTAACACTTCACTCGTTTACCACTGTCTTCATCCTGTCAGCTGACTTAATTCCCCAAGCTTTTTACCTTATTTTTTTTCAACATTCCATTATCAGCAAATCCCCATGTAGTCTCAACTTCTAGGCAGCAAGACGAAGGCACAGAGGTTACAGTGGCAGTCCTGTTAGTGTTGGCACACAACATCCAGAAGTTTAGTATGCACACCAAGCTGCAGCATCTCTTGCTTGTTATTTTCTTTTTTTTTTTTTTTTTTAAATTTTTTTTTAATTAATTTTATTTATTTCTGTATGTGTATGAATGTACTACTGTCTGCATGCAGGTTTGTGCACTCGTGTCGTGCAATGCCGTGGAGGTCAGAAGCGGGTCTCGGATTCCCCTGGAACTGGAGTTCTCCTGGAATTGGAGTTTCAGACGGTTCTCAGCCGCCATGTGGGTGCTGGGGATCGAACCCGGGTCCTCTGTAAGAGCGATCGGCGCTCTTAACCGCTAGGCCATCTCTCCAGCCCCAGGCTTGTTATTTCCAACCATCACATCTTTGCCAAAACAATTCTCTGATTTGGGTGGTGGTTTTAGCTGTGTGTTCCTGAAGCAAGTTTTCTACCTTGGACGCTACCTCATATCCTTTTCCTAAGTTCTTTTTCTGTTTATTTCAGTCCACATTGACTTCTGCTTCTTGTGAAACTGAGTAGATGCACTGATGCGTCTAACCATCTTTCTTCTTAGTTGCTAGAGAAAATTAGAGAGCCAGATAGATCAGTGTCATGATAAATCAGCAATCACCAGCCTCATGAGATATCACCATTTATTTTTGAGATATCACCATTGTCTAGTAGTAGTAGACATTTTTCTAGTTCACTTTCCCATTGCAAATGACTTATTTCATACTGTATTTCTCTTGTCATGTGTTATTTTTAAACCAGCGATAGGCTTTCTGCTTCATTACAAAAACAGAAGGCCCCATGTGGAACTTTTTTGTACCTCCCATATCTACAAGCCCGTGTGCCTGGGACTCAACTCCTCTTCCTTCCTGTTATGGAAGTGTCCTCATTCTAGCAAAGAAAAGTCCCTCCACAGACCCCTAATCATATTTTCTGTTGTCTTAAAAGGAATTATTCTGTGGCTGTTTCTTCTTTCTACCAAATCCTTTTCTTCAGTATTCAGAATTGCTTTGCTCTTTCCCCGTCTGCTAACCTCTTTAGCCTGAATATTTCTTTTCTTCTGCTTTGCTGTTTGTTTTCTTTCAGAGTCAAGCTTCCTAAAAGAGTTTCATGTACTTACATTTTTAATCTTTATGAACTCCTTAACCCATTCTAATATTCTGACCGAAAGAATATTTTGACTGGGAAATGGAGTTTGCTTTACTTCACCCCTCATCCTGTTATCCTTCTTAGCAGCCTTTGATGGCTCCTTAGGAAATACATTCCTCCCTATGCTTCTTTGACATTGCCCTTTTTGGTTTGTTTTTTGGAGACAGGGTGTCAAGTCCCTTTGCCTATTCTGTCTCCAACTCCCAAGGTCTGGGGTTACAGGTGTGCACCCGTGCTCAGCTCTGTGACACTGCTCTTTCTTGACTCATTTCTGTTTGATTTTATGGCTGCACCTTTTCTTTGCCAGCTATTCTACCTTGTTTTGCTCTTTTCAGTGGATTTTCTCTCTTAGTAGTCCACATCATTCCTATGTCTTTAAGTATCATGTATATTCCAGGAACTAGCACAATTACTCCTTTAGCCAAGATTCCTCTTCTGTTTTTTTTTTTGTCTTTGAGAAAGGGTCTCCCTTTAGTCCCAGCTGGCCTGGAGCTCACTATGTAGACCAGGCAGGCCTTGAACTCGCAGAGATCCACCTACCTCTGCCTCCTAAGTGCTAGGATAAAAGGCGTGGGCCACCACTCCCGGCAAGATTCCTCTTCTGAATGCCAGTCTTAGTATATGCAGCTGCCTACTTACAATCAAATTCAATAGTTTTGTTTTTTGTTTTTTTGAATTTTTACTTATTTATATATTTTCGTATGTGTATGAATGTACTGTCTGCATGCAGGTTTGTGCACCCGTGCAGTGCCGCGGAGGTCAGAAAGAGGGTGTTGGATTCCCCTGGAACTGGAGTTAAGGACGGTTCTCAGCTGCCATGTGGGTGCTGGGGATCAAACCCGGGTCCTCTGCAAGAGCAGACTTAACTGCTCTTAGTGGTTAAGGTTAGTGCTCTTAACCACTAGACCATCTCTCCAGCCCCTTTGGTTTTATTTTTCAAGACAGGGTCTCCCTGTAGCCCCAGCTGGCCTGGAACTCACCTTGTAGACCAGGCTGGCCTTGAACTCACAGAGATCTGTTTACCTCTGCCTCCCAAAAGAGTGCCAGGATTAAAGGCCACCATACCTGGCTGCAAGTTCTTTTTTAACTTAATTCTATCTTGACATTCTTTCTGTATGAATACACATAGATAAGTCTCATCTTGTTTGGTTGTTTTTATTTGTTTGTTTGAGGGACAGGATAGGATCTTAGTCAGTAGCCCAGGCTGACCTTTAACCTGTATGGTGATCTTTTTGCCTCAACCTCTTGAATGCTGAGATTATAGATATTCGGTATAGATTAATATGTAATGTCATGCTGTCTTCATAATATAATGCCATTATGGGGGCTGGAGAGATAGCCTAGCGGTTAAGAGCACTGACTACTCTTGCAGAGGACCCGGGTTCGGTCCCCAGCACCCACATGGTGGCTGAGAACCATCTGTAACTCCAATTCCAGGAGAACTCCAGTTCCAGGGGAATCCGACACCCTCTTCTGACCTCTGCTGCATTGCACGACACGGGTGCACAAACCTGCATGCAGACAGTACATTCATACACATAGAAAATAAATAAATAAAATAAAATAAAAACATTAAAAAAAGAAAATTAATAAAAAAATCTTATGCTTAGAATTATGATACTTTATTTCTCTTTAGACTTTATGAATGTTAACAGTTACAGAACACACAACTTTGCCAAACACTCTTAAGTGTAAAATAAAAGGAAAGAAATTTAAAAATTAGAATTAAAGCTATAAATTTTTAAAATCGTTTGACATGTATTCATTTATTTTATGCATGGGAGAGGGTGCTACATGCATGGAATAGTTTCAGTGTGGAAGTCACAGAACAATATTCAGGAGTCTGTTCTTTCCCTGTTTGGGTTTGTTTGGTATTTGTTGTTTGAGGGACAGGATAGGATCTTAGTCAGTAGCCCAGGCTGACCTTTAACCTGTATGGTGATCTTTTGTCTCAACCTCTTGAATGCTGAGATTATAGATATTCGGTATAGATTAATATGTAATGTCATGCTGTCTTCATAATATAATGCCAGTTGGGGGCTGGAGAGATGGCCTAGGGTTAAGAGCAACTCTCTTGCGAGGACCCGGGTTCGGTCCCCAGCACCCACATGGTGGCTGAGAACCATCTGTAACTCCAATTCCAGGAGAACTCCAGTTCCAGGGGAATCCGACACCTCTTCTGACCTCCCGCATTCACGACAGTGGTGCACAAACCTACATGCAGACAGTAATTCATACACTAAAAAATAAATAAATAAAAATAAAATAAAAAATATATAAGGCTTTGACATATCTGGTAACTTTGTACAAGATGACCCTTTCTCTTTTTTTTTTAATTTTTTTTTATTATTTTATTTATTTCTGTATGTGTAGGATGTACTGTTCTGCATGCAATCTGTGCACCCGTGTCATACATGCCGCGGAGGTCAGAAGAGGGTGTCGGATTCCCGCTGGACTGACTGGAGTTCTCCTGGAATTGGAGTTTCAGACGTTCTCGGCGCCATTGTGGGTGCTGGGAATCGAACAACCCGGGTCCTCTGCAAGACGCGGTTGGCGCACTTAACCCCTAGGCCATCTTCTCCAGCTCAAGATGACCCTTTCTCTTACACCAACACAAATACTAGATATGTCTTACAAAATTAATGGGGAGAAAATTATTTTAAACAAGGGTCTGCAAGTAGCCCCAGCTGGCCTAGAATGGTTCTATATAGTGAGTGATAGCCTAACTCGGGGCTGTCGGGAGACCCTGCTTCAAAACAACCAACAACAACAGCAACAAACAGAATGGCAGTAAAGTTAACATCCTATTATTTACTACGCTAGTGGCCTACCTAGTTGTTTCTTTGCTATTCATAAAAGCACTATTTTTAGCCCAGTTTGCTTATTTTTTTGATATAGCTTAAGTTTTGACAGAATTTGGACCTAAGTGGACCTAAAGGAAATTGTCTTCTATAGTTCCGTGAAGTTGGAGAAGTGTATTACTGTGTGATCTTTTTTTTCCCAAAATGGTGTTTGAATAAAAAAAAAAAGGATTTATTAATTTGAACTTACTTGTTTGTTTTAATTTATTGTGTTCTTGGAAGTCTTTTGCCTCTTAGAACTTGTCCATGCAAACCAAATTTACTGGGAACTCATTTAAAGTAAACTGGTAACTCCTACAGTATAGTCAGATATCAGCTATTAAATTGTTCTGAAACATAGGTAAGTCAGAAGATGTTCTGGAAAATCTATACAGGAGGCCTAATTATAATCAGAGACAATTTACTAGTTTGGAATCATCTAGAATAGCTCCTTGCTATGCAACCTGCCTTTGCTACTTGAACAAGACAACTCTGGTTCTCTAGTTGGTACTCAAGTACCAACTAGATAGAACCAACCAGATAGAACCTCAGTTTGTTATTACTCATTGTTGGCTAGATGTTGATTTAGCAGTTGATCTCACTTCATATTTATCATTATCAAACTTATGAAAGGCAAGAAAATCATTTTAGAGTTTTGAGGAAGGGTGGAAACATAATAAAAAAAAAAATTGCCACGGTGTGTGGTGCACACCTTTTATCCCTGAACTGGCGAGGCAGAGCCCCGAGGCAGAGGCAGTGCGATCTCTGAGTTCCACGGGCCAGCCTGGTCACATGTGAGTTCCCGCCGACTAGCTGGGGCTATAGGAGACCAGTCTCAAAAGAAGACAAAAAAATTTAAGACGGATAGGCTTGGGTACCAAAGACACACACACACACCACAACCACACACACACACACCACCAACAACACAGGTTCCTGACCCTTGACACCCAAAAGGTAATGCTTAAAACAGAATTTTATGGAACTTGAATAGTGTTCTACATAGTTATTTTGAGAAGAAACAAATATTTCTCTAAGGTTCTTTTAACTGAGCCAGAAAGTGAAACAAAAACAGACGGGCTGCCTTTGGGTCTGTAGAACAGTGAATGCTACAAAGCCAGCTTTATTTAAATTCCTGTTTGAGAACCGCTTGTTCCTGGGTATCATTTTCAATTTGCGGCTGATGCTTGGGTGAGAAGTCAGTCTTTCTTTTCTCTCTTGGGAACTTGTATCCTAGATTGCTGGTTAAGCAGAGTTCCGTGTTCAGTTTCCCTTGGTGCTAATTAGCATACTCTCATGGCTCTCTAAGTCACATACATATGCCTTGGATTGGAAGATTCAGAAACAGTTTGCCTATCTAGAGGTACTTGTGTTGAGTTCTTTGTGGATGTGTACAACTGCAGAATTTAGTGGGAAGATGTTAAAAGTAGAAAGATTTACAATTATTATATAATTATTTTGCCCTTCAGTCATTCATGGTTAAGTGTGAGTTTCAAGCCCAGCCTTTTCTTACTAGGTGAGTTCCAAGGAAAATGTCTCAAAAAGACAATAAATACATAAATAAATAACTACAATAAATTAAATAAATAAATAAATAAAAGAATTAACTCGGGAAACCAGGTATATGTTGCTTATGTCAATCCTAGCACTGGAAGGTGGATACAGGAAGATCAGAAGTTCAAAATCATCCTCAACTACATAGCAGCCTTCAGGCTAGCCTGGGGTACCTGTCTCACCCCTGAAAAAAAACCTCCAAAACAAAAAGTCAGGAGGGAAAAGAATAATTGAAGGGAAATAAGGTTTAAAAATGTTCTTAACCTTGAATTATGTGGATTGTTTTAGTTCGGCGGGTTTTGGTATATAGTTACAGGCCTGTAATTCAGCTGCTGGGTGGCAGAGGCAGGAGAATCAAAATGTTCAAGGCACGCCTTGCCTGCAGAAGATTATATTGATCCATAGATCCCTTCACATTCATATCTAGATTTTGTTTTTAGAATCTGGCAGCATTTTGTGAGAAGCAGCTTATTAGTAAAAAGGACACTTGACATATACAGCTTGTGTACGTAAATCCTTGCAAGTTTTTCGTCACACATATGCTAGAGGCCATCTAACTAGTTTAACATGTATAATTTCTTTTTGTTTTTTTTTTTTTTTTGTCCCTTTTTTGAGAACAGGGTCTCCCTGTAGCTTCCCATCTGTCCGTCCTGGACTACTCGTAGACAAGGCTCGGCTTGGAACTCCACTAAACGCAGATTCCAACCTGCCTCTGCCTCCCAAGTGGCTAGGATATTAAGCGTTTTGCCACCACACCCGCTTTTACAGATAAATTTCTAAAAATTTACATATTGTTCTGTTACTGCTTGGTACATGGATAATCATTTGACCAAAAGTCTATTTAGAAACATATTTTAAACATGGAAGAATATTGAGAGTTGTATTTAATGTCCAGTTTGACAAATATTATCATTTTACGTAATTTTCTTTTTCTTTATTTTTGAGACAGGGGCTCATGTGTCCCAGATTGGCGTTGAACTTGCTATGTAGCCAAAGATGACCTTGAACTCCTGATCCTCCTGTCTTCACCTTCCAACAGAGTGTAGGAGTAAAGGTTTATCTTAGATACTGCGTTTACAAAAATTTTTTTTTCTAAAAAAAAAATGTTTTGGTAGTGGGGATTAAACCAAGGGCTTCACACATGCTAAGCATGTGCTCTATCACTAAGTTAGACTCCCAGACCATGAATATTTATTTTTTTATTGTATTATTATTATTTAAAAACATTTATTTTATTTATGTGTCATGAAACATCGTTTGCCCCCTGCATGTAAGTAGTGCAACCCTGCTGTTCATGGCAGGTGCCCATGGAGGGAAGCACAGAAAGACCCTAGATAGACGGCATGGATCCCCTGGAACTGGCGTAACGGATGGTTGTTAGCCTGATATGTGGTCCTGGGAACTGAATTCAGATTTTCTGTGTGGTGTTTTGATGAGTGTCCCCCATAGGTGATCTAGGTATTCGGATGTTTGTCTCCAGTTGGTGGCACTTGTTTTGAGAGATCTTAGAAAGTGTGTCCATTGGGGGGAAAGTGTTTGTCACCCTGGGGGACAGGCTTAGTTGAGTTTTTTTTTTTTTTCTTTGGTCTTTTGAGAAAGGCGTCTCCATGTAGACCCAGCTGGGCCTGGAACTCACTCTGTAGACCAGGATGGCCTTGAAACTACAAAGATCCGGCCTACCTCTGCCTTCCAAGAGTGCTAGGATAAAGGCATGCGACACCACCCCCCCCCAGGGTAGGCTTAGTGAGTTTTTTTTCTATTATTTATGTTTAATTTTATTTCTGATGTGTATATGAATGTCTTGTCTGCATGCAAGTCTGTGCCCAGTGCCATGACGGAGGTAGAAGCAGGTTCTTTTTGGATTCCCCTGGAACTGTTGAAGTTCTCCTGGAATGGATCAGTTTCCAGGACTGGGTTCTTGGCCGCCATGTGGGTGCTGGGATTCGAACCCAGGTCCTCTGTAAGAGCAGTCGCTCGCGCTTCTTACCCCCCAAGGGAAGCATCTCTCCAGCCCCGTTGCTTAGTGAGTTTTAACAAGCTCCGTGGTCTACAGTTGCCTCTTCTTGCGCTTCCTGTGCTTCTTTTGCCACGATCCATGACCTCGCTTGATGCTCCAGTCTCCAGCTGCCACGCCTCCCAACACAATGGACTCTATTTCCCTGGAGCCGCCAATCGTAAGCTCAGATAAAATCTTTCCTTTTATACGTTCCTTGGTCTGGTGCTTTTATCACAGCAACAGAACCAGAAAATTGACTAGTACTCTATTTCGTACCAGAGAGTGGGCTGTTGGCTGCGAAAAACCTGACCATGTGGATGTTTGTAGAAATGTGGAAGACTTTGGAAACTTTGGGCTTAGAAAGGCTGTGCCTACGGTACAGAGAAGCTTAAAGGCGCCATTCTAGTGGGAGGGCCTGGAAGAAAGCATGGGTGCAAAGATGTGGTTCCAGGGGAAAGTAAAATACAGCTCTTAGGCTAGCAACTGGGATATTTTGATAGCGTCTGGCAGCAGTTTGCCCAAATGCTTGCCTGATTGCTAAGTTGAAAAGCAATGGCCTGATGTCTTTGGCGGAGGATATTTCAAGACACCCTAATGTAGAAATGGTAGCGTGGCTTTTAATGGTGAATATTGTGCAGATCTACAGTGAAGAAGAGCAGATGGGGAGAAAGAAATGCAGACTGTACAGTTTGGATTTCTGATAACTGCACTAGGAAGATAAAGGTGGGGCCAAGGCAATGTGAAGGAGAGGCTCCTTCATAAGGAGATTAAAGCAATTAAGGAGAGGCCTGGCGATTTACAAGTAAACAAAATGGATCCAAGAATCCGTACCTTCAGGGCAAGACCACCAGCTAAGCCTCCAACGTCCAGGGCAGAGAACAGTTGCAAATGTGGTTGAAATAGGGTCCATCCCAAAATTGCCGCCAAACTCGGCAGTTTCATTCACGTGGGTGCTGGTTTAGAGACATGAAGTTTTCAAGAGTGAAGGGGTCATCAGTTCTCCTCCACGGTTTCAGAGAGATGCCAGGGTTAGGCAGAGTGCAGCAGGGGGTGTCCCTGCATAAAGTAGGCCTGATAGTCCATTGCATGAAGCTGTGAATGGGAAGTCTGGTTGGCAGCGGAGACCCAAGAAGACATTGGAGATACCAGACCTGTGAGATACTTGCAAAGGAGAGTTGGCATACCGGGCGTGGTACCGGCCTCCTAAGAAAAGATGTATGTGCAAAAGCAAAGCTGAGCTGGAAGAGATGAGCCATCTAAACCCTTTGGAACTTTGGAAGTAAAGTCCCAGCAGTTGCATGTGGAGCTACTGACTTGGTGTTTGCCTGCAGGTTTTTGGTCTTGGTTTGGTCCAGTATTTCCTCCACATGCCTCTATTCCTCCTTTTTTGAATGGGAATGTGTATTCGGTTCCCACTGTACATTGGGAGTATGTAATTTTGTCTTTTGGTTTTACAGGAGCTTACAGTTAGGAGCTTGGCACCTGCTGGTCTCAGAAAGAGACTTTGGACTGTGGAATTTTGAATGACATTGAACAACTGGTGGCGACATGGGGGGACTTTGGGGTTTGGACTTTAATGCATTTTGCATTTTTTCTAGGCTCTAGGTTTTCAGACGTTTGTCTCCAGTTTGGTGGCGCTGCTTTGTTTTGGAGGTCTTGGGCCGCGTCGTGTGGCCTGTGCTGGAGGAAGTGTTGTCACGGGGGCAGTCTTAGTGAACTTAACAAGCCTTGTGGTGTACAGTTGCTCCCTCTCTGCTTCCTGTGCTCCTTTGCTGAGATGTGACCCTCTGTTTTCTGCTCAGATCGAGCCACGATGCCTCCCGCCACAAGGACTCTAATCACCCTGGAAATCCGCTCATGTATTAAGATCCAACTAAACTCTCCTGATTTATTTATTTATTATTTATTTTATGTATTTTCTTTGTTTGGTCTTTTCGAGAACAGGTCTCCCTTTAGCCCCACCAGCTGTCGGGAAATATTTCCCCACCAGTAGACCAGGCTGGGCTTTGGAACTCACAAGATCCTGCCTGCCTCTGCGTCCAAGTCGCTCTAGGATTTAAGGCGTGCACCCCCTTTACTTGGGCCGGCATTTAACTCTTCCTTTTTTTTTTTTTTTGTTTGGTCTTTTCGAGATCCAGGTGGTCTCCCTGTAGCCTCATCCAACCTGTCCATGGATACTACCATTTGTAGAAAAGGCGGCTTCTGAACTCACTGAGATTCAACTGCCTCTGCCCCCAACGTGCTAGGATTAAAGACGCCGCCACGCGCATACCACGCCCCGGCCACCTAATACTATTCTCTTAATTTTATACTAGTTCATGTGTCATGGTGCTTTATCCCATCTATTATCACTGCAAACAGTAATTTTACGTGCACTAATCCACTCTGCTTAAGAGCACGAGTGCTCTTTAATGCTGGAAATATCCGTCTCAATTTCTACCTAGTCTTATTTTAATTTTTATTTTATATCGTGTGCCTCCTGTACCTGTTGATTTTTGTTTATGTCCTGTATCCGTGTTCTTGTCGGCAGGTGACCCCTGATGCTCCAAGAACGAGGCATTTATTTTGTTTTTTTGTCCTTCTGAAAACTTTGGCCCTTAGCAAACAATTAGGATCTATGACCTTTCTTTTTCCTTTCCTTTCCCCCCCCCTTTTTTTTTTCCCTTTTCTTTTTTTTTTTTTTTTTCTTTTTTGGTTTTTGCAATGTGCAGCTGGGATCACTTGCATATCTTCCCGGTCCTTTGCTAGACCGCTCACAAGGCTGCCATCATATAACTGCACTGCCCCACGCATCTCGTCCTCCCGACCCACCACAATTCAGGTAATTTTTTAAAGTAAGGCGACACCTTAACGGGGGACTCGAGAGACTGGCTATGGTGGTTTAATGAACATTGGCCGCTCTGCACCCGTAGCGGACTCCGTTTTATCAGTTCCCCAACTGCCCACATGCTGGTTCAAACCATTGAACCAATCATCCGCTTCCAGGGCGACTTCTTGTAACCCATTTTTGTCTCGGACCTCCTTCCCTGCGGCATTGCATGGACCATTCCGTGCAATTACACATGCAGGCTATAAAACACGACCATCTAATCTCTTTTAATGATTGATATAATTCACATAAAAATAAAGTAAAACATCATAAGTAAAATTGAAGGCCCACTTTGTATTTTATTTTTCATTTCCTCTTCATTGCTGTTCCACCCTCCCATCATATACTGAGGTAAATACTCTTGGCCCAAAACTGTTTACCTGTTTATTTTAATATACCCTTTCTGTATTATTGTTTAACAATATCCGTTGTATATGTTATACACCTTCCATGTAAATAACTATTAAAAGGACCACTCCAATCTGATCAGTTCACGAAGTTTTTTTGGTGTTTTGGTCTTTTTGTAGCACAGGGTACTCCTGTAGCCCCAGCTCCCGCTAGAACCTCCAGAGCATTCAGGCTGCCTCCTCTGCCTTCCAAATGCTGGGTTTATGCATAAAGTCATGTTGTCCCCTTTACCACAATTCCACCCCGCCTCGGAATTATGACTTTTTACTTTTTGATAGTTGCCCAAGTATGTGGTCTTCCGAGCCGATCACGAGATAAGCCAACCATAAAAGGATCTAAGTGGAAGAGGCCTGTAGCAAACCTCTCTTTGTTTCAGAGGAAGGGCTTTCCGCAAAAACCTCGAGCTCCTACAGAATCGGATGGTTAGAACTTGCATCAGTACTAAGGGTATATATAGTGCCACGATCACAAAGACATGTCAAACACATAAAATAAACTATAGAACGTTTCTCTGTAGTCTATTATAATAATGATTTTCCCCCAATACGTTTTATGATGCAACATCAACAAGAGAGGAATCCTCAAATAAAGCTTAAAAAGACGTCCCCACGTATCTAGGGCTGGAGAGATGGCCTTTCACAGCAGTTAGAGCTGCCGACTGCCTCTTGCACGAGTGATACTGGGTTTTCTATAACTCATGGCGGCTAAGAACTGACACGGGTGCACCAACCATCATGCCATGGCAGATTCACTTAGTCATGCTAAACAAAATAATAAATTAAAAAAATTTTAACAACATAAATAAATCATAAAATTTTAAAAAAATATTCACGCAGTATTGGGATCCTGGCGCTACTTTGGTTACATTGCAACCTTGCACATTTCCCAGGACCAAGGATGCTGCCAGGCACGGCAGATTCTCTGTGAGATCTGTGGCCAGTTTTTTTTTCTACTTGACTTCTACATAGTGAATTCAGGCCAGTCAGGGATACATAGTCAAGACTGTCTCAAAAAGACACACATGCAACGCCCATGCAGCATGCAATAACAACCCTACAAACCACCCCTGCAAAACACCCCCGTAGCATTGGAATACTTTCACGGATGTACAAGCCAAGGCTCTAATATGAAAAACACTAAGGAACGAAGTGGACAAGGAACTATGCAGACTGATAAACATCACGTTCCTTGTCATAGGACGTGTATATTATGCAAATATACCATCTAAGCGGCAACTTTCGGTGGTGAACACCTTTACTCCCAAACTTGGGAGGAAGACGGCAGGCGGAGCTTTGATGAGTTTCAATAAAAAAGGCTCAGTATCTGGTTTATAAAGATGTGAGTTTTACACAGCAATAAGCCGCGATCTTTGACCATCAGGTGACCAGACCACCCTGTCACGAAAAGGATACAATAAAAGCACCTTTAAGACCGAGAACTCGGGAAATTGTTGTGCCTCTGATTACCACCCTTTTCTCTTTTTCTTCCTCCTTCGGGGATTTAAGGTGTTTACAATCATGCATTGTTCTTTATAATCTTAGAAGTCTTATTTAGGGATGTGTTTAGTAGATATCAACTGTGTTCTGCTTTAATGCTGTTATACTAGCTTGTAAGGTTTAAAGCCAGGCCTTGCAGTCATTGTTTATGATATCTATTCCTAATTTATATCCAGTCACTTAAACTTAAACAAAAATCAATTGTTTTTTTTCACATTATTGCGCGTTTTTATTTTTATTTTTTTTTGGCTCTTTTCGAGGAAAGTGGTTCTCCCTCTGTAGTCCCCAGCTGTCATGGAACTTACTTTGTAGACCAGGAGGACTTGCCCACTAACCTACCACACAACGATTCGCCTTTGCTCTGCCTTGTCCAATCGTTCTAGCGATAAAGGCCGTGCGCCAACCAAAGCCATGGACCAATTATTATGTTGTCATTTTTCTTTTTTTAATTAAAAAAATTTTTCTTTTAAATTAATTTTATTTTATTTTCTGTATGTGTTACGAAGGTTTTACCTTGATGCATGCAAGGTTGTGCACAAGCTGTCGTTGACTAATTTGCCCGCGGAGTAAGAAGTTGTTTCGCGCCGTTCGGACCCATTCCCCTGGAGCTGGAGTCTTTGGTACTTGGCAGTTTCAGACGGCGCTACTATGGCTTTGCTATGTGTCAGTGTTTTCTTGGGGATCGACTACCCGCCGGCCTCGCAAGATCCCGACCGGTACGGCGCTCTTATACGCTCTTTCCTTTTAGGACCATCTCTCACCTCCCAGCCACCACTGTATCCTGTCTTTCTTGTGGTGCTATTTGCTATCTATGGGTTGTGTAGGCGTGATTGTTTCCACTGGTGCATGTATATGAGATACAGAGCGGCAACCTCTTTGTAAGTCTGTTCTTTATTTCTGCCCTGTGGATTTGCGGGATCACACCTTGGGTCATCCCCGGCTTGGGACACACTAAGTGTCTCGTCACTTGTGCTGCGCCATCTTGCCACCACACAGTCAATAATTGATATTAGTGATTTAGTGTATTTATTTATCTTATTTATTATTTTATTTTGGTCTTTTCGAGACACGGGGTCTCTTGTAGCCCCCAGCTGTTCCTGGAAACTCATCTGTAGACCAGGCCAGCCTAGAACTCAAAGAGATCCGCTGCTTCTGCTACCGTAGTGCTAGGTTTAACGGCGTGCGCCACCATGCCGGCAAGTCGTTCATATCTTTAAAGCCAATAATCTAAATTGGTAGTTCATAGTATACTTGCTCATATTTAAATCTAGAGTATGTTGTGGCCCATAATAGTGACCCCTTTTTATTTTCTAATATGGTCTTTTTTTTTTTTTTTTTTTGGTCTTTTTTTGAGACAGGGCCCCTGAGCTCTGGCTGTCCTGGAACTCACTCTGTAGACCATGGGCTGTGCCTCGAACTCACATAGAGATCCCATGCCTCTGCCTCCCAAGTGCTAGGATTAAAGGCGTGCGCCACCCACGCCCGTCCTCTAATATGGTCTTAATGCTTATTGTTTTCCCTTCTATGAGGAGATAGCCTATGGTATTTTCTCTTGAAGTGAAATGTATGTAGTTGTGTGCTAATAGAATTTATTTCACAGTCGAGACCTGTTGCTTCATCTTCCATAAGACCCACAGGCTGCGTCCTTCTCCTTTGGTTAGGAACACTGATTTACGTATACTTTGATTGGAAGTTTGTGGTTACTATTTTGATTGTATGCCTTATCCTTTAGACTGTGACCTCCACAAAGACTGAAATCTTGTCTCTCTTTTTCACTGTATTATTAGTTTCTGGCAGGTAGTAATGGTTTTAAATGAGAGAATGATTAAACCAGTCTGCCTTAGAATACTTACATGAAGAGGAGTGATTAGTGTAAATTAGCTTTATTATAGGGTGAATTTTTATCTAAATCCTTAGATTGTTCCAGCGGACTAATCTCTTTTCTTAATATGATTTTTACTCAGTTTATTTTTTTTTATTATTAGTTTTTTTAAATCTTTTTGAGACAGGGTCCCCTGTAGCCAGGTGGCTAGGAACTACTATGTAGACCAAGCTGGACCCGAACTCACCGTCTCTGCTGCCATTATGTGTAGTGACTTAACGTGCTGCCCAACCACACCACGCTAAGGCTGGAAGCATCCTTGAGGGACAGTGTTTGAATCACGCGGACTCCCGCACCAACAAAAATGCCCAATATACTCTTTTTTTTTGGTCTTTTGAGACAGGGTTCTCCCTTTAGTCCCCAAGCTGACCTGGAGCTCACTTTGTTAGGATCACACGCTCGTCCCCGGACCTTGATACTACAGAAAATCCCTACCTGCCCTGCCTACCGAGTTCCTTCCCGTTTCTTTATTGTCGCCTAGGATTAATTAAAGGCATTCCACCCATGTGCCAAGTTATTATGTGCTCTTAATGGCTGAGCCATCTCTTCCAGCCCCAGAGGGATTATTTTAATTAGAGTAATTGATGTGGGAGAACCCAGCCAGCTGTGGTAGTCACTCACTGGTCTGGGGGGTAATGGACTATATAAGAGTGAAGAAAGTGAGCTTAGCCTCCTAACAAGCTGTTGTTTATACATTGCCTCTCTGCTCCTCCTTTGACTATGGATTTCCCTCTGTAATGACACTGCTGCTTACACCATTGTAATTGTTTTCCCATGGAATTACCCTCTGGCCGTCGTATGGACACCGGCACACTGCTGAGTCACAACTAAACTCATTTATTTCCATTAAGTTGTTTTTTGTCCGGGTATATTGTATCCATAATAACACGGAAAATGACTAAAGTAAGCACACACAACCCTTATTGACCTGTGTATGCCGTGGCTTTTGTGTGTGCTGCCTGTCTCGTGTACTCCGGGTTTACATATCACGTTAAGTGCCGGCTGGAACCACCTCTGCTGCATGTATATGTGACGCAGACCCCATGAGAAGACAGTTTCCTGCGGTGTCCTCCCTATATTACATTTCATCCCTCTATATTTGCATAAGCTAGGCATGCGCCGCCGCCCACATCGCCGATCGTTTATACGCCTACGTCTGTTTCTCTTTCAATGATCGGAGCTAACGGCATGTTGTACGACACCATGCCAGCCCTTTTTAATGGACTGATGAGGATTTGAACCCCAGGCCTACCTCCATGGTTTGAAATTAGCAGTGCATCTCTAACCAGAGTTATTCTCTCCTGTGACTCTGTAATTCACCGTTCTGTTTTTTGCGTCTTTTTTCGCGGACAGTGGTCTCACTGTAGCACAGCCTGTCTCTGGATTCACACACTAATCCTGTGAACAGCTGCTCTGGGCAACTCACAAAAGCAACGTTCCCACGACTTGCCTCTGTCCCGTAGTGCTAGGATTAAAGGTTCTGTGCGCCAATCCCTTGCGCAAGGCCTTTTTTGTTTTTTCTTTAAAAACTTTGTTTTAGGTATGAGTTTATTTTTGCCTGCATAGTTTTGGTAAACCACTAGGCATGCTTACGCCCTTGCATTATGGTCAGATAGACGGGAACTTTTCAGGTCCACCCTATTAACAGAATGACAGGTGGTTCGGACCGCTCACCTTTGTGGATTGCTGTTTCATCTGAATCTTGTCAGTTAAGAGAAGCGAGTTTGCTTAGACACCAGTGCTGTGTACCACACCCGAGGATGTAGGCCGTCCAGACTGCGACAATTAGTAGCTAGTCTGCCCCGACCTCAAGATCTGGGGCTAGATTAACTCATTTATAAAAAAAAACTTATATACGCTATATATATATTTTGTTGTCCGTGCTGGTGTTGTCCCGTTTTTTTGTGGGTTGGTTTTTTTCCCTTCTCTTCCTCCCCTCAGTATACCCTTGGCCTGAATGCCCTCATTGCTCTAAGTGAACTTACCACTGTGCGCCCCACCCCCTTAACTGACCCCCCATAACCCGAGTTCCCACCGAAGAGTCGCATCCCCTGGACTCCCCCTCGGCGATGGAGTCCCTACTTTCACGTCCCTTGTAGCTTTTTCCTTTTTTGTCCGCTGAGTGCCGTGCTGCGTGCAATCCAAACCTCCTTCCCAGGTTCTTCGCAAGAGCAGTCTTCCAATCTGGCCCCTCCCTTCACCTTCTTGCTGCCCACTATTTTTCTAGCCCCCCCTTTTATATCCTTTTTAATTTCCAACTAAATCCCATTTCTATTTTACTAGATTTAGTCGTTGTTTTTTTTTCTATTGCTAATGTTCAATTCTCATGAGAACCGCATTACTGTATAAAAACATACTGATCCTTTTAAAATTACTAACTTCCTGGGGCGCCAATGGTAGCGTATCGGCCTTTTAGTGGTTTTAGATTGCCAATCTGCCTCTGTCTGAAGACCGGCAATCTCCGCGGTTTTCTTGATTCCACCAGATAAACACATGGTGGCTGATAATCATCTGTAACTCCAGTTCCAGCGATTGCAACTCCAGTTTTCAGGGTTTTTGAACTCCCCAACAGAACCTCTATTCTGCCACCTCCGCGGCACCTTGCACGACATGGGTGCACAGACCCAAATGCAGAGAGCACACTTTCATAAACAGAACTAACTAACTAATAAACTAAAATAAACCCTTGTTTCTGCATACCCTGCTCTAGATTCTTACTTTTGAGCTCCTGATTGATACATCATTAATAGTTTTTCAAAGAAATAGCAATTTTATTGAAACTAGTATATTAATTTTCTGCCTAGGCATCCTAGTTACTATAAAACCATCAGTGTTCATTAAGCTGTGCGTGTTTACCTGGCTTTTCGTGTATTATCTAACCCACGGTGTGTTTTATTTTGCCACCGCATGTTGAGCTTTTTTCTACCCTGTCTTGTGTGCTCGAGCCGCAACCACAGTACTAATGTGCAAGGAGCCTTCGGGCTGGTCACCGATACGCACAGTTGGAGTAAAATTCCAAGGATTCCCCCAGTCCGATTTGTAGGCTTGCAGTGAAAATCGCTTCCGTATGGCAATTGAGCCATCTCCCTGCGCCCAAGTTTAGCCAAATGAAGATACAATACATATGTTTAAAGACTTTTAAGTTTATGGCAGCGTTTGTATTTGGTGTGCTTTCTTTTTTTTCTTCTCCTCCTTCTCTGTTACACGTAGAGTGATAGGCGGCCCCTTTTCTTCTTTTTTTTCTGGAGGTGGCGAAGAAGAAAAAGAGCTTGGATGTTGGAGGTAGGAAAGCACTTTTTGTTGAACATTTTGTAGTTAGTAACGCACGCGTGTATTTTAACACAACATATATAAATTTGAATTAACCATCCTGACCCCACCGACAATTAATAAGTCTAAAATTCACAAATTCAGAACCTTATTATAAAACAACCTTAAAAAGCCAGTCATGTGGTTTTTTCCGCCGCCATTGATTTTATTCTAGCACTTGGGAAGGTGGATCTCTGAGAGTCCCAGCCAGTTTCTGGCTCTACAAANAGGTGGTGGGGAGGGAGAGGAGAGGGAGGAAAAGAAAAAAAAAAAAAAAAAAAGGAGAGGAGGAGGGAGAGAGAGGAGAGAAGAGCAGAGAATGAGAAGGAGAGAAAGAGAATAGAAGAGACAGAGGAAGAAGGAAGAAGAGAGAGTAGAAGAGAGCAAAAGTTTTGAAGTTGATTTCTGTTTGTTAGTAGTCTTTTTTTTTTATTTTTTTCTCTCTTTTATTTTTAAATTGGGAGCATATTTAAAAAGTTGTAGTGTATATAGTATGTGTGTGAGTATATTGCTGCATGTGTGGAAGATACCTGTGTCAATGCAATGTCCCCCAAGGTCAGAAGAAGGCATCAGATTCCCTGGAACTGGAGTTATGAACACTTGGTTAAGCTGCCCTTGTGGGTTGCTAGAAAATTAACTTCCAGTTCTCTGCAAGAGTAAGCCATTGCTCGTTAACCAGTGAGCCATCTCCAGCTCCATAGCGTACTAGACTTTAGAAAATGTGACTACTTCTTTTCAAAAAAAGCACTAAATGATAATGTCACCACAGGAACTATTTATTATGGCATTGCACCAAAATTAATGCCCTTTGCCTTTCAAAAATCTTATGCTGGGGCTGGAGAGATAGCTAGCTGGTTAAGAGAGCCTACTACTCTTGCAGAGGACCCGGGTTCGGTTCCAGCACCCACATGTGGGCTGAGAAAACCATCTGTAACTCCAATTCATGGAGAAACTCCAGTTCCAGGGGGAATCCGACACCATCTTCTGACCTCCATGCCCTGACGCACGGTGCACAAAGCTGCATGCAGACAGTATCATTCATACCATCAAAAATAAATAAAATAAAAATAAAATAAAAACATTAAAAAAAAGAAATTAATAAAAAAATCTTATGCTTAGAATTATGATACTTTATTTCTCTTTAGACTTTATGAATGTTAACAGTTACAGCACACACAACTTTGCCAAACACTCTTAAGTGTAAAATAAAAGGAAAGAAATTTAAAAATTAGAATTATAGCTATAAGTTTTTAAAATTCGCTTTACATGTATTCATTTATTTTATGCATTGGGAGAGGTGCTACATGGCATGGAATAGTTTCCAGTGTCGGGAAGTCACAGAACCAAATTTAGGAGTCGTTCTTTCCCTTCTTGATATTCTTGAATGTGGGTTCCAGAGATTGAACTCAGGTTGTCAGACTTGGTATCAAGCACCTTTACCCACCGAGCCATCTTGAGGAACCCATTAAAACTTTCAGAACACAAACCATCTTCTAATCTTAAAACATTAAGGTCTAAATGAAAGAAAGAGAACCACAGCACCCATCCTCATTCTGCTCCTTACATACCATAATCTCCTGGATTTAATTTTTCTCCATCAAACTCTTACCATCTGTTGAGCCATATGTTTCAGTTATTTGTGATCCTGACTAGAATACCCATCCATAAGTTAGAAGCTCAGGCCTGTTTAGTTCATGCCTATACACCTAGAATCTAGAACATTCATAAATCTGATATAGATTCTAGGGGGCTGGAGAGATGGCCTAGTGGTTAAGAGCACCGACTGCTCTTGCAGAGGACCGGGTTCGTATCCCCCAGCACCCACATGGCAGCTGAGAACTCTGTCTCATTTGACTCCAGTTCCAGGGGATTGACACCCTCTTCTGACCTCTGCAGCATTGCATGACACGGGTGCACAAACCTACATGCAGACAGTACATTCATATCACACTACAAAGAATAAATAAAAATTTATAAAAAATCTGAGTAACCTATGTGATATTTTGGAACAATACAAATTGGAAAAGAACAACAGCAACAAAAGGACTGTGACAAAGAACTGACTGAAACAGTAAACTTTCCCCCAAACAATAAACCTCTGCATAGAAAAACTTTAAAAAGACTGAGAAAAATACTACAAATTATGTATGGCAGAATACATGAACTCAGGTGGGTGGGGGGGCATGGAAATGGAATGAGTCTAAATTGACTGAGAAATATATCTGAAATGCACAAAACTTCAATAAAACTATTAATATAGATCTCACTTAAAATATTTTAAAAAACTGAGTAGATTCTAAACAAAAGAACTCTGTTGGTGTTCCTTTTGCTTCTGTTATCTGGGGAAATTCTGGATTGACATTTTCCTGGTCACTAACCAAGTCCATTTTTACCTTCAATCAGCCCATGAAAATTTGAGTGTAGAAATCATTATTGATATATCCTTTTAAATCTTTTCCAGAAAGAGTATAGATTATGTCATTTATGTTATATTATGAACCACATATTTTATACATGTTGATTTCAATATAAACCTCAGAGACACAGTATTTACAGTGTTTCTACTCCCTTCGTGAACTGCTTCCAATTTTCCATTTCCTAGTAATTTTTAATTTTTAAATTTATTTTTCATGTTATGCATATGAATGTGTTGCTGCATGGATATATATGCACCCATGTCATGCAATATCCTTGAAGCTGAGAAGAGAGCATCAGATCCCTGGGGGAAGGGAAAGGGAAATATGCCTGATCTGAATTGGAAAATGATGTACGAAATGCACAAACCATCAATAAAATAAAATTAAAAAAAAAAAAAGAATTACAAATGGTTTTTAGAACCGACATATGGGTGCCAGGAATGGAACCCAGGTCCTCTGAAAGACCAGCCAGGATTCTTAACTGCTGAGCCATCTCTCCAGCCCCATTTCCTAGGAATCCTTTATCCCACCAACTTCTGTAACTGGTGCTTATTCACATTTTCTGGAGTTAGCTCACCTCACCTTTAATCTTTTTTTTTTTTTTTTTGTTTTTTGAAATGAGATCTTTCAGGGAATAGATGAACATTTATGTACTCAGTTTTCCTTTTTTAAGAAGGAACTGAAGTTTTTCTTGGAATTGAAGTGACAAAAATCTCTGTGCTAAAACCGCAAGCCATGAAGAAAAATAATATCCTCTTTTCTAAAGGCTCTTTCCTCTACTACACCTCCATCCACCAGAAGGAATGTCTTCCTGTAGTGCTTAGCTGCAGGTTCCAGCTAAAGGAATTTTTTTTTTTTTTTTTGGTCTCTTTTCGAGACAGGGTCTCCCTGTAGCTCCAGCTGTCCTGGAACTTGAACATGCTGGCCTTGAACTCACAAAGATCCGCCTGCCTCTGCCTCCCAAGTGCTAGGATTAAAGGCATGCGCCACCACGCCTTGCGATTTTTAAGACAGGGACTAAGCTATGTAGCCCTGGCTGAAACTCCCTATATAGGCAAAGTTGGCCTTGAATGTACAGAGATCTGCCTGCCTCTTCTTAACAAATCAATGCTAACACACACACACACACACACACACACACACACACACACACACACACACATACTTTCTTTTACTTGAATTAGAAATAGCTGCAGGACTATCTACCTAAAAACTAATCTAAAGCACATTTTGTTTTATCATTTTTGAAAAGTTCACTTGCAAATATACACATGAAAGTCTAGGTTGGGTTTTTTACAGTTTTTTTTTTTTTTTTTTTTTTTTCTCCTGCAAGGTTGTGATACTTTTGTTTAATTAAATATCTAGTTCTCTGGCTGGGCGTGGTGTGCACGCCTTTACCTAGCACTTGGGAGGCAGAGGCAGGAGGATCTTGTGATTCAAGGGACAGCCTGGTCTACAGAGTGAATTCCAGGGACAGCTGGGGTACAGGGAGACCCTGTCTCAAAAAGACAAATATAATAATAATAATAATATAATATATATAATAATAATATCTAGTTCTGTGCAAAATTCATTCATTGTGTCTGAAAACAATAAATAAATTCACTTTTTATCATACCATTTGGTTCATTATCATTCTATAAGTGATGTATTATTTTCTTATATTGTACAATTTCAGAGGAATTGGGATAATGGCCTATCACAAGGATGAGCCTAAGGTGTGTCAACAAATGTGTCTTGCCGAAGGCTATTCACTGAAGGCAATAAAGTAACTAAAACAACAAAATGCCTTTTTCAGTAATTAGAAAGCAAACCCAAAGAGAAAGCCTGTATTGTAGAGATGAATTCCATTAATGGACCAGCAAGAAGAGCTGCAGTCTGACTTCCTCTCCATTCCAAGTCTAGGCTTGGAGCCAGGATCCTTAAGATGTACCGGGAGCATCTCCCATCTCAACAGCCTCCAGAGACAAAGTTACTTTAAAGACCATCCAAATCACATAGTGGCTGAGGTGTGTAAAGTATTCATCCTTGCAGGATGGGGAAAAGGATGGAAAATGTAGAATTCAAGGAATAAATATGTCTCTAAGCTTGTGGCTGGGCGCAGATAGTTTCCCAGCGCTTCCTCCCCATATCTACAGTCATGAGCAAATATATTCCTAATTCTGATGATATTGTAACAAAAAAATCAGAGACTTTCTTCTAGGACTGTCAATTTATATTGAAACATCAAAGTATGCAATTTAAATTATAAAAGAGGGTCCATTATCTGTCCTTATCTTCTATGGAAAACCTGTGGACTCAGTGTGAACATTTGAGAGTAACTTTGAAGAAACAGAGAGATTTATGTATTCATGGACACATATGACAGTTCAGAAATGGTAGCCATTCTTCAAATTTCATCTGCTTCATCTCCCATAACAGAAACATTCAGCCTCTTCCAGCTCTAACTTCCAGAATAATTCTGACCTCCAGTTGATTTAGGAATTTAAAGAACTGGCCGTGTGATGGAAAAGGCTTGAGGAAGATGACTTTCTAGGGTTAAGAATTATAATTCAAGGGGAAAAAATTAATGAACATTGAAATGAAATACTCTCATGGATAGTTTTGACCAGATGGCTTCGTATTGCTACCTCAGGACCCAGCAATATGTAACATTGTCTCCATGTAGAAAACAGTAGGCAAGTACACATTAAGTCATTTCTTTAAAGTTAAAAAAAAAAATTCTTTGCAATATTATTCAAACTCAAAACAATTTATATATTTAAAATGTTTTCTCATATACATCTTCAGTTACTTCCCTGAATAACTGAAAATGCATTAGCATATAATATATCACTAATTTTATAAGTCAAATGGTAGAACCACAATAACAAAGTGAACATGGCTTGTCCATGCTCACCTAGTTAATACAAGGAAACCCTTCTTCCCAGTTTAGTGAGGTCCTCCCCTTGCCTGGGCTCTAGGCTCCCTGTTCCTTCTGTGCCTATCCATGTGTATCTATATTCATTGCCCTTCCCCTTCTACCTCAAATAACAAACTGAGGCTTTTGTGAAGACAGCTCCCAGGCCTCTGATAGTTGATGGTTTCATTCTCTGACTACAGCACATTCAGAATCAAAAGATTTAGTTTAGGTTATACTTGCTAATTTACTAACTTGAGTGAGTCTAAAACTAAACATATCAACCATTGAACACCAATCTTCTTTGTTAATGTAGTAAAGAAAGCAAGATATATGCCTTTAGAATTATTTGGAAGCTTACGGTTGCTAAAACAAACAATTATGTAGGATCTAAAACCCTATACAAATCTGTAACACACACACACACACACATCACACGCGCACACACAAACTCTTGGACTATAACTTAGGGAAGACTCCATTACTAACAAATAATTGATTCAATCAGTATTCAATACTGCTTCATAATGTTTTAGAAGTGAATAATCAACATAAGATTATGTTAATAAAGGCAGGTTTCATGAAGTTGAATACTCATTACCCCCTGCTACAGATGACAGCAAAAAAGTAGGACCCTAGCCTGTCTCCTCTAACCAGTGTCCATGTTTCCCCATCATTCTAGGGGACCTAAACTTTTAATTTATTATAATTGTGTGTGTGCGTGTGTTGTGTGTGTGTGTGTGTGTGGTGTGTCTTGTTTGGGAGTGTGCATGTGATAACTGTGTGTGTGCAGCTGCACAATGTGATGGTAGTAAACAACTTTCTTGAGTCAACTTTTTCCTTTCACCATGAAAACATAGAAACAACTTTCTCCTTTCACCATGTGATCTGGCATATAACTCATACATCAAGCTTAGGCAGCAGGACCTTTAATGCTTTTACCCACTAAGCTATCTTGCCATCCCTAGATTTATTCATAAATAACTTCAACACATTCTGCATTTTTCTTGCTCATATCTGAATCTCTTTCATGTCCTCCATCTGTTGAACTAGTACATATCCTGATACTCTCAATACAAATGCTACTTTTTGCAAGAAGCTTTCCTTAATCTTTCTCACAAGAATGAGTGCTTTCCCCTGAGAAATCCACAGTATCTGTTTCTATTTGTCACAGCTCTTATCAGCTGAGCTCATAATCATATTTACTTACAAATACAGGAATCAAGTATATTTTAAACGTGTTAAGATCAGCCAGAATTGATGTTTTATATTTCCATCCCATAATCATGTAGCAGAATATCTTCCACACACTAGATATTCAAATACTCTCTATCTTCCAAACGATGGGTACATAAACAATATATGTGGTTTCGGTTTCCAACTGCATGTTTCTGACTAATGAATTATAACTGAAGCATAATGAATGTAAACATTTGGTGAAAGTAAGATCTATCATTCAAAGCCATTACCTTGAATTGTTATGAAAATGTTCTATTATGGGCAGAAATATAACTTACCAATTTTTAAAAGCTACACTCAGGCACACACACATTACTAGCTTACAATTTGATTTCTCCATCATTGAATATATATTTATATTATTTTATATATATTTATATAATATATATAGTTTTATAAAGTAAATAGTGGCTTAGTTCAAACAGTTAAAGTATCCGCTGGGGCCTGGAGAGATGGCCTAGGGGTTAAAGAGTGCCGATCGCTCTCTTACAGAGGACCGGGTTCGATCCCAGCACCCACATGGCGGCCAAGAACCCGTCTGGAAACTTCCAATTCCAGGAGCTACAACATTCCAGGGGAATCCGAAACCTTCTTCTGACCTCCGTGGCATTGCACGACATGGGTGCACAGACTTGCATGAGACAGCACATTCATTACACACAGAAATAAAATTAAAAAAAATAAATAAAGTATCCCATATTACAAAAAAAAAATATAATTTAAAAAACAAGAAGATATTGACATTTAAAATCCATGTTTCTCATACATTATAATTAGTACTTAAATTAATATAAAATTACTAATCCTTACTGTTGCTTTCATCATAGCATGGATTCCATTTACAAGGAGAGTATATAGCCCTATATCTTAGGGATATTCAAATCAATATCCTTTATGGCCTGTTGTCAATTACTTCCGGAATTGTTCACTGACACAATGTATAGACTGCCCACTCAGAGCTGTGCTCCAAATGGACCAGAATACATTTTCTATACAGTAGGAGACCTCAGATCTAATTAAATCTTAAAAAGGGAGGCCACAAAGCTTTTCCTAGGCTCCCTTAGACCACAAATCTCTTCACATTCACTTATAATATTATCCCATCTTCATGTTCTCATTTCTCAACTCCAAAGAATTCGTAGTTCTGCTGCACGTGTTTTCAGTCTCTTTCCCTTAGAATGTCCCCAAATTTCAACATATTATTAGCTTATTTCAGACCTTTAACCACTAAGCTAATCCTAACTGACTAGCTGTGAATTCCTATATCTTGAATAAGAGTAAACATCCTTGTGATCATTTTTGTCACTGTTGGCCCCCTTATGAGCTGATGGTTAAGCAGGTTACCTAGAAGAGATATAAACCGAGAAGGCACACAGCAATGGCTGAATTCACTCCAATGACTTCGTGTTGTAGACTCCATTTTATGTTTTCAGTGACTCTCAGCTAATGAGGGAAACATGTTCCTCGCTGGGAATATCAGAATTCACCAGCAGGGATGGGGCATGCACAAATTGAAAACTCAATTTTCAGCATTACAATTTTATAATTTGAAAACATACTGCTATTTTGATACCAACACCGATCACAGTTAGAGAGTACCAAATTTGTAGTGGGTGTGGGGAGCATGCTACAATTCCAAAATTTGGAGGTTGTGGAGGGAGATAGAAATTAGAGCCCAACCTGTGCTACATGAGGAGTTCCAATGTCAGCTTGGGCTGCATGGTAACTCCCTATCTCAAGAAGCCAAAGAACTAAAACAAAGAAACAAATAAACAAAACATACAATTGTAATAGCAACAATTGGCAAGTGGGAGCTTATAAAGCAGTTTATGACGTCAATAATGTCGATCTGAAACACAGAATGAAATAAGTTCAGGATCTTTCCTTTATTCGTATTTGTTATTATTATGTTGAATCTGCACAGCTGTGGCAATATTTGGGTTATCATTGAGAGAGATATGACATTTTAAAACAAATTTTAACAAAAAATTTTAAATAAAAAAATTTGAAATAAATTTTAAATCTAAAAGGAACAGAGAGAGAAAGGGAGGGAGGTATGGAAAAAGACAGGCATCCTCTTGTTCATCGTCATGTGTAGAAGGTGTGATTTGCTTACAGAGATAGAAAGGTAAATAAATGCACTCACCTCAGTTAAATGAGGGTTGGGATTGAAACCACAGAGGCTACAGACAGTGATTTGACACTCAGTGCATGTGTTAAAATTGGCCTTTTCTGGAACATGCAACAGAAGTTCAGTGGTATTGCAAAGAGGACAGATGGTTTTAGGAAGACCTTGCACTGGAGTCTGTGCTGTGGATAAAGTTGATGGTTGTACAGGTTTTCCAGTTACCATTTGGCTTACTGGCTTTGTAGGCTGTCGCTGCGGCTGGAAAGGCTGTTCTAAGGCTTCTGGGAGACATATGAGCTATATGGCTAGGAGAGGCTGTGAGGCTGGGATTGGGCAGGGCTGTGGGGCTGGGGCCTTGTGCTGGGCAGGCGTGATGGAGGCTGCGGGGCTTGGCTGGGCAGGCTGGGCAGGCTTGAGGCTCGGCGGTGGTGGGGCAGCTGTGAGCTGGTATCTTTCCAGTCACCCAGCTGACTGGAGCTGGAGTTTTGTAGGTCCATTGTTTTTAGCAAGGCGGGTCTATGTGGTCCAGGGTGTTGAGCTGCAGGTTTTGCTATCCCTGGCTGTGGACTGGGGACGTTTGTTGGACCTTGCTGCTGAAGTTGGAGTCTTCTCCAAGCCAGGAGGCTGAGTGGAGACTTTGGCCCTGGGCTCTGAGACAAAGGTTTTTCTGATCCAGCCTGCTGGGCCTGAGGCTTAGCTGTCACTGTGGTTGAGCTAGGGTCATTCGTGGCCCTAGTTGGTCGTTGAGCTCAGATTTCCCTGGCCCTGGCTGCTGGACTGTGGCCTTTCCAGGTCCAGGCTGGTGCGACTGCAGATTTTCCAGGACTTGCTTGTATGAAACCAGTTTTTGTGATGGGCTCTGCTGGAAAGGTTGACTGAGTCTGGTGGTTTAGTTTGAGCCTGGCTGCATCCCGCTGAAGTGGCAATTTTGCCTGGTCCTTCAGCGAAGGCTGGGCGACCCACTGTGTAGGCTTTCCTGTGCCTAGGGGCTTCTGACTTCATTTTTTCTGGTTGCTGGGAAGATACTGACTTGGGAGCGCCATCCTGCTGCTGTGGGGCCTTCCCTGGTCCTTGCTGTTTAGGAACTGGTTTGGGTGATTGCTGCTGTGAGGGAGATTTTGTGATTCCTTCAGATTTTCCTTGTTCCTTCTGAGAAATTTTTTGTTTCTTGATCGTTTCTTCCTGGGATGCCTCAGAGTCTGATATTAAATCAAAAGGATTGAATTTATTACAACAGAGGAGACAGCACTTAAAGGGTTAACATCTGAGAGGAAACCAGGCATCATACTAGGCTTGTGCTCTTCCCTAAAATCAGTTCTGGACTTCGATTCTTTCAAGCTAATGGTAGAAGGACTCCTTCCAGGCAATTTCTGCTCTGACCTGAACGTGTCTGTAGTTCTACTTTTACTGAGACCAGGCTGAGTGGCACGCCCTGGGTCCGGTGGCTTTCCTGGTTGCTTGGAGGCTGACTACTATCCAACTCTTGTTCCTGGAATAAATGAAAAGAAGAAATGAAGACAGTGGGCTTAAATATTAAAGCAATATGTAAAACTACTATTTTCTTATAAGCTAAAGTTTATGCCAAAAGCAATTTGTGTTGCAACCTAGGAGTGATCATAAAACTTTTAATGTATGTTATTTTTTGAATTGGTAACAATTTCTAACAAAGTGTTGACCATAAGCTTCTTAAGGAATGATGAATATTTTAGATAGTTGTTTAAACATACTTCCTAATGGGAACTGGAGAGATGTCTGCAGCAGCTGGGAGCAGTGGCTGCTCTTACATGAGGACCTGGTTTCATTCCCAGCACCCAACATTGGTGGCTAACAATTATCCATAACCACAGTTCCAGGAGGAAACTCTGACACTCTTTCTGACTCCATGGGCATTGACAACAGGGGTGCACTTTATCATACATGTGGGCAAATAACTCATAAACAAAAAAATAAAAATAAATCTTAAAAAATTAAAATACTTATAATGAAAACTTATGTAAATATACTTACTTAGAATACATAATTTATAATTAAATATATGATTAAAATAAAACTGCAGGGGCTGGAGAGATGGCCTAGCGGTTAAGAGCGCCGACTGCTCTTTCAGGGACCAGGTTTCCGACCCAGCACCCAATGGCGGCTGAGAACCATCTGCAACTCCAATTCCAGGAAAACTCCAGTTCCAGGGGAATCTGAGGCCCTCTTCTGACCTCCATGGCATTGCACGTACACAGGTGCACAGACCTACATGCAGACAGTACATCAAACACATACAAAAATAAAAATAAAATAATATAATATAAAACTGCACCAATTAATGTACTGTCATATTGCAGTACATACATGATCATCTGTGTCTGATTATCAAAAATTATGGTCAAAGAAAATCCCCTAAATGCAAAGAGAATCAACAAGTAAAAAAGGGTCATTTTAAAATGTTTTGCAAAAACATTTACTTAATTTTGATAATTCAAACTTGTTACATAAAGCACACAACATGAAAGAAAGTATGAGTGAATGGATGTTAAGTGTCACGTTTTAGGGAGATGAGGAAGTTGATAATATATTCAAATTTGCTTTGTTCTACCTAGACTGGAGTTCTCCTGGAATTGGAGTTTCAGACCGTTCTCGGCCGCCATGTGGATGCTGGGGATCGAACCCGGGTCCTCTGCAAGAGCGGTTGGCGCACTTAACCCCTAGGCCATCTCTCCAGCTCAAGATGACCCTTTCTCTACACCAACACAAATACTAGATATGTCTTACAAAATTAATGGGGGAGAAATTATTTTTAACAAGGTCTGCCAGTAGCCCCAGCTGGCCTAGAACTGGTCTATATAGTGAGTTATAGGCTAACTGGGGCTGTAGGGAGACCCTGCTTCAAAACAACAACAACAACAGCAACAACAGAATGGCAGTAAAAGTTAACATCCTATTATTACTAAGTTAGTGCCTACAGTTGGTTATTCATAAAAGCACTATTTTTAGCCCAGTTTGCTTATTTTTTTGATATAGCTTAAGTTTTGACAGAATTTGGACCTAAGTGGACCTAAAGGAAATTGTCTTCTATAGTTCCGTGAAGTTGGAGAAGTGTATTACTGTGTGATCTTTTTTTTCCCAAAATGGTGTTTGAATAAAAAAAAAAAAGGATTTATTTAATTTGAACTTACTTGTTTGTTTTAATTTATTGTGTTCTTGGAAGTCTTTTGCCTCTTAGAACTTGTCCATGCAAACCAAATTTACTGGGAACTCATTTAAAGTAAACTGGTAACTCCTACAGTATAGTCAGATATCAGCTATTAAATTGTTCTGAAACATAGGTAAGTCAGAAGATGTTCTGGAAAATCTATACAGGAGGCCTAATTATAATCAGAGACAATTTACTAGTTTGGAATCATCTAGAATAGCTCCTTGCTATGCAACCTGCCTTTGCTACTTGAACAAGACAACTCTGGTTCTCTAGTTGGTACTCAAGTACCAACTAGATAGAACCAACCAGATAGAACCTCAGTTTGTTATTACTCATTGTTGGCTAGATGTTGATTTAGCAGTTGATCTCACTTCATATTTATCATTATCAAACTTATGAAAGGCAAGAAAATCATTTTAGAGTTTTGAGGAAGGGTGGAAACATAATAAAAAAAAAAATTGCCAGGTGTGGTGGTGCACACCTTTTATCCCTGAACTGGCGAGGCAGAGGCAGAGGCAGAGGCAGGTGGATCTCTGAGTTCCAGGCCAGCCTGGTCTACATAGTGAGTTCCAGGATAGCTGGGGCTATAGGGAGACCCTGTCTCAAAAGAAGACAAAAAAATTTAAGACGGATAGGCTTGGGTACACAAAGACACACACACACACACACACACACACACACACACACACACACACACAGGATCCCACACCCC